>OZ020514.1:18705133-19162816 GCA_963971425.1 Bryoerythrophyllum caledonicum
CGTGCCGCCCGGCCAACAGCATGCGCGCTCGGTTCTACAGCGTGCGCGCCCAGCCACATAGAGAATGCGCCCGGCCACCCTTGTGCGCGCCCGGCCCCAGATGCTCCTGCTCCAGTACTATATAAGAACTATATGCGATGTGCTTGACTCACCTCACATCCTTGGCTTCGTGTCCTAGAACTCCTCATTGGGCTCCTTGCATGAATCTACAAGTTTGTGAGTGACCTTTGGGTCATTATTTTCTATGCACACACAATTTCCTATTACTTTTGGCGGATTCTCTTTGGCACAACATTACGCGCCAATTTTATTGTGATGTCGTCTCAACAAAGGGTTCAAACGAAGGAGTGGGCCCCATGGTACACATTTAACAAGAAGGATCAAGTGACATGTGTTTGGTGCAATTACACGTTCGCATACAAACGTGGGAGGTGCATGTCACACTATGGGTATCCACAATGGACGAAGACTTCGTGCACTAAGGCCCCAGCAGCTGTTAAGGTCCGTTTTAAAAGATGCGGGAATATTATTCCACCTAGGATGACCGAGGCGGAGATCGTTGGCCTTCCTAGCGCACCAACAACATGTTCCACTGAACCTTGTTCTAGCCAATCCATCCAACAAGGTAGTTTCTTGGAAACTCGAAATGAGGAGAGCACGCAGTCCACAAATCCTCTAAGCCAAGCAGCATCATCAACACCAAGATCTCTACGACAACGGAGCTTTCCAGAGGCTTACCAAATAGAAAAACGAAAAGAATTGGACGAATTATGGGCACAATTTTTTTATGAAGCCAACGTTGCATTCAACGTGGTTAGACATCTGGCCTTCATCAAGGCCACCCTCGCAACGTCAAAGGCGGGTTTCAATTATACACCGCCATCGTACAATGCCATGAGGACGACATACATTGAGCCTCTAAAAAAAAAGTGAAAGACCTTGTGGACAAGAAGACCGGCGTAGATATTGCCAAGTATGGGGCAACAATATGCTCGGACGGGTGGGACAATGTTACACATCGCCCTCTTATGAATATCATGCTCGTATGTCCAATGGGTGATATCTTCTTGGGGTCTATAGACACCACGGGTATGAAGAAATCTACGGCATATATAGGGGACCAATTGAAAAGTTTTATCCGTAAGGTTGGACCATTGAATGTGGTCCAAGTGTGCACCGATAATGCTTCAAACATGTTGGGGGCAATGAAGAAGGTCAACGATAAGTACCCGCACATATATACTCAAGGGTGTTGTGCACATATTTTGGACCTCCTCCTCGAGGACTGGGGGAAGGAAGGCATGTTTGCAGACCTCGTCCAGAAGGCGAAACATATTGCATTGTATATCCGGAACCATCATGTGCCCATGGCCCTATTTCGTCGATTTTCGCTAAAATTGTCTCTGTTGTGGCCAGCAGCAACAAGGTGTGCATGCAATTACATAATGATCCATCGTCTATTGGAAGTGAAGAATGCCCTGGAGATGGTTGTGATAGACCCAGCATGGATATCCTACGTATCCTCTCTTTTTGATAGGCAAAACGGGCACCGTGCCCATGCGAAGGCATCGCATGTGCGAGCCACCGTTCTAGACGAGACTTTCTGGCATCGGTGCAGTAACTTTGAATTTGTAGTGGCACCAGTACTAAAGGCATTGCGGACTTTTGATGGTGACACTTCGGCAATGGGAATTGCTTGGATGACCATGAACAAGCTAAAAGAGCATGTGTTCAAGCTGCGCAATGTGCCATTCAACATGCTTGACGGAATTGCAACTCGCTTTGAAGGATCATTCCTACGTTGGGAGATGATGACAACAAATCTCCATTATGCAGGGGCTTTATTGAATCCTTATCTAGCCAATAACTTGCAAATTCAAAACAATGGTGAGGCCAAAAGGGCCCTAAACAAGGTTGTTATGATGCTCTGTGGTCCACTCGGAGTGTCTTTTTCGGCAGTAATGCTCGAAATCACGGAGTATGAAGAATTGCGAGGCCCATATTCACCGGAGGAAGCTGGGGAAATTGAAAACAACAACCTCTTGCCTCACCAATGGTGGAACCGCGTGGGCGGGCAATCATTGCCTATCATTGCGAAGCATATACTAGCACAAACCTGCTCGGCCTCATCATGTGAGCGTAATTGGAGCATGTATTCGTTCGTGCATAGTAAGAGCCGAAATCGCTTGGGAGTACAGAAAGCGGAAGATTTGGTTTACATCTACACGAATAGTCGATTGCTCCGAGAATGTGCTCGTCCAGACCCAATTTGATGGTTTGAAGAGAATGTGCATTTGGAGGAGTCTGATCCAGATGGGGGACTTCCTTCAAACACAGAGGACGAGGGTTTGGAGTCGGATGATGAGGATTATAACTGGATGGGCGGCGATTGGGAAGACCTTGCCGGTGACAACAACCCCGTGTCTTATCATAGCCCACCTAGGGACAACTCTGCAAACAACGAGCACGGTGGAGATGCACTACATGACCATTTTCACAACGTCCACGGTGACCCAGTGGATCCTTTTGTGTTTGATGATGTCGACGCAACGGCAGTCCATACTATAGTAGAATTATCGGGTGAAGACCGTGCCCAAGAAGCTAGGGCAGACGAAGATGGGTCGGCACTGGGGGGCAATCTTGATGGAGATGACAACATCTCGGAGAATTTGTCTATGAACTCAAACGGCTCTGGCGCCTTGGGCCCTTCTAGTGGCGATGGCCCTGAACTCGACGGTCATGGCATTGGCATTGCAGCAAACAATACATTTCCTCATGATGGAAACGAAGTGAGCAGTGGTGGAAACGATAATGAATCCCATGAGCCAATGGCCACCACGGGGTCCATTGAAGTTGTGAGAAGCTCTCCGATTTTGCCTCAAGCAATAGAACCGGACTCAGAGGAAGACATGCCACTACAAGATTTGTTTCGGCGGCCACGTGATCAAAGTACCGCATCTATCGGAAGAACTCTTTTGCGTGTAAAGAAAAAGACCTCTTCAACAATAGTTCGGCCACCCGTCCACCGTAGCGCACTCGGCCCAAATGGTGGTGTAGAACGTGCAATACTAACCCCACAACTTCCCTCCGCGAGGGTTGGGTCCTCTACTATGAGCAGCCATTTAGGGACACGGAGGGGCAAGAACAATGGTACTCTCCCTTTCTTCACGGCCCACGGGACTTTGGCGAGGTGGAACCTCGGAGAGAATCATTGGGGCCAAAGGCAACCGCTCCTAAAACATGGATGGAGGAACAGACAAAAGGAAGAATATCCGAGTAAAACGACTTGTGAACGCCGCATCAACTACTGGAGCCGAGCTACAACTACAAAACTTGGCCTCGGAGATTGAGGAGTACGTGGCACCAGTCTTGGAAAATGCAGCCGAGAACTTCTCATCATCGGGCGATGATGCAGACGATGAGGATTGCGATGAGGTACCTTGCGACAATACGGTGGTGCTTCGCGGGTTTTCTCTTCCCCAAAATGTTCGCCGATCAAAACGGAAGCGAAAACACAATGAAGAATCCTCAAGCTCAGATGATTAAAAGATGACGGACATGAGGGTACTACAAGTTAAAAGTGACTTTAATGGTGTGGTGATAGAATGGTACAATAGCACCGCGGTTTTAAAATATGTACTTGGTGTTGAGAGTACCCATTCATGAAAGCACCACATTGAAATAAATAATTTTAATGTTAGAGCACCCTGGTACAATTGAATTCTTTCAAATTCTCTAAACCTCAGCCATTTTGAGGGGCAGACGCAGTGTTCAATCGCGCGCGCCCGATAGGCAGGTGCGCGCGCGACCCACTTGATGTGACGTGGAATGCCGTATGACGTGTCATGCACACGTGTTTTAGTAGGGGGTAAGTTGAAAATTTGATTTAGGGTTTGTTATTTTTTTTTACACACAACTGTCCGCCAAAAAGTGTTGTCCGTCATGTCCGTCCGTCCTACTGTCCGTCCGTCCTACTGTCCGTCCGTCCTACTGTCCGTCCGTCCACTGTCTTTGGGCCCCTGTCCGTCTATATAGACAACCCTGCACGGAGCCATAGTCCAATTTCCAAGGAAGTTCCACGTGGAGCTAGTCCAACTCTAGATCCTTCCATGGAAAGGATAACCGACAAACACGGTTACCCCAATCCTTCACCTTAGAAGAGATGGTGCCCACGTCGTCCATCGTGCCTCCACCACAACTCGAGTCAACATCCAAATGACCGTCTCCACGATCTGAAAGACCCACAGAAGGTTTAGGAGCACTTATGGAAGCAACAACTTCTATATGGGAAGCTTCTTTGTTTTTTGCTAAGGTATTGTCACAAGATGGCTTCAGTGTGGCAGAGGTTTTCAAGACAACAGCCCTAATGTGTGAGTTGGGCAACTCCACGGGTATCAATGTGTTGAAGACGGAGATAATCGATGCAGTGGAGAGCCACAGTGACAATGTTGTGGAGCTGCTCTCAGCAGCCATACGAGTCAACACAATGGCCGCAAGATCTGCGATTGAGAGGTCATCCATTACCCTTGGTGTGGTGGTGGTAGACAATTTCCAAGGCATTTTCCAACTTGTTGGGCCTAAAGGGAAGGTTTTTGTACCTCAACGTGTGCTTTTGGATTCAGGAGCTCAACCTTTGATGCTAGGAGCATCTGCTATGGAAGGATTGGATTTAACTGGAGATACTTTGGAGAAGTGTCCATAGACAATTAGCACATCCATGGGGGTACAAAGCACGCTACAGGCATCACAAGGGTTGAGTTGCTGTTACCACTCAATCAAAGTGATGTGGTAGTGCCAGTTCCATAAAGATGAATGCAATGGTCACGGAGGTCAAGTCATATGATGTCTTGGTGGGCTCGGCGGAGCTATACCCGATGGGATTCACCTTGGATTTCTGGGAGGAGTCAGCAAGCTATAGACCAGGATGGCTAGCAGGAGATGGGCGGAAGGCTCAGCTGCCAGCTCGATTTGTTCAAGTTCTTAGTGGTAACTTTGTTGATGTCTTTGCCTTTTCAAGATGTATGAATATGAAACCTTCATGGTTTTAGGCAGGTTTTGAGGATCCTTCTATTACTAATTATCTTAGAACCTAACACTAAACCCGTAAGACAAAGACAATATCGTATCAATCCCAAATATTCTTTAATGGTTAAAGAAGAAATAGACAAATTGATAGAGTGTGGATTTATATATCCCGTCCTTCATAGTGAGTGGGTCTCACCAATTGTCGTAGTACCAAAGAAAAATGGGAAATTACGCATTTGTCAAGATTTCAGAAAGTTGAATAGTGCCACTAAAAAGGACTATTTTCCACTTCCGTTTACCGATGCCATCCTAGATGGGGTAGCCGGTCATGAATGCTATTCCTTTTTGGATGGGTTCTCGGGCTATAACCAAGTTGAAATAGCCCCGGAAGATCGTCCTTTAAGCACATTCACAACCGATTGAGGGACATATGCTTATAAAGTAATGCCTTTTGGTTTGTGCAATGCATCGGCTACTTTTCAAAGAGCCATGACACATGCTTTCCAAGAGTATTTAAGGAAATTCATAGAAATATTTTTAGATGATTTTTGCGTCTTTAGTTCTAAAGCTAAACACCAAGAATGTCTAAAAAAGTATTTTGAAAAATGTAAAATTAATGGTATTTCCATAAATGCACTTAAATCTAAATTTGTTTTACCATGTGGTAGGTTAGTGGGTCATATAGTATCCCAAGCAAGAATTGCGGTAGATCCAGATAAAGTGGCCGCTATTTTGAAATATCCTACACCAGTCCATATGACCGTCCTAAAGGGATTTTTGGGTGCAATTAATTACTATAGACGATTTATCTATATGTGTGCCCAAATAGCTGCTCCTTTAACCCATTTAACCAAACAAACCGATACATCAAGAGTTTGGACTCCCGAATGTAGTAAAACATTTAATAAACTTAAAAAACGTTTAAGTACTGCCCCAGTATTAATTCCTCCTAATTGGAAAAAACCTTTTGAAGTTTATGTGGATGCGTCAAATTATGCCATTGGTAGCCTCTTGAGTCAGAAGAATGAAAAAGGACACAATCAACCTATTTACTTTGCAAGTAGGCAACTAAGTGCCACGGAAAAAAATAATTCCATTTCCGAAAAGGAAGGGCTTGGAATGATATTCTCCATTCAAAAATATAGACACCATCTTTTGGGTTATAAATTTACATTTCACGTTGACCATGATGCCTTGAAGTACATGGTTAACAAACCTCAATTGAGTGGATGAATAGGGTATTACTACTTCAAGAATTTGATTTTGTTGTTAATGTAAGACCGGGAAAAAAGCATGGGAATGCCGATTTTCTTTCACGAATGAGCATGGAAACCAATCCTACATCTATTGATGATAGTTTACCGGATGCTTATATTTTTCATGTAGATGTCATTCCTTCCGAATATGCGGATATAATACATTACCTTAATACCAACACATTTCCGTTAGAATATACGGATAAACAAAAACATCGATTAATTCATAAATCACGACCTTATTCCATTATTTCTCATATGTTGTATAAACAAGGCAAAGATGGTATTTTGAGAAGGTGTGTTAATCCTAGTGAGGTACCCCTTATTCTTCAAGGGTGTCATGATGATGCATGTGGGGGTCATTTTGCCGGTTTGGTAACCGCACAAAAGGCACTCCAATCTGGATATTGGTGGCCAACTTTGTTTTTTGATGCCGTCCAACATGCTAAAAAATGTGATCCTTGTCAAAGGGTGGAAAAATCTACTACCTCAAAAGCCATGCCTTTAAATCCAATATTAGCACAAGTACCCTTAGAAAAATGGGGCATCGATTTTGTGGGACCAATTAAACCCCCAAGTTGTAATGGTCAAAAACGATATATTTTAGTGGCCACCGATTATGTGACTAAATGGGCGGAAGCCTTAGCCACTAAAACCGATGATGCACATATTGTTGCTAAATTTATTTATGAGAATATAATTACACGTTTTGGGTGCCCTAAAAAGCTTGTTAGTGATAGAGGTACATATTTTCTAAATGAGACTATTCAATTATTAACTACTAAATATCTCATTAAACATAGAAAATCTTCACCTTATCATCCTCGGGCTAATGGGCGAACTGAAAAAACCAATGGGATTTTGTCTAAAATTATAACTAAAACAATTCAATGTGCTAATGTTAATTGGGATGCTAGACTTTTTGATGCTTTATGGGCATACCGATGTGCTTATAAAGTTACCACTAAGTTTACACCTTTTCAACTTGTCTATGGTCAAGAGGCTATGTTACCCATTAAATTAGAGGTTCCTTCTTTAAGAGTGGCCATTGCCGAACGAATGGGTGATGTGGAATCTCTAAATCAACAAGTATTTATGCTTGAAAACTTAGATGAAACTAGAGCCCAAGCCTACTTGAACATGGTTGCTATTCAAAATCAATGAAAAAGCATATTATGATAGCAAATTGCAACCTAAACAATTAAAAGATAATGATTTAGTTTTGCTTTATGATAGTCGATTTCAAAAATTTCCTGGAAAATTTAAAATGCGTTGGTTTGGTCCTTATAAAATTTTAAAAGTATATCCAAATGGTTCGGTAGATTTACAAGATTTTGCCGGCAATGTGCACGCTACACGTTATAATGGCTACCATCTCAAACATTACATAACTTTAGGGCAAGTTTTTGGATTAGGAGAGTGCAGAGTAGCTAAATTGTATAGAATATTATGGAATTTTTTTGAAATATTTTCAATATTTTTTGAATTTTTTTCGAAAAATTATATAAAACAACAAATTTAAATAAATTGAATAAACTAACATTTACAGAATTGGAAATTCTAAAATTATCAAAAAAATTGAAAATTGAAAAATAAAATTTGAATGTACCATTAATCATAAGAAAAGAGCAAAGGGGTAGTGAGTGGAAAAGGGACGAGTGAACTTAACACCACTACTTTAGGCATTAATGGGAATTACTGAGAGGACTGGTGGTAAAGGACTATTAGTTGAAAGTGACGCCACAGATCCATCAAGACAAGACAACAAGAAGCCAAGTTAATCATTTCAGCATCAACCACTAAACTTGCAATCACGAAGTCACTAATGACAATTAGTCTCGGTGAGTATGCACTAGCACTGTAGTCTTGAGAGAAGGTTTGCACAGATTGCACAAATGACCAATTGTGAGCGCAACACAATACATTGTTTGTAAGTGAGATCTGAGACTAATCAGCTGAGTGTATATGCCGAGAGAATTGAAAGGCAAAGTGGTAGAGATTTGTTGAGAGAGTACTGGGAGCACTAGAAGCCTCGAGGAGATAATTGGTCGATCGAGTGGAGAAACGACGGAGAAGAGAGAGAGACACTGTGGCAAATTGTCTTGAGGTATGACGATACCTCTGTTATGGTCATTGCCGAGTGTGAATTGTTAGTTGCATGCAAAAGAAGGTATTGGGGTAAGGTATGTTTTCCACATTGTGTTGACGAGTGATCTGAGAGTCACGTTGATAGTAAAGGTGTCAAGGTGTGTCACTGTTAGGGTTAGCCATTGCCGAGAGATTTGGTCAATTTGTCATCACTAAACGGGAGCAAGGTCACTGATTTTTCTTTGATTCAGTACCAATTGTCGATAGAGTTGTTCTAATGCAGTCACTGGCCATGACTAAGTTGTACAACAGAAGTTGAAGGGAGTATTGAAGCAAGAAGAGAAAACGAGTGAGCTCAAGGTGAAGTAGACAAATTGTTGAGAGAAACATGACTGATTCTAAGGTAAGAATACTATCATACGTTGTTACGAGAAGGAGTTGAGGATGTTAATAACCAGATTACCAATTGTCTTAAAAACCTCAGCTCTTAAGAAATTGACGTTAGAACCCTTTACAGTTTGATCATCTTGCAAGAGTGGAAAAAACTAGGTATAAGAGAGGTTCATGACTGGACCTATTGAGAGAATTCATGACAAGTAGTCGAGACCTTAAAAAACGTATAAAAAATACAAGAAGAAAAACCTTTGAAAGGGATGAAATAATATATAAAATAAAAAGAAAAAAAAATGTTGTAGAAGACAAGCTGCTGTTATTGTGCGGACGAATTGTATCATGGAATTGTATACAAATGAAGAGATACAAATTGTCAAAGAAGAATGAACCAGAGTTAAAAACAGTGTACAAATAATCAAATGCGATGGTGATATCAATGAACTGATAAGAAGATATTACAAATCATCTTCGTAAGCTGTTCAAGTATGATATATCCATGATGAACGAATTTCTGAAGACTAAAGAAGAAGACGAGTCGTCAGAAAAAGAAAAAATCATGAAAAAAAAAAAAAAACTAATGTGGAATGTCAAACAGAGATGGCGGAAGAAATACCTCTGCAGTGTAAGGCCATCCCCTTTCGAGAGCTACCACCTGGAGCAAGGATGGCGGTGGACAAGAACATGGCGAATCTGCAGAAGGCTAGTCTTTGGGACTACATTCAGAAGGATTGGCACGACTGCAAGAGCGGAGATCTATCCATTGTTGCAGAATTCCTGAGAGCTTCGTGATATGGCCAGAAATCTTCGGCCACAGTGGATGGAGTGAAGATACCATTCACCGAGGAAGCTATTGGTGAATTACTCACCGTGCCTTTTGAAGGACCAATCGTCGAGGCTGAACCTCTAACTATGGAGGAATTGGCGTTTCTGCTTGGCCCAGAGAGAGCAAGACCGAAGGGAGACAGCTGATACATTGGAAGTATCAGAGGTCCGATTGGTCAGTGGTTGGAGTACATCAATCAGCGATTCTTCCTCAACTTGCAGAAGGCGATGAAAGATCAAGAGCTCGCCATGACATTTAGAGCATGGCAGGGAAAGGAGTACAATTGGGTTGGAGTTCTCATGAAGGCCATGAGAAGGGAGCTGTTCGTCAAGAGTATACGCAACTCGATGAGCTTGCTGCAATCAGGATACTTGAGTGTTCTTTGCGAAGAATGCCTTGTAGCTCTGGGATTTACGGGACAACAGACTCACGTACCAATAGTCCAAGACGCAGGTACGAGCGACATTAAGGAGAAGGTTCAAGTGGTAGAAATACCACCTAGACCATTAGTCGCTAAGGCAGGACCGGCGGTGAATAGCCCAAGAGTCGAGCTCTTGAAGGCCAAGGAAGATCACGACAATTCGTCTTCACCTCATTCAAGTATTCAGCAGGGCGAAGCTAGCAGCAGAATGAAGAAACGCCCAAGGCACCAACTAGTGGATTTGGAAGAGGAGGAGGTCGACGTGGTTTCTGAGCCTAAAGAGGAAGACTACACTTCGTCAGGAGCAGAGGAGGATGAGCTCCTTGGAAGGAGGTTGGAGATTCTTAACGGGAAGATCCAACAAAAAGACCAAGAACTTACACGACTCATTCTGGAGTTGGCGCAGGCTCAAGAGACGAGTGGTCAGAACGAGGAAAGGGCAAGGTCTTTGACAATTCAGCTCAAGGATCAGGAACCAGTGCATGTGGCCGCCATCACCATTTCCAGAGCTCAAGTGGAGCACCTCACGCTACAAGGTACAAATCATCAGAAGACTATTAATATCTTGCAAACGGAGCGTGATCAAGCGAGGGCTCAGGCGAGCACCGAAGACATGCGTTTCAAGGCCAACTCTTATGACGAGTTGCAAAAGGAGTTCGTACGTCAGGAGCGAGAGTTTACCAGAGTGACGACACTCCTGCAGGATACCAAGGATGCGGCAGCCATACACCTGAAGGATAAGACTCAGATGGAGAAGCAAATCCAAGAATTGCAGCTTCGTTTGACAAATAGTCCAGGTGTACAAAGGTTGGCAGTAAACGATAAGGGCGGAAGCAACAGCTATCAACCTATGGAGATGGACGTCATGAAGGAAGACCTTCGAGAGCTGGCGGCATGCAATGACGACTTGTATAGCCAAGTCGACATGATGAAGGCCCAGATTGCACAACTCCATGAGAGATTATGGAAGTTGGATGCAAAGAACCCCCCTTCCCACTCTCTATACCAGACTTATGAGTTACAGCGCAACCTCTTTCTCGTGATGGTGGAAATGGAGCGAGGAGCCACCTTGACTCTTACAAAATTTGAAGAGGTATGGGAAGCTACAATGAAGATGGGAAGACCAAATCTGATGGCTGAGGTGATAGCTTGTCGTGACCTATTAGTAGAAGACATCAAGCAGGTACTAATAGTCATGGGCGATGTGGGAGCCCGAGCACTCCTTTACAATCTGGACCTGGAGCTTCAGATTGAGAGGAAGAGGCAGTTGGACCATGCCATGGAGGATACACGCCATATTGATATGGCGGTGTATCAAAACATGTTGAAGCAAATCTGCACCAAGGACGTACCACCAGAAGATTACGCGACTTGGCTCGCAGGAGTTGAAGGACTACTGATCAAGATCAAGGATCAGTAGTTGTTACGCAGCTCTTTAGGATGTGTGCTGGAGCGCGAGAGCTGGGCGAAGAGAGGCAAATTATCTGCCAATCACTATGTCTATACGACAGACAAGGCGATGAATCGTTTGCAGCAGACGGCTTAATCCCTGAGGACGAATAGTCTTCCACGACTGATGCTGCAGAGTGCAACAACATTCGACTATGCACCAAGAGTATATCAATCGATGGTGGCGTAGGGACTAATCGTCGACCTCCCAAAGGCGGGATCAGTGCTCAAGGTACGATATCTTGGACACATGAATGAGTTATTCCATATGTCGGAGGCAAAGACAGAGTACATTGCGAGCTAGAAGGCGTTGGAGTGGATTCTGGAGGACTATGGTCTTTCAACTATCAACACCATCTCTGTAGACATTGCGTATGGCAAGGTTTCCAAGGATTGGGACCCTAAGTTTCTCCCCGCGACAGTACACATGGATTCTCGGTTTTGCAACTGTCCAAGGCGTTGCAAGTGGGATCCAGAGGCAACGATCGACTCCATCGAGTACAACTGGCCTACTATCGGTGGCAGTTTCAAGAGTTGGCAAGAATGTGCCCATACGTATCAAGTATTCCACGAGCTACACAAGGGTCATCAAGATCCTGTCTGCTTCAGAGCAGCCTATTTCTGTGGAGTTCTAGCGAGATGGTGCACCCAGTTCAAGCTGCGGGTGGATGTCAACACGTACGATCCAACAGATCGGGAGTTTCTTCTGTTACTCAAGCTGTAGTATCGCGGAGCCAGGTGGAAACGAATAGTCGAGGTAATGTCCATCACTCATTTCATTTCAGGTGTACACCTGAGTCTTATCAATGAGATGGGCGCGACAAGGAAGAATCCCTTTGAGCGATGCCTGAGGTATCAAGCCACGAATAATCCGGCACTAGTTCAAGAGGACGAGGACATACGCAAGGCGGTCAGCAAGCAGCAGATTGAGGACGCTCGGCGTGGATCGCAACAATAAGATGCACGACGCAATCTCAATCAGCAGCGCTAGGGTTAAAACTTGTCAAGCAAGACGGCGCAGACAACATCAACCAAGAAGACAAGTTGTAAGTGAACCTAGACAGAACCCTAATTCAGATTTTGACGAGGGCGTCACAAAGCTTAGGCGAGGACTATGTAGTGCACAAATTTTACTTTTTGAACACTATTCGTCTTTACAGTGTGAATAGGGATCATAAGTAGCACTAGTTTACAAATAGTATGAAACAATGTGAACATTTACCCTAATTTTTTGGAATAGTGTAAAAAAGACGAATAGGCGGTTAAGTAAGTTAAAAAAGTAGTTATCAGGGAGAAGTTATTAAGAGTAAGTTAGACGAGTAGTTATGAAAGTTGAGAGAGAAGATCATTGGTCTAGGTCGATGTGGGAATCTGTTCCCACAAGGTTCCGGATGTTAACCTAAAAATCCGGCACAAACAAAAAAAAATTAGTGTTAGAACGTTAGAATCATAAGTTTGAACTATAGAATAGGCAAATAAGAAATAAGACAACCTAGGGGTACCAATGATCCTTAAAACCGTTTAGGAATTACCATAAATCCAAGGGATTTGGAACCAGAGAGACCGCTCACGTCCGGAACCTGCCGGAAGCATCCGGAACCGGAAGTAAACCGGAACCGGAGAGAATCCGGATTCAGAATGGATCCGGAGCCGGAAACGCTATTATAACCGTAACGGCCGTCCGTACACCGCAGAAGGTATTTAAGCCAGAAGTTAGGGTTCACTCCCCACACTTCTTGGCTTACTCTTTTTCCTTTGCCCGTGCATTGTAATCCCCCTAGAACGGAAGTGTTTCCATTAGAGAGAGTGTGTGGCGAGGTCAGTGCGTGCAGGTGATACCGGAGAGACTGTGAGGAATCTCTGCAGAAATGGCGGAAGGAGAACCTTCCCGGACTACTCGTGGTACGACGACGCAACCGGCGGTTCAACGGGTGGTCCCGATCATATCGACAGACCCGGAGGAGAAAGCCGTCCTCGAACACTACCTCACCAACATGGGCTGCCGAGGGCTTCTCGACGTAGCGTGGGGCGTGAAGGATCCGAAACTGGTGGCGGAACTGCTCGGGACACCGGACAATCAGTACGATGGCACAATCCGAGCTCACCCCGAAACCTGGGGTATTCCGGAGTGGCAGCGTACCTACTCCTTCAGCAGCGGAACCGTCAAGACAGCGGAGCGGTGCGAAGACATACTTGGGGACGAATTCACAAGGCAAGCCGACCCCAAAGAAGGCTACAGCACCGACGACCTCCGGCATCAAGACGCGCAAATTGTGGTAAGATTCTTGAACCCGATCTTTCACCCGGAGAAACCTAAACGGGTGGTGTCTAAATGGGCCACCACCATATTAGGTTCGATGAGAGAGAAATTTAGTGTAGACTGGGCCTCGCTTATGAGCGAGATGATCAACCGGATGGTTAAGGGGCTCCAGAAGTCGAAGAGGGCCGGCACCCCTCTCCCCTCGTACCTCACTCACCTCTATGCGCAACACGATGTGCTTACCCCGGACGAGCAAGACGCATACGAGCTGCTGCTGGAGATCCAGAACTATGGAGGTCCAGAACCAGGAGACGATAACGAGGAACCGGAGGACGTGGAGACTTCCTTGCCCGAGACAGTTCCCCAAAACCGGAAGCGGAGCAGATCTGTACCGCGGGAGTCGACACCGGGGCCATCTACATCAATTCAGCCAACGGATGAGCAACCTCCGCAAGGCCCCAGGTCCGCACCACGTGAAGGTCGCATTCCTCCGGCGGAGCCCCCGCACCTTGTTGGACTCGACGGGCCCGATCTACTGGAGCTCATCCAGCATGCAGGATGGCGTGCGGCGATCGTGTGCCAATCCGAAGCGCGATTACGAGAAGTCTTGGACGGCATCAGGAGGGAGTTGGAGGTAGAGAGGGTCGTGGACATACCGACAGCGATCCAAGAACTACAGAAGAACACACTCCGACTCCAAGCCTTAGAGATCCAGCAGGCTGCCATCATCCGGAGTCGAGACAACTTTGCTGCGACGTGCGACGAAACGTTTGCGGCGTTGACGGAGTCCCGAAAGAAGCTGAAGGAAGCGGAAGAACGAGCAGACGCTTCCGCACAGGCTTTGACAGAGGTACGCGTCGCGTTAGCCTTTCCGGTTGACACGGTCAACCGGAGTCTTCTCTTCACAGATCAGCTGGAGAAGGAAGGAAGGCTGAACCGGATCCAGATCATACGGTTCTTGCACGACCACGGCAAGAAGATGGAGAAGACATGGACTCGAATGCAGGAACTGGTGGCCAACCTACCCACTCAGGGACCGGAGAACCGAAGCACTCAAGCACCGGAGGACATTGCAGTTCGAGTCCGTATCCGGACATCTCCGGATGAATCCGGAACCCCAAGCGTACACCCGGAGGTCTCTGGGAAGCAGGCGGATATCCCAACTCCGGCGGAGCCTGCTGCACCCATGACCGGCAGTCCTTCCAGCAACCCAAGCCCCGGTGCTGGAAAGCACTGGACGGAGTTATTACCGGAGGTAAGTCAGGGTGCAACCCCTTCTCCCCTCCGGCCTGCACCTACTCCTCCCTCATCAGGTCGCCGGAAGTCTACTCCACCACTCGCTAGGTGTTTGGCGACGGATCCTCTTAGTCCCGGAGCCGAATTCCAAGGCTTTGCTGAAGCTCTGGAGACCATTGTGGTGGATTCCACCTCCGAACCCCCTCCACCGGCAGCATCCCAGCCTCCAACTTCCGGAGCCGGATCACAAGACCTTCCGGCATCTTCTACTCCCCAGCGAAGGAGGGCCGGCAAGGCGAAGGCAGAGGCATCTACGAGACGTACCAGTCCAAGATTCAAGAATGTTAGATCACCCTCTTAGATAGGTTAGATTTAGGAGTAGTAGTAGCTTAGGGATCAGAATTAGGTAGCGATTAACGATGGGGCCCAGAGTTGCACCCGGCTACTCAATCCGGAAACTAAGCCTTCCGGAAACTTAGGACCTTTCCGGAATTTTGCGTACTTTTCGGATGTCCGGAAACCGGACCCGGGAAAATAGGATCTGAGATTCTCTTTTCCGGATTTTTCGGGATAAGATCCTCCGGATTTCTTGCAGATAGGATAAGCCTTAATTTAGGAACTATTCTTGTACTTAGTAGATGGGTTTGAAAAACTCAGGACCTTGTTTTCTTTTCCTCTACGTTGAATATATTTCAGAGCTTTTCTAGAATTGCTACCTAGTATTTGTGAAGAGAGTATTTTACGTGTGAGGTTCAAGGTCCGTTGCGGTACAAAAGTTTTGTGTAAGTTTCTTCAAAGAGAAGGATGTGTTGTTGTGCTAAGGAGTGAATCGGTTTGGATATTCAGTAGGGGAGTGTCCGGAACAACTGAAGGAGGTTGCAGAGGTGTTCCTGGTCACCTTCAGAGTCCGGAAGAACCAGGAGGGGAAGAGATATATTGCAGAGGCGTTCCTGGTAGTCTCTAGGGCACGGAACAGTCCGTGTGAACCCGAATTCCGGTCCAGAACCGGAGTTTACCCCCACGATAGGAAAAACCTACTATGTGATTCTAGAAGGAGTCCTTCCAAGTAGAACTCTATCCGTATCCTTGTAGAGCTACAAAACTGCTACCGGAACGTCGTTGTAGTCCGGCCGTACCTTTGTGTGACCACATCCGAAAGGCCTTCCAGATGTCGTGAGAGTTACGTCTAGGACCAACACCCTATCACAGGTTAGTAGATTAGAGGAAGAGTGATTGTCCGGTCACTATAAACTTCGAGGCAGTGGGTGTCTAGCCACTTAAAGTCACAAGGCAGTGGGGAATCCGGCCACTTACACAAAATAGGATCACTGGTCTTCCGGTCACTTGTTTAAACCTTCCGGAATCCACTCTGAGGGGAAACAGAGGTAAAACAAACTACCCCCCCACGTTCCCGGAAATCCTTTCCGGAAATAACTATGAAACCTTCCGGAATCTAGATCCGGAAAGTTTTTGCTTGGGTCTTGGAATCCGGAAAGATCCGGATCATCCCTGACTAGATTGACTAACCTAGGTGATGAATAAACTAGTGATTTTGGGGTTAATTTGAAAGGATAACTAGATCTCTCTGGGAACAAAACCAGAGCGGTTTACTTTGGAAGCAATTAGTGACGATTAAGTGCCTTCCGGAGGAATACTAACTCTGCAAACTACGACAGTCGAGAAACCAATAGTCACGAGAGGGATATAAAGAAACTGAATCCAACTTTGGATACACCACATTTTTCTCACTTTGAATGTGTGTCCTAGGCTGGTGATTGTAAACTCTCAAACTTTTATTGAATACAAGCCTAGTTTTATGATTTCTGATCTGTTGGTGTAATTTCTGCATTACCAATAGTCTACAGTACATCAGAGTTGTAGATTGGAGGTTAGAGGATGACGAAGTCAGAATCCTTGGGATTTGGAAGGCTGATTGCAGAAGACCAGTAGTCGTTGATTGAGTCTATTTTCACAAAACACTGATTTGTGATAATGGCGCACAATTAATGGCTCAGGAATGAATGACTGTATCTTAGATACAATTAATCTATGCTGCAGTCCATTCTCAATCACCACTTTGAGATTGTTGTAATATACAATTCGTCTTGAATACTACCAGTATCTATAACTAAATTGAGTATCATAAATGGAGAAGCTGTGAAGCACTGTAGTAATTGAATCCTTTTATTATATTACCATTTGTGAAATCCTTTCCGATGGTAAACACCGAGTGATGTGACAAATTACCCTAAACCATAAAGTGATAATTACAAATAGTCATGTATGACTATTGTAATTCCTCCAAGTCTAAACTGAGATGAATGGATAGCGGGTGAGGTAAAAATGCATACAATTATACTATTTGTCTGATAGAATTGCCGAGTGAAATTACGTCCATAATGTGTGAAATAAAGATTGATCACCCTGAGTCAATAAATCATAAGACCATAATAAATTTCCCAAAAGCAATTTATGTCATTGTAGTATGAATTGAAGCATTGAAAGATCATGTGGATGAAGCATGACAATTAGTGAAGGTAAATTGAGAAGAAAATAATTGCTAAAAGAGAGAGCAATGGAGAAAATGAAAGAGTAAGACTAAAGAGCCAAGAGTGGGCCGAGAGAGTCTTGAGAATGACCATGTTGTCATAAGTTGGGCTAGATGCCTTTTATATTAAAGTTTGACCAAGTGATCATTAAGTCAAGCTAAAGAAAAAGAGATTGTTTGTATGTGTCATGAGATTGACGACATAAAACAAGACCATTTGCCATGAGGAAGTATTAGTGAGAGAACACATAGATTTGATAGCAAAGGGTTATCAATAACAACAATTATACCGAGATTGTGATATAATTGTTGTCCGGTGTTTCTTTGAATGGAAAGTTTTGCAGGTATGATGAAATGATTAACTTAAGGCGGACTAGTGGAGCGAAAGTGGGAAGCCATGATAGAATTCTGTACCCAAAAGCTCTTGGCAAAATAGAATAGCTAGCATAGTTGTCAATTCTAATAAAAAGGAATTAGCAATTAGAGTTGGCAATGGAATTGGTTATGATGCATTGATTATGAACAAGACAAATTGTATCACTCACTAAAACACTTAAAGACTATTTGAGTCCTTTAGTGAGAGGATCCCACACAATCACAAATGCATGTTTAACGACTAATTGATTGTAAGAGTGTAGAGTGCACTCACGGGAAAATCACAAGGGTTAATTAACACACCTATAATAGATAATTCGTTATCTTAAGCAATTTGTTAAACAAAAGACATTCCTATCTAACATGTGACCTTAGTTATTCAAACGATAGACTGAATTAAGCCTCCCTAAGACCCCCCACTAAGAAATTATCTTGGATTTATTTATATTTACAAGACAAATTTTCCCCTACAATGCGCCTGACCCTTCTCCGTATGCGCATGGCCCATCTCTGTACGCGTCCGCCCCCTTCACGCGCGCGACCTTGTTGTTGATGTGTCAGCCACGTAGTCGCCTTCGTGGCAGTGGGTAAATTGATTTACCTTGAGTCATGGTCAAACCACGGTTGACTCTTATCGGATGGACAACATCCTCTATCGGACGGAGAGCCGGACGGATGAACACTTCGAGACACACACTACCGGAGGGTTGAACGGCCAAACAACCCTAGTTCAAACTGGAACTCGAACAGGAGCACCAGAGTATCTCGGGTTTAACACGGCCTAATCACTGAGAGCAAGGGTCAGCCCCGGAGACATGAGATGGCCGGGTGCGAGAAAATATAGAGGCAAACAAGTTAGAGGGAAAAAAACAAAAAAGAATAGCAGGGAAGCTAGATAGAAAGGATCATGAGGGTAGCCAGCCAAAAGAAAGAGAAAAAGAGTGGTAGCAAAAGAGGAGGAAAAAAAAAAGCACGGGAAATAGTTGTAGAAAATGAAAAAGAAAAATAAAAGGATACAAAAAAGAAAAAAAGAAGGCTACAGAAAAAGAAAAAGCTGCAGGAAAAGCAGTCGAAAAAGAAATAGTAGTAGTAAAAGAAAAAGCTACTGAAAATGAAAAGCAGCAGAATTTGGAGGAAAAGAAAATGAGGGATGAGAGTCCTGGTTTTTCATCCAACCCAAATGAATGTCATCCAGCTACGACGAAACCTTTTGACCAGCTCCAGAGAGTGTGTCCACTCTCTTTGGGTGGTGTTTTTGAAGAAGAGGAGTTTTGCAAGGATGGTTGTAGCTATGGCCGATATGGTCTAAATTTAGAGGATATTAGGGTTTCCTGGAATTGGGAGTCCTATATGTGGTAGGAAAATGCCGCAATAGGAGAGCGGCTGCAACTATCGCCATCGAAGGCAATTGCACGGGCGGTGCAATAGGTGCCGTTGGAGGGGTTTGCAAAGGAAGGGCAGCAGCTACTACCGGAGGTCGTCTTTGCGAAGGAGCCAACAACAATTGTTGAGAGGACCTAACAAGCAGAATCAGAGGAGTCCATGGCAACTGGCAAAGCGGAGGTCGGCGCTAAGAGACATCACAGTAGGCACTACAAGAAAACAGGGTGTTTAGCAATGTTTTGAGAAATTCCTAAGCAATGCCTAGGGGCTTGCTTTGAAAAGAAGCAACAACTATAGCGTGGTTTTATGTGTAAAGCATGGCCCTAAGCGTTGCTTAGGAGTTTTTCAAAACGTTGCTTTACACACTGTTTTTTCTGTGGTGAGGAGGACGAAAGCGAGGAGATGCACACGAGCTGCGGACGCGGAGGAAGCCGCACTAGTCGACGCCAGGTGCACACATATTGACAGCAGTACAAGTCCAACATCGGGGGAGGAGCAGGCGCTCGCGGCTGCAACACGGCCTGCGGCTAAGGTAAAGCAGACAACGAAGGTGAGCACGGCCGCGGAGTTGGGCTAGGTGCAGCGGCCGGCCGCGAAGAAAAGCAAGACCCCAACAACGGAAGAGCCCGAAGAAGAGGCCAAAAGAGTAGCGACGACGCCAGCTAACACGCCGGTGCTCCGAGCGGGAGGCAACGCGAAAGACTGGAGCTGGCGGAGGTGAAGCGGTCCCGAACGCAGGCGGGGATAAAGCTGTCTTAGACGCAGCCAGAAGACGAAGCTGACTGTGTAGCCAAATTCACGGCAAAAACACTGAGGAAGCGCCGTTGCGACGACGCCGCAGGCGCTGCTAGGGAGCTTGAGGGGCATGGGACCGCGGCGGAAGTGACGATAATACCAATGACAGAGCAAGCGCTTGCGGAAAAGGTGGCGCACAACGCTGATAGAGAGCTAGTGGAGGTGACCCGGTTGCAGGCGAACCGGACAACACAGGAGAGCGAGGTTCACCTGCCGACGGTGGAGGCAAGCCAGAGGAGGAGGGCAAGATCTGCAGCAACAACGGAGCCGACTCGTCTGGAGGAACAAGGCACCGACAGGGAATCGAAGGAGGCGGCAGAGGCGCACACCAAGGCAGCTGCAGCACCGACGAAAGAGTCGGTGAGGGCGTTGAGTGAGGAGCACCACCAGCTGAAGATCGCAAGGGGATTCTCGAGTTTCAGCCCAACACGGCACAAACCCAGCCTTAAGCTTTGAGGTCAGCTCTTTGATTTTTTTGGGATTTTATTAAGCCTTAAAGGAAATTCCAGTGGCTACACGCGCCTAGCAAATCAGTGGACGGAATTCACAACCGGTTAAGAAACTCCAAAACAAATATGGGTTTCTTATCATGGTTAGAATTTACAGAACTCCAAAACAAATATTGGTTTCTTGTTATGGTCAGAATTTGCAACCGGTTAAGGAACTCCAAGGACTTTCATTGCTTGGATTATGGAAAACCAATTTCACATATCAAGGTGTTCAGGACCAGGTAGAGGGAAAACCTTTCACTTGCCTTGGGGAGGAGGATCAGTTGTATCACTAGGTTGGATTGGACACTAGAGAACACTACAAAATAAGTCGACACTAGCTCTCCAGGATTGGATGGAGGATTCTTACTCTGTATATGGGGCGTTTGATACGCCCAGGCCCATGAAGCCCGTGACTAGGCTTGAGTTCGAATTGATGGCAACGGCGTAAGCTACGGGGGAGACACCTCCGCTGCCGGACATTTCTCTCCGGGATCCAGTGATTTAATCATTCCAAGTGAGCCCAGTCACACCCTAGCCGTAGTCTCTCGATGTAGTTGCACCCAGACATGGCGCACCACCAAAACTGGTCACACGACCGAGTGGATTGTCGGCTTCTCAGCTCGAAAGTATTATTTTCCTTCCCTAGACTGATGGCAGCACCCTGGATAGCGAGGCCCGGGGATTTCAGATGATGCTCCTGTTACAGTTTGTAGAGACAGTATCCCTCCGGAATGCATCCAATTGTCACTAAGTGCTTCCAAAGTAACCGCTCCGCTTTCGTTCCCATAGAGACCTAATGTTCTTTTCCAAATACTCCGAATAACTAAACTTATCACAGCAAGTCGTTTATAAGTTAGTTAAAATCTTCACTTACGTAGGGTAGATCCGGATCCGTCCAGAGTCCGGATTATGTACAATGGTTTCCGGAAGTCTGGAGGGTAGTTTGATTTGTCTCTATTCCTCCTGAGAGAGTCTCTTGGAGTTTTTAAGCGAGTGGCCGGAGTCCACTGATCCTGTTTTGAATAAGTGGCTGGATTTCCCACTGCCCGGTGACTTAAAGTGGCTAGGCATCCACTGTCCAAAATTTACACTGACCGAACACCACTCTTCCTACACTGCTAACTGGTGATTTGATTGCTGCTGCTAGACTTAGACTCTCATGACACCCGGAAAGCCTTCCGGATCCGGTCACACAGAGCGAAGTCCAGTGTGAGCCAAATAAACCGCCCCTACCGGGTGGCCTATCTTGAACACAAGTTCCTAAAATCGGGATACAACCCCATATGCAATCATCGGTGGAACTAACCATTCATGCTACCATCATGTCATAGTGGTTAGGTTGTGGTTACTAAATGTTTTGGTGGACCTAGGGGTGGTGATGATTGAATTCAGCCTTAAGGAGGTTCCGAACTTCATACACACATAAATTTTACCCTAGAACTCCGTTTTTCAACGTTTTAAAGTTTAGATAGGTTCAACTCGACCTTATGGATTTGATTAGACCCTCAAAGACCACTTCCAGATCAAGGCGTGACCCTGACAGCAGCAGACAGCAGACAAGCTTCCTTTTCTTATCCAGAATTTATATGCCCATTATCTCTTAGGTTTTAACTCCGTTTTTTATGTTCATTTTTTGAATCCTTAGTGTTTTTTTGTGCTTAATGCAATGGCAGCATTCAATTACCTATCCAACTTAACCCAGGACTCACAGCCTAGCAATCAACAGTACAAGACTCAACTTTTATGTTTAGTCAAAACCATGTACCATACATCACGTGCACATCACATACATTCACACAAGGAGCCTTACTCGAACATCATGCCATCCAGATACCTCCAGTTGCATTTACCTACTATTGTCTTATTAAAACCGATAGTGTTGTTACGTTTGAAAGGAAACCCTAATTCTATTGAAAATTGGGCAGCGCTTCCGCGCGATGGTTGTAACTAGAAAATTTAGGGTTCCTTCTCCACAAGCAATCAAGATGATAATGAATCAATTGGAAGAGGAAGGAGGCTCCCTGATCCTGCTCAATTCACCCTCTGCCGTGTTCGTGTTCGTTCTTGTGATTGTGTCGTCCTCCTCTTCTTGGTGCTCTTCACTCCGCAGCCCGTATCTTCGTCATCACAACTCCGATCTACACGTTCTTGATCTTGTTGGAAAGCCAACGTTTTGATCTGTCTACTCCTAAAATCTTACCTTCATCAAACAAGAACTCTACGACTGACAAGGGGAAACCCGAGGCCGTGCGATATCCGCCGATAATCCTCCAGCTGGTCGTCCTCGCTCTGCAGGTTGAATCTTCCTCGTCACAACTTCGATCTGTACGCTCTTAAGCTTGTTAGAAAGCCAACGCTCTGATCTGACTACTTAAAGAAATTCCGCTTGATTGGACCAAAACTCCGTCACTGAGAAGGGGAACTCCGAGGCCGTGTGAGATCCGCCGCCGATCCTCTCGTTGTCCTTGCTCCGCAGCTTGTATATTCATTGTCACAGCTTCGATCTGCACGTTCTTGAGCTAGTTAAAAAGCTAACGCTCTAATCTAACTACACCTAAAAATTCAGCTCGATTGGACCAAAACTCCGCGACTGACAAGGGAAAAACTGAGGTCGTGTGAGATCTGCTGCCGATCCTCCAGCTCGTCGTCCTCGCTCCACAGCCCGTATCTTCGTCGTCACAACTCCAAATCACACGCTCTTGATCTTGTTGGAAAGCCCACTTTCTGATCTAACTACCCTCCAATTTTTGTAACAATCGACTCAACATCCAACCCACACGAGGGGGAAATCTCAAACCCTACCTCTTCTCTCTCTTTCCACACACCTCATCTCGGTTTCCTAGCTCCTACTCCACACACCCTCGAATGAGCGGCCTCCCAGGGGGTAACCCCAAGGCTTCTTGCTCCCTTCTTGGTTCCCAAGGTGGTTCCCTGCCGCCTTTGCCTTGTTCCATTAATGACCCTCTTTAATAAAAATACCATTAACCTATGACTACTTAACTCCGTGCCACCCTTGCATTAACACTAGTGGGTGTCCCACTAACCAAGGAATATCTAAATCTCAACTTTGACTCCATGCCACATGTGTGTGCATGATCTCAATAAGTGAGCTATTAAGCTAAATTCAAGGATGCTAAATCTAACTAATCTACCTAAATTGAATTCCCCTTGCTTGGGGTTAGGATTATTTTACCAAGTGATGGTGAGGGTTTTTTCCCACTTCTTTTGGACCTTTTCTCTACTTTTTAAAGGGCTTTTTAAGCCTCCTTCTTTTTTCCTTCTCCTCACCATCATTCTTCTTCTTCTCCTAATTTTTTCCGTGGTTTCTTCACCGTGGCCAATTGCGGCCCCCGACTCGGTAGGAGGTAATTTCTTCTCCACCACTTCTATTTCTCCTTCTTTTCTATTGTTTTTGGTTTTTCCTAATCTTCTCTTCATTTTTTCCTTCCTAATTATTTTTTGGTTAACTTAATAAAATCCGTGGTTGCCATAAAGTGGCTCCTATTTAAGGAATTAGTGAATGGAAAGGCCATTTAGCCATCTTGATCAAAAATCATGGGTTAATCCTATCGAATTACCCACTTCAACTACTAGTTGAACCTAACACAATCGATGTGCGGTCCATTCATCATCGGGAGCCGTTTTGGCGGCTCACACATGGCGGCCATCTGGGACAACTTGAAGAGGCAGAGAACCCAAAGGCTTTTGCTTTTGGGCACACGGTCAAAATTCCCTTATGTCGTATTTGAACAAGAACCAAGACCATAAGTAAGAAAATTGGGGAAGGCCCAAGTGGATGTAGGTTGTGAGTAATTCACACCTTGTACTCCTTGCATCCGTTCCCCGAAGTCCTCGTTATGAAGTCCTCTTCATTTAAGGTTTGAAGTTGAACAGAATTATTGGAGAAGACTTCCTTCACGAGGTAGGGACCTAACCAAAAGGCATCAAATTTCCCTGGAAAATCCATGCGGCGCGCGTCTTGGAGTAGCGCAAGCATTCCCGGTTGTAGTGAGCGGACTTTGTTGCGCCTATCGAACGCAATTTTCTTGCGGCGCTGAATGGCCTCCATGTGTTGTGCACTAATACGTCGCCGCTTATCCAATTCCTTCGGGTGGCCCAATCGATCAGAAATTGAGGCAGCGATTGGCCACCTCCCAGACACTGCAACTCGGAGAGAAGGTATTTCTAGCTCGATGGGGAGAATGGCTTCCATACCATAAACTAAAGAAAATGGGGTGGCCTGGGTGGTGACCTTAAAAGTGGTTCGGTAAGCCCACAAGGCCGCTGGGAGTTTTGTATCCCAATCACGTTTGGAGTCCACGACCGTCTTGCGTAAAATATTCACCAAAGTTTGGTTAACACGCTCGGTGTGGCCATTGGTTTGGGGGGTGGTTTTCCGGTGATTAATCCTAAACTGAGTTGTCATGGCCGCAATCACTTCATTCAAGAAATGTTTGCCATGGTCACTGATGAGGATTTTTGGACATCCAAACCGTGTGATAACTTGTTCAAACAAGAACTTAGCGGCGTGGTTGGCGTCATTGGTTCGCACGGCCTTTGCTTCGGTCCATTTGGTGAGGTACTCGGTAGCGACCACTATGTGTTTCATTCCATTGGAAGAACTAGGGTGAACCTCACCGATATAATCAATTCCCCATTTTTCAAAGGGAAGCAAGGGAAGTGAAACTCTCAAAGGCAAGTTGAGCCGGAGATCATTCCTAGCGTACCTTTGGCATGCGTCACAACGTTGGGCATACTCGTGGGCATCTTGGAAAAGCGTAGGCCGATAGTAGCCTGCACGGAGTACCTTTTGGGCTGTCAAGGCTCCAGAAAAGTGGCCACCACACGCGTTGTCGTGGCAGGCTCACAAAATCGTGGGTATTTCCACGGTTGAAATACACCAGCGAAGGAGGCCATCTATTCCACGATGATACAACTTTCCACCCACTATGGTGAAATGACGACTATGGAGGCGGACCTTTCGCCTCTCATTTTTGGACAAGGTCTCAGGTAGGCGGTGGGTGGTAAGGAATTCCGCTACTAGGCCATACCATGCAGGAATAGATGAAACTTTAAATAAAGTCTCATCCACTAATGTCTAATCGATGGGGACCGCTCCAGGTTCTTCGGATAAGCGTGAGAGGTGGTCCGCCTGAAGGTGCATTCTTCCATGCCTATATTCTACCGTGTAATTGAATTCCTCCAACAACAAGACCCACCGGGCTAGTCGGCCGCTTAAGTTTGCTTTGTTGACCAGATACTTGATAGCCATATGGTCTACATATAAGACCATCAGGTTCAAAAGAAGGTAGTGTCGGAACTTCTTCACGGAGAAAACCATTGCAAGACACTCCCTCTCTGTGGTGGAGTAATTTCTCTCTGCGGGGTTCAACTGTCTACTTGCAAAAACAATTGGATGGTCCTTGTTTTTATCTCCTACAGCTTGGCAGAGTGTACTACCTATCGCCACCGATGATGCATTGCAGAAGACATGGAAGGATAAATCCCAGTTTGGAGGCCTCAGCACTGGATACGAGCTAAGCTCGGTTTTTAAGACATCGAAGGCTTGTTGACACTCCGGAGTCCACTCAAATTTTACCTCCTTTTGCTGAAGTCTAGTAATGGGCATAGATTTTGTGGCGTAGTTATGAATGACCTCACGATACCACCGTACATGTCCAAGAGTCTTCTGAATTTCCTTGACGTTCCTAGGAGGGGGCAATTCTACTATGACTCTCACCTTCTCTGGATCTGGCTCTCTACCATCTTTAGAAACCACAAAGCCAAGTAGGACTCCCTTCTCTACTGCCAAGAAGATCTTCTCTAGATTTAAGGCTATTCCCGTGCATCTACAATGCTCAAAGCTCTCCTTGACACACTCAAGGTGGGAATCCTTCGAGGATTGGGTGCTAAAGTCATCAATAAAGACCGTCATAGACTTGTGTAAGAGATCGGAGAACGCGTAGGTCATTGCTCTCTGGAAGGCGGCTGGTGCATTGCACAACCCAAATGGCATCACTAAATAAATGAAGGTTCCCCAAGGAGTAGTGAACGCCGTCTTATGGTAATCCTCATGTGCTATGGAAATCTGGTTGTAGCCTGAATACCCATCCATGAAGGTGTACAACTCATGACCGCCGACCTCTTCTAAAATGGTGTTGATAAATAGGAGGGGGAAATGATCCTTCTGAGTGTGTTGGTTTAATTTCCTAAAATCGATACACACTCGAAGTTTTCCATTTTTCTTTTTGACCAACCCATGGGGGAGACCCAGTCAGATATTTCCACTGGTTTGATAAATCCCGCTTGCAGAAGCTTTTCTAATTCTGCCTTCACTATTAGCTGGAGGTTGGGGTTCATTCGGCGTTCCTTTTGTCTAATGGGAATCGTGTTTGGAAGAAGGGGAATGTGATGTTGGGTCACCTCTGGGGGAATTCCCTTAAGATCCTTGTAAGACCAAGAAAAGACATCACGATATTCTAGGACTAAATCCTTATACTTGGCCATCTCTTCCTCACTTAATCCTACCCCAACCTTAATGCTACGGTTTCCTTCTCCTTCACGTGAGACATCCATCAATTTCCAATCTTGGGGGTGCACATGGGGTTGTTGAGTAGGGCCTTTGTACCAATCTCTAGGAATTGGAGGATATATTGGGCCTAAACCTCCAGCTAAAATACTAGAGGATGTCCTCTTAAAATGAAGAGATGGATTGAGAGTCCCTTCGTCCACCAAGACCTCTAACTCTTGAGTTTGTGTGCCCTCAACATCCATGCCGAATGCCTCTCCCAATTCCAAGTCATCTAACAGAGGAACAAAGCCTTGCTCTAATTCCGACCCCACGAAGATACCTTCCATAAAGTTTACTGAAAGAGCCTCCTCCGCGCTTGAGATGGGATGTTCCTTTAACCATTCTACATACTCCTTGGTTAGGGCCCATTCGTAAAGGCCTGGACCCAGACTCTTGAACGGAACTTCGTGGGCCTCTACTGGATGGATTCTATCAACGGCTTCATGAGGTAAAAACCTCACCTTCTTCGGGGGAACCTTTGTCAACACTTCCCTTGACTCATCCTCAAAAGGGCTATGGCATCCACGACAAAATCCGTACTTCAAAGGCTTGATATCCACCTCCGTGAGGTTATGTGGCGGTCCATAGGTAATGTGAGGCCTAAGGCCTCCCCAATCTACACGAGCATTAGCAACTCTCAACCATGGACGGCCTAACAACAAGGGATAAGTTTCCTTGTTGGAGCGCATTCGAAGTACTTGGAAGGTGAGAAAATACTCTTCCCCCCCTGTGATGACCTTACAATTACTAATTTGGCCTAAAGGTGCTTCTGCACTTTGGTTGGCCATGTTGATGATGAAAGGTGAGGGTTCCGTGATGTCTAGGCCCAATTTCTCCATGGTGGAGAGAGGCATAATGTTTAACCCACTACCACCATCTACCAATACATGGGGTACTATTTTGTCCACGATGGAAACTTCAATTGTGCATGCCCGAACCTCGATGGTAGGTTAGGTAGACTTAACACGGGCAGCTAGTTTAACCTAGGCCCTGGGCCGCCGTTTTACTGGGGTTCCAGTCCTGAGAGCTCTTCTCATGGGAGGAGAGACTTCTAACAATTGGGCAATAGTGATGTCGGCCTTAAGACGACCTAAGTCCGCCCACAAATCATACGAGAGCCCGTCACCACACTTTTTGCAGTGAGAGGAGGTGGTCTAAGCTTCGGAATGGGAATCTGTGGCCCTTCCCACTGTTCACTGAGTGGAGGAGCATGGTTCCAAGGCCTAGAATTTCCTTGGGTGGACCTAGAGGTTGCCCGTTGAGTGTTTTCTATTGCCTCTCTCGTGGTCTCATTTAAGTGAGAGAAATGTGGTGAATCCTCATCAGAGCTATCACTATCCTCTGGTATAGGTGGAGGAGGGCTAGAATATTTAGGATCACGACGATTGGCCCTTGTTTGCACTGCTAGAGCAGGCAGCACACAATGTTGCTCCTCACGAGATGAACTAACCTCGTGGAAAACCACATTGAGCTCCGTGAGAGTGGGGGATTGTTCAGATACAACCTCACTTGAGACTGTAGCAAAACGGACGTCTTGTGGTCCTTGGTTTTGTTGTCCACCTTGAGGTGGTCCTTGGTTTAGAGGAATGTAACCACCCTTGGTGTTCACTCCCATTGGAGGGTTTTGATTCTGGCGGTTGTTATTGTAATCGTAATAGAGGCTAGGGGGTCTAAGTGTGTTATCAAAGGCAGGATTACGGGCCCCCTTCAAGTGATCTTGGGCTTGCTATTGGTAATTCCCTGGCGGAAAGGTCATGGGAATTACCTTATCCGGCCTACGGCATACATGGGTAGGGTGATTGCCGCCACAATTTCCACATACTACACCACTCTCTATCCAACACTGCCCAATTGCATGTCTACGCCCACAAACGCTGTGAATCTCGTGACGTGGTTTTTGTTGGCCTGCGAAACCTGGACTAGGGGACACATAACCTTGTTGACCCTAGTTAGGCCCTACTTGCGGTGGGTTCCTATGAGGAGGCACATATGGCTGCTGACTAGGGTGGTGTTGTTGTGCAGATGCTCCCATGGTGCAAAATGGACTAGTATGGCCATGTTGGCCACATTGAGCGCACCAAGGTCCTGAATCATGTTTACCAGACTCTATCGGTGGGGGTGGTTGGTTAGGATTTTGGTTCCTAATCAACATAGCCATTTGATCTTGCATGGCTTTAATTTGTTGGACCAACTGATTTTGGAACCCTTGTTGACCTTGGAGGACCTCATTCCTAAAATCATCCTTCCACGTGGTTCCTTCAACTGGATAAGTGATTTGAGAGAGAGGGGCGGGCGCTCTAGCATTCAAGGGTGGAGCATAAGAATTCCACATGGGGACAGGCATACCTAAGGTGCCTTGAGCAGATTCATGGGCTATCTCTTTTCCCTTAGCGTGAATAGGTATGAAACTAGGAATGTGGTGCTCTTCCTTCCTCCACAACCTCTCATGATCTCTATCAATCCGCTCTATCAGCCTAGCTTGATCTTTAGCGACCGCTAAAGAAGCGGGGCGTGCCCTAAGGATTTCTCGAATGGTAGTCTCATTGTTAAACCCTTGGATAAAGAATTGAGTCAAGGTATCGTCGGTGAGGAGGTTGCCTACAAATCTAGTGACCACTAGCTCAAACCGGCGAATGTACGTGGTAATATCTTCACCTTGTCCCTGGCGCAAGGCTGCTAAGGCAGTGAGGGCATTACTTTGCCCTACTTTGGGCCTAAAGTTCTCCAAAACGCCCTCATAAGACTATCTCAGCTGTCAAAGGTGTTAGGAGGATGGTTTCTATACCATTCGTAGGCGGCATCCTTCAATGTGCAAGAGAACCAAACTAAGTAGTAGCCCGGGTCAGTGATAAGGCAAGTGGTGAGGAGCTCCAAGAACCGCTCTACATGAGCAGATGGGTCTTCATCCTTGGTTCCTTTTAAGATAGGCAAATTTGGGGGCATAGGAGCTGCCTGCAACCCAATGGGTACTACGATGGGCAAACCCCTTGGTTGAACCAAGGGATTGATAGGAATGGCATCCGGAGGAGGTGGCCCTCCAAAATCCATAGTGGAAGGTGGTGGAGTGCCCTCACGTCGAGTAGCACCCACGAAATATTTAGGATCTAGAGAAAAAATAGGCAATAAAAGTCTAGGTGAGAGAAGAGGGATAGGTTGGGCTTCTAGATGTACTTCTAAGAATCCCTCGGAGATATCCACCGTATTGTCACTAGTATTCTGTCGTAGTTTGTAGAGTCAATATTTCTCCGGAATGCACTCAATCGTCACCAAGTACTTCCATAGTAAACCACTCCGGTTTCGTTCCCACAGAGATCTATTTATCCTTTCAAATTATCCAAAACCTTTAAGCTATCGATCACCTAGGTTAGTTATTCTATTCCGTAAAGGAACCGGATCCTTAAACCGTAAACCAGTTTCCGGAACTTATCCAGAATGTACCGGAACTAGTTTCCGGAAGTTATGTATAGTTGTTTCCGAAAATGATTTCCGGCAGACTAGGTGGGTAGTTTGATTTACCTCGGTTCCCCCCCTAGAGCAACTTCTGGAAGGTTTAAGCAAGTGACCCGAAGGCCACTGATCCTATTTTGTGTAAGTGGTCGGATTCCCCACTGCCTTGTGACTTTAAGTGGCTAGACACCCGCTGCCCCGGATTTTATAGTGCACGGACAATCACTCTCCTCCTAAACTACTAACCGGTGAGGTGGTGTTGATTCTAGACTTAACTCTCACGACATCCAGAAGGCCTTCCGGATGCGGTCACACAAAGGTAAGTCCGGACTACAACGACGTTCCGGTAGCACTTTCGTAGCACTCTGAAGATAGTGATATTGTTTTACTTGGGAGGAGTCCTTCTAGACTCACATAGCAGGTTTTTCCTATCGTGGGGGTAAGCTCCGGTTTTGGGACTGGAATCTTGGTTCACACGGGATATTCCGTGATCTAGAGACTACCAGGAACACCTCTGCTATATATCTCTTCCCCTCCTGGTTCTCCTGGAACGCCTCTGCAATCTCCTCCAGTTATTCCGGACACTCCCCTGCTGGAAATCCAAACCGGCTCACTCCTTAGTACATCAAAACATCTTTCTCTTCACAGAAACGTACGTAATACGTACTACAGCAACGGACCTTGTACCTTACAAAAGAACATCATATGTCGCACAAACTAGGTAGCAAATCTAGTGATAGCTCCGGAATATATTCAAACATAAGGAAAAATAAGATCCTGAGTTGAGAAAACTCATTATACTAAGTACTAGGAAATCAACCTGATCCCCGCACTACCTTATCTGCGAGAAATCCGGAAAAACTAACCTAGAAAATCTTATCCCTAAAGGTCTGGGATTTCAAACCTGAGATCCGAAAATTTTGGATCTTTGATCCGATTTTTCGGCCGGCCACAATTCTAAGTTTTCAGTTTTGACAGACAGGTCGGTAGCCGGGTGCAATCTGGAGCCCAATTGTTAACCGCTACTACAAGTCTGAGGACCGGTAAAACAAATCTTCTAACAACACTAATAATCTAACTACGGAGTCTTCTTGTTCCGTCCACTCCGGCGCATCGGCGATGCTTCCACGGTCTGCTTCGTGCCACCTACCTTGTTCGGAGTTGGATCCGGTACTAGTCCACTTCCGGAAGCTGGAGCTTCCGGCTCCGGTTGGTCGGTTGAAGTTGCCGCCTACGTGCCCTTCTCTGGTGTACCGGTGGTAGTCCCCTCTGCTGTCTTGGGGCTGGCGGCAGCATCCAGATAGCCTCGGGACAGGGGAGAAGTAGTCTTACGGCGACCGGAGGTAGGTGGAGAGAGATGAATCCAGAAGCCAGGAGACGGCTCCTGGAACAGTGCTGAAGGAAGAGGGGTCTTCCTGGACGTCATTGGACTGTTGGGAGGGGCCCGGCTCTGTGGTCTGGGAGGATTTGTTTCCGGTGTTGCCACCGGCTCCTCCATAGGTTCTTTACCCTTCCCGCAGGGTTCCGGTGCCTGCTGTAAAGGTCCGGTCGCCTCCGAGGAAGATGTAAGGTCGATGGTAGGGTTGGGTGCCGCCGGCTTCTCTGAAATGACGGAACTGGCTGCGTTGTTTGCCAGTAGTTGCATCTCTCCCCATGCCTTCTCCATCTTCCGGCCGTGGTCAAGAAGAAAATGGATGATCTGGCCCCGGTTCACCTCACCTTCCTTCTCCAAATACTCGGTGAAGAGAATGCTCCGGTTGACAGTGTCAACCGGAAAACTCAGAGTTGTCCGTACCTCACCTAGGGCTTGAGCGGAGGCAACCGCTTTGTCTTCCGTTGTCTTCCGGAGTACTTGGGCCTCCTCCAGGGCTGCGTCCGCCTTTGCCAGTTCCTGCTGCATTTTCGCCCGGGCTTGAAGAAGGGTTCAATGCTGTGCTTCCATCTGCTCGAGCCGGAAATCGCTCTCCCCTAGGGTCTTCAATCGAGGCAGGATCTCCTCCGAATTCTCAATCCGGAGCTCCCCCATGACGGTGTATATTAGGGCGGTGCTGTCATTCAGGTGTTGGTTGATCCGGGTGGCTCTCCATGCGACATGTTGGAGTAGCTCCATGATGTCCTCCTTGTTACTTCCGATGAGTGTTGGAAGATCCGGAGTTGGACATCGCCCTGGCCGCTTCGAAGGCCCCGCTCCAGCATCATCTTCAGCTTCCGGAGTGTGGTCTAGACGGGTGGGTGGGGAACGCGCCGGTGGGGATTTCGGCTGTGCCGAGCGACTCCTCTTCCACGGCTGGGGTGCTTGCGCCGGAGCGGTCTCCGTGTCTTCATCCTCCTCCTCCTTATCATCAGCCTCAACCCCTCCGTACCTTTGAATGGTGAGCAGGGTCTATTACTCGTCATGCTCTTCCGGTTTAAGTAACTCGTGCCGGTGGTAGAGGTGTGTAGCGATGGTTTTCACCACTCTAAGAAAACACCCAAGTGTACCCACACCTCATAGGATTCGTTACGGGGATGATCATACGCCTAGTTTTAAGTATTTGGAGATTAATTGTGTCGTTAAAGCTATCTTTTTAGTTAATTCTTAAGGTTATCTATCTATTTTTAGGGAATTAGGGCGGTTAGCATCACTCTTAAGGGATCCACCCACAAAGTCTAATCCCAAAGGATCTCTCGTGCCTTAAGACGGAACATTAGTCCTTCTAAGATTGTGCTTATGCCACTAATCCTTAAACACTTGCCACACTGGGCTAATGGAAGTTTCCATTAAGTCTCATTGCATTGGTTCTTTTAATTACAATCTTTAAGAATTCAAATTCTTACCTCATGCAAAATTGCTCCACTTTTCACGTCCGTCCACTAAATCCACGTAATCACGTTCTTAAGACAAGGATTAGTCTCAAAAATCACATACACAAGTTAACTTAAGTCTTAAGGAATTTCAGCTCTTAAGTCTCCACTTAAGTTCACCTTTCCACAATTATCCCTTAAAGACCACGGTGTTCCACACTTACTCGTACCACTTAGTCTTTAAGATGTCTGAATTTTACTTAAGACTTCGCTCTTAGTTGACTCCATGTTCTTAAGAACACAGTTTCTGTCCTTGAGTTCTTAAACACTCACTTACTCAATCGGGACTGATTCTTAAGAACCTGTACTGTCTAGACCAATTCAGCCCTACAGTGTTCTTAAGTTTCTGTCTTAAGACTTCCAGAATCGGGAATGCATCTCACTGAATGCAAATGATGTCCCATATTCTCACTCATACGGATCTTAAGTCCCAGCCCTTAAACTTAAGGGTCTACTGGTACTTAAGATCTCAATCTTCATAAGCTTATGTATCCAAACTTGGACTTAAGATTCTTAAGTTTCTATGTTCTGTTCTTAAGTCTTTCTTTGGGATTTATTCCTTATTTTCTCTCTTATGCTAGATTCTTTTAAATACTCACAACTTAGCCTACCTTAGAGAATCCATTCTATTAAGGTTAGACTTAATGCCAATTTTTTGTATGCATAATATGACACTCTTGCCATGCATCAAGGTATGCCACTCTTGATGTTTATTGCATCAAATTGCATTAACATGAATAAGAACTCCATTCTTATTCTTATGATACTCAAGTTATGCTCACTCACACTCGAGATCTTATTAAGTACTTATGCATCACACATCTCATGTACTAAGTCACTTAATTTCACATTATCTCCATTAATCTTCACACTCATGATTAATGCTCCAACACACACACAAGGTCACACACACGACCTTAGTAGTTAGGGTATTTCCCTAACTTATTTCATGAAGAATAAATATACCATGCATTCATGCATAGGAATTTTATCCACAATTAATACCTAATGCATGCACTTGTATTTACAACACACAATGTCAAATTTATGCAATGAAGTTCACATAATATTGCAATTATACATATAACTCAAGTCACAAGACTCTACATATGCAAATTCAATAACAATTATATATTCATATATAAAATTAAATACTCTTACAACATTAAGAGTCATCAACTAGCTCTTTCACCTAAAGCTAGGGCTCACTCCAACCTTCCTTCAAGGAATTTCTATGGTAATGGCCAAGAATGCTAAAAATTCAAGCTAGTCATTCTACTCAACATCCAAGAGGCACACCTCTTGGCAAGAGGTTTTTCCTATCATTAACCATTAAGATTAATTCCACTAAATCTTCACATCTCTTCATATCTATTCATGAAAAGGTACAACCTATCCAAAGGGTGCGAGTCCAACCCTTTTCCCATTATTTCCTTATTCTTGGATATGAATAGGTACTTTCCACCTAATTATCTACTTAGTGTAAACTTAATCATTAATTTTTTAATTCTCCATATATCTACAACCCTTTTTACACTTAATTTTTGGAAAAAAGCTAATTTTGTCATTTTGGCTCTACATAGCCCTCCTCTTAGCTTGGAGACGTCCTCGTCGACTTCAACGACCTTGGTCCTTGAACTTGATCTTTTGCACTCCATCTTCCTTTCAATCATTTTTCTCGTAGTCTCTTTATGCTCCATGTAGCATTTTTTCTTTCTTGTCTTTCTCCTTTAAGAATTGTTGATATTCTCCATTTGCTTTCCATTGTTCTCTTCTTTAATAAGTATGTCTTATACATACTTGGCTTCAAGTTTCTCCTTTTAACTTAACTCTTTTAGTTAAGTCTTCCACTTTTATACTTCCATAATTTTTTCATAATAATTTTTTTTTTTTTTTTTTTTTTTTTTAGCTTCGAATTTTCCATTCTCTTTTAAATCTTCATTTTTATTTTTTATTGCTTTTCAAATTTTCCTCTTCCAATTTAATTTTTTCTTCCATATCTTCCTCTATACTTCACTTACAATCATTTTTTATTTTATTTTATTTTATTTTATTATTATTATTATTTTATTTTCTTTTTACTTCATTCACCATTTTTTCAAATTTAGAAAATTAGCACTCATTAGTCCTCACATCTCTTGATTAGCAAATTAATAGTGCATCTAATTACTAATTCTAGATTACTAATTTTCTTTTCACTCTTCTATTTCTATTTTTTCTAACTTGTGTGAGCTATCCTATCATACAATTTAAGTAGTGTGTTATTACTTCACTACTAATCGTGTTATCTACATCACTCACATTGTTTTACTTTCATAGCCTCTTTGCTTTATCTCTCAATATTATCATGTTCTTTCTTATTTTTCCCTTCCATGATACTCTCTCCTTATAGTTATCATGTTCTCTCCCTCTTATTTTTTCCTTTCATGATAATCTCTCATTATAGTTATCATGTTCTCTCCCTCTTATTTTTTCCTTTCATCTATATGCATTTTTTTTAATTTTTTTTTTTTAAATTTTTTTTTAAAAAAAAACTATTTTATTTTTTATTATTTTATTTTATTTTTTATTTTTACAAATTCAATTGAATTTGCTCTTCCCTTAAGATACTATCCCTCCACATATTCTTAAAACTCTCACTACATCAAAGTCTTAAGATTTTTGTTTTATCCAAAGTGTAACTGACTTTGGTTTTATTCTTAAGGAGACTGACTCATAACAGGTTTTTTAAGAACTGACTTACTTAAGGAAAATAAGGATTAACCTATTTGTTCTTTTCCTTTAAGGAACTATATCTCTCTTACTCGTCTGATTCTTAATGTTCTAGTCTGCTCAAGGTTGTACCTTAAACTCTCACTTCTCTTAAGGTCACGGGAAGAAATGATCTCACTCAAAACAGTGTGTTTAAAGAATCTTACAAACTTATACTTGAAAGAGATCTTCGCTAAAAACTTGAACTTGAGGAGTGGTACTTTAAAGGATAAACTTACTACATACTTTTTAAGTAGGAAAATTATCTGTTCTTTCAGCCTATTCGTTTCTTCCCGAACTGGTTCTTAAGTACGTACAGACAGAGCTCTGTCTGTATTGACAGGTTCCATATTTTGCCGCAAGTCTCAATCTCTTTAAAATCCGTTTTTCCTTCCAATTTTCTTCCCTAAGTTCCTCGTACCGCTTTGCTCATGACTTGTGCTTCATTGTGCTTCACATTATGAAAATTTGGTGTACTTATATCTCTGGATAATCGAAACAATAAGTGGAATTTTTACTTTCCAGCCATAGCAGGTTCAGCATTTGTCCCATATCGTTTGGTGAGGCTCCTCTGGCTCACGATATATAGGCTGACGAACCTCCAACCCACATCTAGCAGGCCTTGGTGGTCTGGTTGACGTGTGACGCGGGTATATACTGTCGTGGCAACCTCCGGGTGCTAGTGCCGGGTATGTACCATCATACGCGGCCTACCCCACCACGCTTGACTAGGGTGTTGACTTCTGTAGTTACAGGCAGTTCAACAATTTTTATTATTTTTTTTTCACTTTACTGCACAGTGTTTCTTTCTTTGTGTGTACACTTCCAAGTCACCGAACCTCTTTTCAGCATACTTCCACTCTTATGTTTTTTGTAGTAATCTCATAGTTGTTCGTCATTCTCCAACAGTTACTCATTTTAATTAGTTGTTGACTTCATTTTGTCGTGTTCATAATCTTATGACACCGTCTCATACAGCTAATATCATTCATATTTCCAGAAGTAGATTGCAACTTTACAATGCTTTGTTCAGTCTTTCAACATCAGCTATCAGCTCATTATCATGGCTTCCATAACAAGCCATATTCTGAGTCTTGAAGCTGCAAACGCCTAAGCTTTAATTGCCACCTCAAAATCACAAAATTCCATCTTAGTCCTTACATTGTCTGCACATAGCTCCTCCTAAAAACCTTATGTCTACTTAAGATCTTGGTCTGGCTTCGAGTCGAGGGCGCTTGTGCTTGTATGCATCCTTGAACTCACACTCCTGGAGAATCAGCTGTAGCTCAGCCATCTCCACATTACGACGAACATCTTCGTCATGCTTAAAAAGATACGTCTCGTGCGCCTTCTGATAACTCAGCCATGCAACTAGCTGCTCTTGACGCTTGCTTGAATTCTCCAAAGCAAACACCGAGCTCGCACCATGGAGGAAGTTGGTGATTACCATACACTCCAAAGCTCTCATATGGCGACTTGGCATCTGCTGCATCTTCGTCCATAAGTGAAATTCAGGCTTGGTCTCATCAAACCTGTTGACGTTCACCACACACTTGTATCGTATACACATGTGAGATAGGATGTTGCAAAATACTGCAGCTCGAAAACACACAGGGTCCGTGTGTCTTCGGTGAATCTCAAAAAAGGCTCGATAGGAATCACTGCATTCCTGGGGAGAAGAAAAACTCCCTGGAATCTGTGGCCAGTTGTAAGGCACTGTGTCGAGCTTACTCCAGGGCGCCCACTTGTAACGCCGATATCCCTTCAAGGGACACTGGTGGTAGCTCATCGTGATCGCTGCTGGTGGCACCGTTGACCAAGTCTGGGATACCTTGGGATATAGTTGATCCCACTGTCTCCAGACCTGCGGTGACAAGCCAAAGTCCTCCAACAGCCAATCTATGGCTTGCCATGAGGGAAATGGCACCTCCTCCTCGCTGTTAAACAGATTCTCGTACTCTCCGAGAAATCGTTGCTTGTTCAACGATCCGGTCACTGGTAGTGGCAAGCCTCCCCAGATCGTGTGTCTATAATCTGGAGGGGGTGACATGAAAGTGGCCATCTGAACCGCATCTGCCACATCCACCGTTTTCTTCTTTGCTCCCTCGATCGCACGCTTAAGTCGGTGGTGAGCTCGGACCTTGGCGTAGAGATACTGCCCCATGGTGATCTCACCTCGCTGAGCCAAGTCCTCGCGCTCCTGGACTTGAGTCATGCATCCCACAAAGCTCTGCTCATTTTGTAATAGCTTCGTCAGCTTCTCCATCTGGTTCTTCCATTCTCCCAGGTAGTCCGAGGAGAGGGGAATGGTCTTAAGATCAACCTCAGGAATGACTACCATTCGTTGAGCTACATCTGGTTGATCATACTGCCTCCGCATCTACAGCTGCCCCTCCAAGTGCCAGTAATATAGTAGCACTCTGGCTCCAATATCACCGATCGGTACCAGCAGCTGTCTCGAGTCCTCCAGCTGAAGGTCTTGTCTCACGATCATTTCGCAGATTAGATTCTGCATATTGGCAAAATTCGCCGCTACGGTCCACAGGTTCTGAAATTCTCCTCGGCTCAGCTTGTCTCCATGATTCAAACACATCATGGTTAAACAAGCGGTCCTTTGCAACTCATAGGCTCGGAAGAGTGCAAAGGTTGGCGGACTGTGTAAGTCCTGGCGCCAAATGGCCTCTTGGAGTTTGCCCTTCACTCCTCTATCTACTGTTGTCTGTGAAGTCAACCGGGCATTAGCCTCGGTGACCTCCCGTACCTTCTCTTCCAATTCTGCTACCTGCAAAGAGTCGGGCGTAGCTACGGTCGACGTTTCCCTGCTTGCCTGCACCTCCCTCTTCTGTTGTGCTAGGGACGTCGCCAACTCCTTCGCCAGATTCTTCTCAGCCTGACACTGTTCCTGCACCTGCTGATATTGAGTCTTCAGATTCTCAATCTCGAGCAAGTATTCTTCAACTTGTCGCTCCTTCGCAGTGTCGAGATCCTTCCAGTGGGTAGCGCTCCCGGAAGCTTGCCGGAGCTCTTCTTGCAACGTGTGCCAATCTCGCACCTGTGCTTCCTTGTCTCCAGCTAGAGCCGAATTCTCCTTCTCCGACTCCGCCTTGAGGCGATGGTACTCCTGCTCCATGTGGCTCAGCTTCTTCTGCAACTCCTCGCATTGCTGTGCCTTCGTCGTCTGATCGTTGCACAAGGTCTCCCAGCGCTGAACTTCTTCAGTTGTTTGGGCTAACTTCCCTCGCAGTTCACCTCGCTCTCGGTCCAGCAGCTCTCTAGCCCGCTCAGCTTCCAACAGCGACTTCTCCAGCCGAAGCTTCTCGCGTTGGAAGTCCTTCTGCATTTGATCCTTGGCCAACAAGACATCCTTGTTGGTGGCTTGATATTGAGCTACGAGATCATCCTTTTGGATCACCATCAGCTCGAGTTTCTCCTTACTCAGCTCACGAACCTCACTCCGTTTGGTGCCATCGGCTTCCTGCGATTTCTTCTCTGTTCGCTTGATAGGCACTTCATCCTCAGGGTCCTCTACGTCGATGACGTTAGGAGCAGCGTACGGGACAATCTGCTTGGATGGTGTCTTGGGCGGCTTCGCTGTTCCTGGTGTACGCGGTTCCTGCCCTGAGGTGATCCTTAAAACACCTCCAGTGCCGATCGGGTGCTTCACCTTTTTCTTCTGCACCTCCACCAACGGTGTCTTCCCCTTGTCTTTCGCTCGTACAGGGGCTTGAGGTGACCCTGGTGTCTCCTCTTCCTCGTCCTCCCTCGCAGGACTTGGCACGTCGTTATCTCCCAAGTCCTCTTCTTCTTCAGAAGCTTCTTCCGGTTCGTCCTCTTCCTCTTCCGGTTCTTCGACCATCTTGCGCAATCTCTTCTTCCTGGGACTCCTCCCTGATTCTTCTTCCACCTGTTGCGCTCCTCCAGTCAAGCTCTTCCTCAATGGGGGACAGATTGCTGAGAAGTATGTGGTTCCATGGAAGATGTTATGGCGGGTATTCTTCCCTGCCAGCTCCAATCGGAGATGCGCGTACATGATCTTGGACCAGTTGAGTCGCTCTCCATTCCAGCTCTTGTAAGCTGCGGCCAACGCGCTGGGCGATAATACCTCCGTTCCATCAAAAGCCATCAAAAGTCGAAGGTTGATAAATTTCAACCACTCCTTCCACGAAGCCTTGGCCTTCCTGATTGAATATCCCCGTCCTACCTTGGCGTCATCTGGCCTCTCGAATACCCGACTGAGCTCAGTCTTGGTTAGCAAAGGCAATCCCACCAGCGTAGGTCCTGTCTTCGGCAAGCTTGGACAATGCTGCTGGACGATCTCCACGTCGAAGCGAACCACTTCACCGTTGATTAAAAATTCGTCTTGCGCGCCTCGCTTGGAGCCCAGCATGAAGGCCAGCACTCGCGGTAGATCCGCCTCCGGCCATTGTTGCTCGATGAATTGCAGGAGACCTGCCTTTTCCAAGTTCTTGCGGTTGCCCTCATACACCTTCTTTGGCAACTCCCTGAGCGGTGAAGGATCAATCTCAAAATCCTTCTTCGGCTTCCATTTCTGGCTCATCTTGATCTCTGAGTCAACTGTTCTCTTACAACCAACGCCACTCTGTGAATTTGGATTCACCATCTTGCACCTGTCTTTAACAACAAAGCAAAGCTCTTTTTCCTGCAATGTCTACTTCGTTTTTGCAATCTTCTTTACGCTACGAACACTCTTAAGACATGCACCTACACTCATAGAATTCCCTATCATCTGTGCAGACTTATGTCTTAAGATTACATGCAAGGTGGTTACAACGGTTATTCCGTTTCTTGATTTTCTTTAACAAACTCTTTGATTTTACTCTCGTAGATAGTTATCTACTCTCAGTAAATTTTATTTCGTTAATCTCATACCTTAGCAAGGAAGATCAGTTGAATTCTGTTGTCTTAAGCAACCTTATTCACAACGACATGGCATAATCCAACAATTCTGTGAACTCACATTCAGCATGACTTAAACGACGAACTTACCACCAGAACGTGTGACGACCTCTGCCTTCGCTCTTGGTGACACCTCGCTTCCCCGACGCAGAGTCTCACAAAACTCACAGCTTTGCAACAATTCTTCACGATACACTCTGACTCTCAATAATGCAAACTAACCTCTCGACTCTGCTTCAGCGACTGAACAATGCACTTGTGAATTCTCTCTGATGAGCCATAGCCAAGTTTGGTAGCTCGTTTTCTTAACGGCTCATCAAGTTTGCCACTTGGTTTTAAGTCTTGCCCCCACTCGTCCTTATCATCACGTTATTCAAGTCATTGCAATGATCTTTTTGACGTGATTGATTGTTGTTTCCCTCGGGTGAAATGCCCACTTTTGTCCCTTCCATGTCACTTTAGTTGATCTTTCGTCATGATGAGATTTCTCCATTTTATGACAAGGTCGCTTCTCACAGATTTCCTACCAACTTAATCATCATTTTTATTTTCTTAACTATTTCCATTTTTCATAATTTGCATCGTCTTACTTCTGTTTTAAGGCATCTCCTTATTTAAGTTTATTGTTGTCTCACAATTTTACTTTTTAAGATGAACTCCAGGGACAACCCCAGACTTACTGTCTTAAGGTGTCTACTCAAGTTCTTAAGACAACTGTAGATCTGACGTCTCTTGAGTGCTTGAAGACAGCTTAAGTTCTTTAAGACAACTGTGTCTTTAAGAGCACTTAAGTTCTTAAGACAACTGACATGACATCACACTTATGATCTTACTTTTGTGACTTAACTTGAGATGACTTCTTAAGTACTGTTCCTTTATGCAAAAATGATTTAGCTTTTAAGATTTTTGATTTTTTCAATAATACCTTATGACAAGGTTTCTCTCAAGAAAGTTTTTTGTGCATGTTTTTGTGAATGTTCACAAATTAACTATGACTTAAAACACAATATTTTTAACTTTCCCTTTGGTAGTTTAGGGTCGTTCCGGACCACTCAAAAACTTTTTCTTAAGATTACCCTTAAGTAGGGGTGTAGCCCCCCTCTTTTAAAAGGTAACTTGCCCTCAAGTTACATACTTTTTGAGCCTGTATCCATTATAGCGTGTTGCATGTACATTACCTGCAAAATCTTGTAATTCGACGGAGCCATTAGGATAAGATTTAAGTATTTTATATGGTCCAAACCATCTCATTTTAAATTTCCCTGGAAATTTCTGGAATCTACTATCATAGAGTAGGACTAAATCATTTTCTTTTAGAGTTTTTGGTTGTAATTTACTATCATAATAAGTTTTCCTTTGTTTTTGTATAGCTTCCATATTCATGTAGGCTTGACCTCTAATTTCATCTAGACGTTCCAGATTATCTAATCTTTCTCTTAAAGATTGTTCATCATCTAATCTTTCAGAAATTGCCACACGTAAGGAAGGTAATGCCACTTCTATTGGGAGCATAGCTTCCAATCCATACACTAATTGAAAAGGGGTTGCTTTAGTTGTAGTTTTTATTGTACATCTATATGCCCATAATGCATTATTCAACTCATAATCCCAATTAGATGCATTGCCTTGTAATGTCTTAGTGATGATCTTGCAAAGAATACCATTAGACTTCTCAGTTTGTCCATTAGCTCTAGGGTGATAGGGTGACGACTTACGGTGCTTAATAAAATACTTTTGCAACATTTTCTCAATAGTGTCATTGATGAAATGAGTCCCTTTATCACTTACAATTTCTTTTGGACACCCAAACCTAGTGATAATATGTTCATAAATGAATTTTGCAACAGTGTCTGCATCATCATTTTTAGTGGCAAGGGCCTCTACCCACTTAGTCACATATTCTGTTGCAACCAAGATATAGCGTTTTTGACCCTCACGACTAGGTGGTTTAATGGGGCCTACAAAGTCAATTCCCCATTTCTCAAAAGGAATTTGTGCTAAAATTGGTGTTAATGGCATAGCCTTAGTAGCTGTCGGTTTACCGACTCGCTGACAAGGATCACATTTTTTAACATAATTAGTGGCGTCGGCAAAAAGTGTGGGCCACCAATAGCCTGCTCGTAATGCTTTTTGAGCGGTAGCCCAACCCGCAAAATGCCCTCCACAGACATCATCATGACATCCTACTAAAATCATTGACACTTCACTAGGATTTACACATCGTCGAAGTACATCATCTTTACCTCGCTTATAGAGAACACCACTAATCATAGTGTATGGTAACGATTGATGCACTAGTTTAATTTTATCTTTGCTAGTGTATTCAATAGGAAAAGTAGCTTTAGTTAAATAGTAGATGATGTCGGCATATTCTTTTGGAATTACATCAAGTACCTCCACACCCTCCTTAACAGAAAAGATGTGTGCATCTGGAAAGTTATCATCTATGGACTGTGGATTTATGGTCTCACTAAGTCTTGATAAAAAATCTGCATTTTGATGTATTTTCCCCGGTCTGACATTTATGGTAAAATTAAACTCTTGTAATAACAAAACCCACCTCGCAATTCGTCCACTTAATTGAGGCTTATTGATCATATACTTCAAAGCATCATGATCAATATGGAAAGTAAATTTGTAACCCAATAAATAATGTCTATATTTTTTAACAGAGAAGATCATGCCAAGACCTTCTCTTTCAGTCACAGAATAATTTCTTTCTGGGGCACTCAACTGTCTACTTGCAAAGTAAATTGGTCTATCATGACCTTTAGAATCTTTTTGACTTAAGACACTTCCAATGGCCATATTAGAAGCATCAACATACACTTCAAAAGGTTTTGTCCAATCTGGGGGAATTAGGACAGGTGCTTTACTAAGACGACGTTTTAACTTGTTAAAAGCTTTGGTGCAATCATCTGTCCATACCCCAGGTAATAAAGTTTGTTTTGTTAAGACATTCAAAGGTGCTGCTATGAAAGCAAACCTATAAATAAATCTTCTATAATAACCTGTTGCTCCTAGAAAGCCTTTTAGTCCTGTTAGATGTTTAGGTATTTCCATATTAAGAATAATGTCTACTTTGTCTGGGTCTACCGATATTCCCTCTTTTGAAACAACATGACCTAATAATTTACCACATACAGTGGCAAACTCAGACTTAGCAGCATTTATGGAGATGCCATATTCTTTACATTGATTAAAACATTTCTTTAGGTTTTGTGCATGATCTTTCTTAGAACCAAACACACAAAAATCATCTAAAAATATCTCCATAAATTTTCTAAGATATTTTGTAAAGGCTTGAGTCATAACTCTTTGGAATGTTGCCGGAGCATTGCACAATCCAAATGGCATGACATTATATGCAAAAGTTCCCCAGTCCGTAGTGAAAGTGGTCAATGGTTTATCTTCTGGGGCAATCTGCACTTGATTATAACCCGAGAATCCATCAAGGAAAGAATAACACTCATGACCGGCTACACCATCTAGGACTGCATCCGAAAATGGTAATGGAAAGAAATCTTTCTTAGTGGCTTTGTTCAACTGTCTGAAATCCTGACAAATACGGATCTTACCATTCTTTTTAGGTACTATGACAATAGGTGACACCCATTCGCTAAATGGCACGGGATAAATGAAATTACACTCCAGTAATTTATCAATTTCCTCTTTAACCATCAGAGAATACTTTGGGTTCATCCTATATTGCCTTTGCCTAACAGGTTTAGCATCCGCTTCTAGGATAATTCGATGTTGACAAACATCAGGAGGTATGCCTTTCAAGTCTTTATAAGTCCAAGCAAAGGCATCATTTTCCTTCTTAAAGAATTCCAACCATTCTTCATATTCTTTAGAACTTAATTCATCATATATTTTAATAGGCTTAGGATCTTCCGTAGTGCCTAAATTTATTTCTATAGTATTTTTTACTAAAGGTCGAACATTAGGAATTTTTTTATCACCTAGTAATTGATCCGAGTCTGACACATAAGGAATTTCCTTATCTGACTTCCCCTCAATAGTAATATTAAAAATAGGAGCATTTTGCCATGCTTCAATAGCTGCATCCGAGTCATCAACTTGACTGGGAGGGACAAAATACTCTCCATGACCTAAGTCTTTAAACGTAGGCATGTCCTGGACAACATTAGTGTCTTCAGGCTCAGATTCTGAATTGGGATCAGTAGTCCAATCTGAAGCATCATCCTGGGTCTCACCATGATAGTTTGCAGGAAACATAGGGAGAATAATTTGACTTTTACCCTTCCCAATTGTTAAAGTTCCCTTACCCCAATCGTCCTTAGCTTTAGCCAATGACAACCAAGGCCTGCCAAGGAGTATAGGATATGTGGAAATGGACTCACTCACCTTAAAGACAATATAGTCAATTTTATAATCAATTCCACCAATTATTGTATTTAATTGTATCAATTTTCCCAAAGGTTTGACTCTACTTTGATCGGCCATTCTTAAAATAATGGGAGTAGGAACTAAGTTGGTTATACCCAACTCTTCCATAGTGTCAACATTCATAAGGTTGACACTACTCCCACTATCAATTTGGACTCCATCAATTAAAGTTCCATCTATAATTACATCGACTGTAGGTGCACCTGGATCTAGAGAGATATCATGAACGTTCACAATTTCGGGTTGAGATTTACTTGTTTCCTTATTTATTTTTTGTTTAGTTCCTTTAACATTGCCCTCCTCTTGTATTTTTGCTCTCTTTCTAATTAGAGAAGATGTTAATTCATTTTTACAATAAGGTGACAATGCAAGTAATTGTCTCAAAGAAATTTGAGGTTGTAATCTATCTAAATCTGTGAGAATATCATATGGATGCATACCCACTGTTAATCTCATAATTCTATTATGTTTTCTCTTTTTTAAAGACATAGATGATTCTTTCATTATCTTTTTTGAAGGCTTATAAAAAGTAGGTTGTTCCAATGGTTTCATGGAGGTACTTGTTTTTTCCACTTTTGGAATTATAGGTACAACTTTTTCTGGCAAAGTAGATGTTATAGGTACTTGAGTTGGATTTTCCCGAGAATCACTACTTGTCATCTCTATTATTTGTGGTGATGGTTTAAGAATTTCTGGTCTTTTCAGTATAGTTGGCATATCTCTAGCAAGCACAGGATTAAGTTTTACTTTGCTATAATCACTCTCTGAACTATTAATGGGTTCTTTTTCAAGGGCCTTCTTGGCTTGTGATCTAGTGATAAAGACATCTTGAGGTGTATCAATTGCCATATAATTAACATTTCTAGTATTAGAAGACTCTACTTCTTGAATTTGAACTTGTTTCCTAACATTAGGAAACTCAGTAATTATGGCTGTGCAAAAGGTAGAAACATGTCCTGTTTGGCCACATCTCCCACACAAGGGATTAAAACCAACTTGTTGACGTGCATTTGTGCATTCCCTAGAATAATGACCTGGCTCTCGACATCTATAACATATTACTTCTTTGTTTCTATCTTGGTTAGGTTCTCTCCAAACTTGATGTTGACTATAACCATTATTTCTTCTCGGATTGTTATTATTGTTTCCTGGTCTGGTGAAAGGTTGTTTGGATGTAATTCTATAAGGTTGTTTCTGGTTATTATTTTGAGAAGGTTGCTCTTGTACTAAGGCCTTAACTTCCTTGATATTTCTACAAGTAGTTATATCATGACCCTTTGCACCACAATAAGCACATTTAAGCTTAGGTGTTCCTCCTATAGGATATCTACACTCGGTGGCCAAGTGTCCATGTCCCTTACAATTACTACACCAAATATTAGTTCGTTGATTGGTAGCCTTAGGTCTTTTATTTTTTCCTTCATTAACTTGGACTGACAATTCCCTAAATTGTTTTTGTAAGGCTTGTAGCTCATTTTCCTCATGACTTGGAGGCATCAACACAAGTTGTTGCTCTCGAGGATGAGGTGGTCCTTGTATGGTTAATTGGGGTTGACTAGATGTTGACCTAGGATAATAATCTCTTCCACTATTATCCATCCCATATTGAGTAGATACAGGTAAAAGATATGGATCCTGATATGGAATTCTTTTTGTTTGTAACAACATATTAGATCGCTGCATAGCAGCTTCCCAATTTCTAGCAGCTTCATATGCTGCATTTAAATTTGCCGGGTTGGAAAGTTTAACCTGGTATATACACATAGGATCTAATAAACCTCTGGTAAAGGTATTAGTGATCCATGCTTCTGGCATATTATGATCTCACCATCTATTCAATAAGTTTCTAAGCCGAGTATAATATCCGGCTATAGTTTCTGTGGGATACATTTGAAAACTTTGTAACTGATCCTGCAAAGTATTATGATAAGACTGGGGTCTGAACCTGGTCAAAAATGCTTCTTTTAAAGCATCCCAGTTTATTGGTTGAGGATCTAATGCCGCATACCACCTCTGAGCTTCCCCTAGTAAATTACCAGGAAAACTAGTGATGTACTTATCAATTGCTAAATTATTAGCTATTGCTACTACTTGAAATCTTTCCAAGTAGGAATCTGGATCTTCTCCCAAGTCACCATAGAATATGGGAAATGGAGCTATATTAAGCATCCTATGATGCACCATAGCAAGGGGATTAACAAAAGGGTCGTCTGGAGTAGGAGGGGTTGAAGGTGGTGAGGATAATGAGGACCTGCTAGAGGTAGAACTAGCAGAAGAAGAGTCAAAAGGAGAAGTCCTCCCAGAAGTATGTGAGGGGAGTCCAGCTGGACTCTCTTCTCGCACTGGTGGTTCTGAGTGCTCTTCTTCTTTACTTTCACTATTAAATAAACTTTCACCTTCTTTAGGCTCACTTTGCTCACCTACATCTAACTTTTCCTCTTTAATAGGATTATACTTAAATTTCGCTCCTTCTACACTAATTTGGTCAATCTCTTCTTGTATGTCAAAGTTTAAAGTGATAGGTCTAAGAATTTGACTAAAAGCTTCTAATAACTCCTTACGAAACTTATGCTTTTCTTCTTCATTTTCCAATGGTCTATCATTCAGAAAATGGTCAATAGATTCTTTTGCTTCACTATGAGTAAATATTGGTATTGACTCAAATTCTTGGGCAAAAGGACTTGGATAGGGAGTTTCAAAGTTTGTTTGGTCTGAGGAGTTACCTACTTCATATGTACGATTTATTAAAGATTGGGGTATGGGGGTTCTAAACAATCGCTCTAACTCATCAAGTTGTTGATCATGAATGTTAGGTTTTTCATCCACTTCTTCCTCTTCTGAGGATCCTTCCTTTTCTAAGGATTTAGACCAAACCTTCTCACTTTGGGTCTCCCAATTTACTTCTTCCGGGCTACTAGAACAACAAGAGTGACTCGTATATTTTTTATCTTTTCTTTTTCTTATATATTTCTTCCTAGGATTTTTTAAGGCTGCAAATACTAACTCTTCTGGGGTAAATTGTGGTGTCTTTGTGTCTGACTGAGGAGAATTTGGAGGATCGGGTAGTGTTTTATATGTTGTCTCCTTTTTAGTTTGTCTCAATGCCTTTTCTAAGGCTATTTCTATTTCCTCATCTAGTTTGAAGGGAGAAGGAGTTGTAACAGTGTTAAAGGTAGGATTATGTACTCCTAACACTATAGTTGGTTGTTTCCTCTCTACCCTTTTCTTATAACGTTGAGCTCTCTCGACTTTTTGTTTCTCTCTTTTCTCTTTGTCTTTTCCTGACATTAGTAATCCCCATAGGTTTTTTATTTTTATCCTTATTCTGAACTTAATTTTTAAATTTTTAATTTAAACAAAGATAAATTGCTTCCTCCGTAAGCTTCATTCCCTCAACTTCCCATGCAATGTTTCGTGGATACTTATACATAGTTAGTAAGGCTCCCATTTCATTTTCTCCCAACCATTCACTGGCTATACCTATTAAAAAGTCTATCTCACTTTCGGCTATTTTCAAATATCCCCCATCATAAGGTCCTATACGGTGATACGCACAAATTGTAGTGATTAATCTCCTAATTATTTTCCCACCATTAACTGGGGTACATAAAGGATCACTCTCTCGGTTCATTTTGTCATTGGGGTACTTGTATGGTATTTCAAGGAATTATAAAGAATTTTAACTTGAACAAAGGTGGAGAGCCTCCATGGATAGGTTTAATTCCTTCTCTTTATTTATGGGGTAACCTAAATATGCCAACAATTCCCCTATCTCAAGTTCACCCAACCATTCTTTTGCTTGTTCAATCAATCTCTCTATTTCAGTTTCTACTATATCCAAATATTTCCTATCCTGACTAATGAAAGTTTCATAATAAGCTATTCTTGCATATAAGAATTTAAGGGACTTATTTCTTTCACTTTTAGAATTTAGGCGTTCAATTTTTCTCATTTGCTCCATTGAGGTAACAATAGTGACGCCAATCAGTCAGGGTAAATGGTTCTATCTTAAATTCTCGTGACAGTGGTTCTATTATTAATTCTCTTGGGTAATTGAATTTTTGTAAGAAAGTATTGATGATTTTTTTTCTATTAATGGAATGTTGGTTGTTGTCTTTAATACATTCTATTTCTGTCCCCAAAAGTCTAAATAATTTCCCTTCATTGTATTGAATTTTAGAATAAATTATTAACAATCTTTTCAACCTTGTCCGTTGTTCCTTAAAAGTTTCATTTGAGGAACTCATTTTTTTTTAAATACATAATAAATCAAAGGCTACACTCACGGGAACTTCTGGATCTTTAGATAAGAAGTCGGGAAAGAATACTTTGCTCTCTAAGTTTTGTTTACTATAAACAAAGATATAAGTTTCTTGATTAAACTTGTATCCGTTCCAAGCCCCTAAGCCTCTAGAAATTAATGGTTGTGTTTGAAGTTTCAATCTACCATATTGAGCAAAAAGGTAGTGTAGTTGATATTTTAAATATAAAGTCTTTTTCTTGACAATTACTTCATTAAAACCCTCACCCTTATTCCACACTTTGTTTAAAATTAATTGTTTAATTTCTAAGGGTAGTTGTTCAAATTTTTCATTAAATGATTGATCAATTTTTAGGTGAGCCCCATAAAATTGAAATCCTTGTCCGTAATACGCACCTCTATAGACACGATAAAGGGCGCTAAACAAATATGGACCACTAAAGAAGTCACTCAAGGTTTCTTCAGAAACCTCCCATGGAAAAGTAGACATGTTGTAACAACATGTCTTCACTCTTTACAAATTTTAATTTTTAAATTTTTTAAATAATGTTTTTCAAAGTTTATAACTTCACATAAAACTAAATGCTATGATAGTTTACTTAAGTAATTGACTTAAGTTTGACAGCTTTCCTAATTAAAATTACTTAAAAAAAAAAACTTGACGGTACCATCCCCAGCATGGTCGCCAAAAAAATGTAGCGATGGTTTTCACCACTCTAAGAAAACACCCAAGTGTACCCACACCTCATAGGATTCGTTACGGGGATGATCATACGCCTAGTTTTAAGTATTTGGAGATTAATTGTGTCGTTAAAGCTATCTTTTTAGTTAATTCTTAAGGTTATCTATCTATTTTTAGGGAATTAGGGCGGTTAGCATCACTCTTAAGGGATCCACCCACAAAGTCTAATCCCAAAGGATCTCTCGTGCCTTAAGACGGAACATTAGTCCTTCTAAGATTGTGCTTATGCCACTAATCCTTAAACACTTGCCACACTGGGCTAATGGAAGTTTCCATTAAGTCTCATTGCATTGGTTCTTTTAATTACAATCTTTAAGAATTCAAATTCTTACCTCATGCAAAATTGCTCCACTTTTCACGTCCGTCCACTAAATCCACGTAATCACGTTCTTAAGACAAGGATTAGTCTCAAAAATCACATACACAAGTTAACTTAAGTCTTAAGGAATTTCAGCTCTTAAGTCTCCACTTAAGTTCACCTTTCCACAATTATCCCTTAAAGACCACGGTGTTCCACACTTACTCGTACCACTTAGTCTTTAAGATGTCTGAATTTTACTTAAGACTTCGCTCTTAGTTGACTCCATGTTCTTAAGAACACAGTTTCTGTCCTTGAGTTCTTAAACACTCACTTACTCAATCGGGACTGATTCTTAAGAACCTGTACTGTCTAGACCAATTCAGCCCTACAGTGTTCTTAAGTTTCTGTCTTAAGACTTCCAGAATCGGGAATGCATCTCACTGAATGCAAATGATGTCCCATATTCTCACTCATACGGATCTTAAGTCCCAGCCCTTAAACTTAAGGGTCTACTGGTACTTAAGATCTCAATCTTCATAAGCTTATGTATCCAAACTTGGACTTAAGATTCTTAAGTTTCTATGTTCTGTTCTTAAGTCTTTCTTTGGGATTTATTCCTTATTTTCTCTCTTATGCTAGATTCTTTTAAATACTCACAACTTAGCCTACCTTAGAGAATCCATTCTATTAAGGTTAGACTTAATGCCAATTTTTTGTGTGCATAATATGACACTCTTGCCATGCATCAAGGTATGCCACTCTTGATGTTTATTGCATCAAATTGCATTAACATGAATAAGAACTCCATTCTTATTCTTATGATACTCAAGTTATGCTCACTCACACTCGAGATCTTATTAAGTACTTATGCATCACACATCTCATGTACTAAGTCACTTAATTTCACATTATCTCCATTAATCTTCACACTCATGATTAATGCTCCAACACACACACAAGGTCACACACACGACCTTAGTAGTTAGGGTATTTCCCTAACTTATTTCATGAAGAATAAATATACCATGCATTCATGCATAGGAATTTTATCCACAATTAATACCTAATGCATGCACTTGTATTTACAACACACAATGTCAAATTTATGCAATGAAGTTCACATAATATTGCAATTATACATATAACTCAAGTCACAAGACTCTACATATGCAAATTCAATAACAATTATATATTCATATATAAAATTAAATACTCTTACAACATTAAGAGTCATCAACTAGCTCTTTCACCTAAAGCTAGGGCTCACTCCAACCTTCCTTCAAGGAATTTCTATGGTAATGGCCAAGAATGCTAAAAATTCAAGCTAGTCATTCTACTCAACATCCAAGAGGCACACCTCTTGGCAAGAGGTTTTTCCTATCATTAACCATTAAGATTAATTCCACTAAATCTTCACATCTCTTCATATCTATTCATGAAAAGGTACAACCTATCCAAAGGGTGCGAGTCCAACCCTTTTCCCATTATTTCCTTATTCTTGGATATGAATAGGTACTTTCCACCTAATTATCTACTTAGTGTAAACTTAATCATTAATTTTTTAATTCTCCATATATCTACAACCCTTTTTACACTTAATTTTCGGAAAAAAGCTAATTTTGTCATTTTGGCTCGACAAGGTGCGTCAGGTACGCCAGCAGCGGGGACCCTGCCTTCCGGTTCCGGTGGAAATTCTTGACCAGTCGCTCCACCAACTGTTCCATGAGAGAGCCCCAATCGACCGTGATCTTCTCCCGCATGGCTCCCAAGAACGTCGCCGCCCACTTCAGTACCAAGCGCTTGGATTTCTCCGGGTGAAAAATAGGGTTTAGAAACCCTATTACAATCTGGGCTCTTGGGTCAGCCAGGTCGTCGATGGAATACCCTTCTTTCGGATCAGCCGGCCCCCGGAAATCGTTGTTCGTGAGCTCGTCCTTCCGCTCCGCCACCTTGATGTCCCCATCGGCAAAAGCATACGTCCGCTTCCAGTCTGCCCGGGTCCACTTCTCCGGGTGCACTCGTATACTACCGTCGTACTGGTTATCCGGAGCGCCGATCAGCTCCGTCACGACCTTCTCGTCTTTCGTTCCCCATGCTACAGCTATCAGACCGGAGCACCCCATGATGTCCAGGAAGTGGAACAACGTATGAAGATCACGGTCCGCCGTGGGGTACTCCGGTATCACCCTCACGATGGGTGGTCCCCCGATGGCAGTGCTCTTCACCTTCTCCTGTTTCCCTGCTCATTCACCGGCCATGGTGCTCTTCCGGTCGAACCTGCACGCACTGACCTCACAAAGACTCTCCACTACTGTCGGATGCTTGACGAGCAACCGGTTTAGAAACTAGCAAAAAGAAGCAAGAGAAAAAAGAATCGAAAAAAACGCGGGGGTAGGTAAGAAGAGGAAGAAGAAGATAACTGATTTGGGAAGTTCCGTCGGTTGCTCTTTTAACAACGGCCCTAAGGTACGGAATTCTCCAACGGTAGTGACGTCACTATCAAAGTTTTATAACGACTCTGATGTCACCATTCCCATTATGACAGATTTTGTAACAGGTATCTACTAATTCTTTCTCCCGGTTCTAGGTTCTTCGAGGTAGCTCAGCTTATAACCGGATCCAGTCGTGACTGGCCGTCCGGATTACGCACTTTGATAGAGCTTTTGAGGACTTAACCGGTCCGACCATTATCTTATCTTCTAATTTCTGATTCCGTACTACATTACTTAATTTTACTCATCTTTTACCACTAATTTTTTTTATTTAAACCGGATTTTACGGTTAACTTCCGGAAACCGGTGGGACGGCTTCCCACATATTCCTACATCTAGTCCGTTTTAGAGTTGAGGTTTCCAATGGCGCTTCCAAGGTGGGGCGTTGAGATCGAGTGGAACGGGACATCTACTCCAAGTCAAATCCAAGCTTCAATCCACGTGGCTTCCATCCAATTCCAGGGTGATAAGGTATCTACTACGCATTCGATCTTATCAACGTGCTTGTGAGTAACGAGAGTATGTAGAATTTGCACGTGTGGCCACTTCCACCTACATCACCTTAATCACACTCTATACGGAAGACCACCAGAACCAAGACAATAATTTTAAAAATATTATTTTAAAGCTCGATGAAGCCGCCGAAGAAATCTGTTCAAAGGACTTACCCATCATGGGCAACAACAAAGAGCTAACTCATTGAGAAGTGTCTCCACGGGCATCACCCCGTGCAAAGCCAAATCCCAACAAGCGCCATACAATACAAACCCAACTGTGGGGCTGACCTAGATCTTAGCAATGGAAGGTGTGATCCTTGGTATCCTTGGTAACCCCCTTGGTAACCCCCTTGGTAACTCCCTTGGAAACACTCCGGTAGCACCCTCGGTATCCCTTTTCACCTTCCACGGACTAAGTTAGGCATTACCCACTAGGAAGGAAACAACATATAATACGGGACAAAATCCATAAAATGTGTGGACTTGGATTATCACCGAGCAGAGAACGTACATGGCTGCGTCTCCAGCCAACCTGTCACAGTTAATTCGAATACGACCGTGGTCCTATACGCAACTAACGAAACTAATGGCCAGCTAGGTAATTAATCAATAAGTTTTAGAGGGAAATTACGTACCTCAAGCAACTCCCGCCAATCCACCGTTAGCACAAGTTCGTTGCATACAAGAGTTCTAGCTGGCCAAGTTTTACCGAATCTAAGGCAATTCTCCGTGAGGCACAAGGTTCCAAATTCTTAATCACAATATCTATTCTAGCATAATTCTAAGTTACTTAACGCGGTCCTAATGCCATGAAGAAGGTCTAGGATACATACCTCAAGCCGCGCTCCTTCCTATCACGACCCTAGCTTCTTGATGATCCTTCATAGCTCCAACTCTCCTCCATGGTAGCTCATTCAACCATACATACAATTAACTTGCAACAAATAAATAAATAAAAACTCCAACAAATACCAAGTTGTATTCACTTTGGTGGTTAGTCAAGCGTGGGGGGAAGGAAGGGGCGCCCTTGTCCCATACCCGGGCTAATGCACCCTTCCCCTTTGGCCTAGGAGCTCACTGGAAATTCTTACGAAAAACCGTGGGAGGGCCTCAACCTTTCACCCCTAGGCCCCTTGCTCAACACAAAGCTACAAGACTAGAAGGGGATCCCTCCAACACAAGGTGTTTGTGGTTGGAAGGTTGGGAAACCACACTCCCTTCTAGACCCCCACCTTTAAACACAACTTGGTACACACATACACTTACAATACTCAAAATACACACACACAACTAACAACTAACAACTAACAATTAATACACAAGGGAGTTGAGCACTTACCTCAAGCTTCACAACGCCGCTCCATGCACCACAAAATCTAAAAGCGTTTGCACCTACATCCAAGGTAGAACAATCAATACAACCAAACCATAAACACACCAGGCTCCCGGTAGACGCACCAAAATGTGAGCCAAATAAACCGTCCCTACCGGGTGGCCTATCTTGAACACAAGTTCCTAAAATCGGGATACAACCCCATATGCAATCATCAGTGGAACTAACCATTCATGCTACCATCATGTCATAGTGGTTAGGTTGTGGTTACTAAATGTTTTGGTGGACCTAGGGGTGTTGATGATTGAATTCAGCCTTAAGGAGGTTCCGAACTTCATACACACATAAATTTTACCCTAGGACTCCGTTTTTCAATGTTTTAAAGTTTAGATAGGTTCAACTCAACCTTATGGACTTGATTAGACCCTCAAAGACCACTTCCAGATCAAGGCGTGACCCTGACAGCAGCAGACAGCAGACAAGCTTCCTTTTCTTATCCAGAATTTATATGCCCATTATCTCCTAGGTTTTAACTCCGTTTTTTATGTTCATTTTTTGAATCCTTAGTGTTTTTTTGTGTTTAATGTAATGGCAGCATTCAATTACCTATCCAACTTAACCCAGGACTCACAGCCCAGCATTCAACAGTACAAGACTCAACTTTTACGTTTATTCAAAACCATGTACCATACATCACGTGCACATCACATACATTCACACAAGGAGCCTTACTCGAACATCATGCCATCCACGTACCTCCACTTGCGTTTACCTACTATTTTCTTATTAAAACCGATAGTGTTGTTACGTTTGAAAGGAAACCCTAATTCTATTGAAAATTGGGCAGCGCTTCCGCGCAATGGTTGTAACTAGAAAATTTAGGGTTCCTTCTCCACAAGCAATCAAGATGATAATGAATCAATTGGGAGAGGAAGGAGGCTCCCAGACCCCGCTCAATTCACCCTCTGCCGTGTTCGTGTTCGTTCTTGTGATTGTGTTGTCCTCCTCTTCTTGGTGTTGTGGTCGTCTTCCGCTTCTGTGATTGTGTCGTCCTCCTCTTGTTGGTGCTCTTCACTCCGCAGCCCGTATCTTCGTCATCACAACTTTGATCCACACATTCTTGATCTTGTTGGAAAGCCAACGCTCTGATCTCTCTACTCCTAAAATCTTACCTTCATCAAACAAGAACTCTACGACTGACAAGGGGAAACCCGAGGCCATGCGAGATCCGCCGCCAATCCTCCAGATGGTTGTCCTCGCTCTGCAGCTTGAATCTTCGTTGTCACAACTTCGATCTGTATGTTCTTGAGCTTGTTGAAAAGCCAACGCTCTGATCTGACTACTACAAAAAATTCAGCTCGATTGGACCAAAACTCCGTGACTGACAAGGGAAAAACTGAGGCCGTGTGAGATCTGCTGCCGATCCTCCAGCTGGTTGTCCTCGCTCCACAGCCCGCATCTTCGTTGTCACAACTCCAAATCACACGCTCTTGATCTTGTTGGAAAGCCCACTCTCTGATCTAACTACCCTCCAATTTTTGTAACAATCGACTCAACATCCAACCCACACGAGGGGGAAATCTCAAACCCTACCTCTTCTCTCTCTTTCCACACACCTCATCTCGGTTTCCTAGCTCCTACTCCACACACCCTCGAATGAGCGGCCTCCCAGGGGGTAACCCCAAGGCTTCTTGCTCCCTTCTTGGTTCCCAAGGTGGTTCCCTGCCGCCTTTGCCTTGTTCCATTAATGACCCTCTTTAATAAAAATACCATTAACCTATGACTACTTAACTCCGTGCCACCCTTGCATTAACACTAGTGGGTGTCCCACTAACCAAGGAATATCTAAATCTCAACTTTGACTCCATGCCACATGTGTGTGCATGATCTCAATAAGTGAGCTATTAAGCTAAATTCAAGGATGCTAAATCTAACTAATCTACCTAAATTGAATTCCCCTTGCTTGGGGTTAGGATTATTTTACCAAGTGATGGTGAGGGTTTTTTCCCACTTCTTTTGGACCTTTTCTCTACTTTTTAAAGGGCTTTTTAAGCCTCCTTCTTTTTTCCTTCTCCTCACCATCATTCTTCTTCTTCTCCTAATTTTTTCCGTGGTTTCTTCACCGTGGCCAATTGCGGCCCCCGACTCGGTAGGAGGTAATTTCTTCTCCACCACTTCTATTTCTCCTTCTTTTCTATTGTTTTTGGTTTTTCCTAATCTTCTCTTCATTTTTTCCTTCCTAATTATTTTTTGGTTAACTTAATAAAATCCGTGGTTGCCATAAAGTGGCTCCTATTTAAGGAATAAGTGAATGGAAAGGCCATTTAGCCATCTTGATCAAAAATCATGGGTTAATCCTATTGGATTATCCACTTCAACTACTAGTTGACCCTAATACAATCGATGTGCGGTCCATTCATCATCGGGATCTGTTTTGGCGGCTCACATCCGGACTACAACAACATTCCGGTAAGTAAGGTTGCGATTCTCCGAAAGAAGGCTACCATCTGCAATAGGGTACTTGGTGTAGATTATTGTTTGAGGCTTTTTCCTATCGTGGGGGAAAACTTCGGTCTTGACCGGAATCCAGTTTAAAAGAGATTTCTCCGTGATCTAGAGATTACCAGAACACCTCTCTAGTCCATCTCTTCCTATCCTGGCTACTTCCGGACCCTGGAGTCTACCAAGCACACCTCTGCAATAGCCCTCCAGCTCTCCCAGGCGATCTCCTGACACGAATCCGGCCCAGGTTCCCACTCGCAAAACAACTGTATCGCTCCAGTTCGGAAGAATACTACGCAACCATACACACAAGAATGGATCCGTCACTCACAAGTTCCACACATCACACCACAGGCACAAGATAGCAAGTCTAGTACAAAAGGGTAACATATATATCTAGGTGAGAAGAACAAGATGAAAAGGTTTTTCCCAAAACCTCTCTACTAAGTATTAACTAAGCCCCTGCTAAACTTAGCCTTCCTTCTAGCTATCCTATGGGAAATCCGCTAAATCTTGTCTAAAAGATCCGAGAAATCCGGAAAAGTTCCAGATCGGATCTCAGATCCTAAAATCACGATTGTGATCAACTTGAACCATTATGACGATAAGAGGCCTGAGTTTTTGTTGGCAATAAAGTTGCGTTATCATAGTACGCGGTGGATTCGGATGTTAGAGATCATGTCTATGACTCACTTCTTGTATGGAGCAAATGGTTGCTTCATTAATGAGCTAATTGGCACGAGGAAAGTAGCCCTAGACAATTGGTTAGCATACCTGAGTACCCGAAACACCGCCCTTTTGTAGCTTGAAGATGATGTACGAAAAGAAGTTAACAAACTTATTGCACAACGCATCAAGAATGACATCCAGTACCGAGATGATCATCGAAACAAGAAGCCACGATATTGACGTTGGGGGAAATTACGAGGAGCTGGATGAGAGCTGCAGATTGTTATGCACTAGTGATTTTCTACAGCCTGTTATTAAAATTGTCACCTGTCAAGTTGCTTAAGGAGGGGGCTATGTAAGCACTTAAATTTTGGTTTTGTACTTGTTTTCAAATTGACAATGTAAATAAGGTTAGTTCATGAACTGTTTTAGAATTAGTTAGTATATGTGAACGCTTTTAGATTAGAATTAAGATTCAAATAGACATGGTGGCTGAGACTTTTCAAATCGAGATCTAAAGAGTGAAGCGGCCACATGACTGTTGAGTTCTAGGATAGGAAGAGATGTCACCTTGATTTTGAAGTTGTTAAGTAAAGTTGAAAAAAGAAGAAAGAGACAACACAAGAGAAATAGAATATCATGAGTGTATGTCAAGTTGATTCAGGTGAAGCGAATAATTCTGATAGAAAGATGGTGCAGAAACTCTGATCTTATTCAAGTGGAATTAATGAATAAATATATACAGAATTATTAAGAGAAAATTAAATCCAAATCCATAATCTATGTATGTTAAATTTGTGGTTGAATGAGTAAAAAATAATCTCTGGTGTCCTCTGTACTATAAGCTTGCAGTGAGATGGATTATGAGCATTATAAATGATTCATGAGTCGAGTTGACTGAATCATGACTGAGTCACCAAAGATAAAAGCATACCATGCATAATTGCATTCATCAACATACATCATGGGTTGGGTTGGGACTGAGTCTAATCGAAATTAAATGTACTAGAAAGAAAAATTTGAAGAAGAGTAACACGTTGAGTTAATCATTATTAGTGCTCAAATAGGAAGATAATATTATATATATTGTGCACAATAAAAAATGTCATTTTAAGAGACGTCTTAAAATTAGAATATTGAGTGGCACGGGGGATAAATGCCTGAGTGTAGTGGGACTATGAGTTGTGATGGAGATCATAGTGAAGAGAATATTATTAATTAAATTATGAGATAATTTCACTATTAGATTATGTGGATTAGATTAGCTACCTGATTCACGTGAGAATTTAATAGTAGAGACTTATTACATTATGCAACATCTGGGTTGTAGACAATATGATGACATAATAACTTAGTGAAAAAGTTGGCAATATGATGAGTCATACTTCTTGAGGAGTGATCACCGACAAGATGAGATTCTTACATGGTCCCATAAAGATTGTTAAATAAAGATATTAAGGATTGTCATTGTAGTGTTTCAATTTAGATAATTCATGGAAGTCAAAACTAATATCCATAATTAGAAATTGAATAATATGGAGAATAGATAATAACCATAAAGCCATGGTAGGTAACTTGAGTAATTGAGAAGGAAGCGTCTTTGGAAAGACAAGCTGGAGTTTGCACGAGATAAGTCAAACCTCCATAACAATGATTATGTATTATTATGGATAGAACTTGGTGTATTTTAAATAGACTAAGATAATTAATGAAATATATTTATAGTATGGCTACTCTCTAATGGACCCAACACTGTCTAATTGAATAGGCTATAACCGCTTGAGGATTATGCCCCTCGGTTATTGTCAAGTTGAATTTCCTTAATACCTATAAAACTACGGGACATAATAAGAGTGATTTTACTTTGGGTTTTGTTTGGAGAATACCTTGTGAAACACATAATAGAATTACCTACTTTGTGAACTACATGTGACCATTAGTTACAACCATACGCTAAACAAAAAGACCTTCTTCCAAACCAATTTTATAAAAGTAACTTGGGATTAGTTAGAGTATTCTAATTTTTTGTATTACATTTTGGCGCCGCTGCCGGGGATAAGGTTCTGGTTAAGCCGTTACTAATGTTGTAGTTTTTTAACAAAAATTAAATTTAATAAATAAAATTTTTTTAAATGATAATTTTTATGTCGATTGTCTTACATTAAAATCCCATTTTGAGAAGTTGAATACATATCTTTTTTGTAAAAATACCAATTATGAAAAATGATGTTTCTTCATAAAATTGAATAGATCTTGTGAATGGAGAAACAAACTCCTATTCTAAAGGACGAACATTCACAACATATTAAATTTCAAACTAGACCCGTAGATAAAGTAAAAATTAAAAAATGTATGTATTGTAGTTTAACAAGACATGTTATTCAACCATGTCATTTTCGTGGGAAGTAAACAAAGATAATTTATGTGAATTTTTTAGTGGACCACATCTATTTGCTGCTTTGAATAGAGTGTATAAAAGTGCTTATTACGGGCAAGGATATCAATTTTACGGGAGATATCCAAAGCTTGATAAAGAATTTGAGGATAAATTCAATCAGTTACCCCTCAATATTAAACAAATAATAATCAATAAAATATGGAATAAAGGACAAGAATTTAATGAAATAGTTGTCAAAAATGACACCCTCTATGTCAAGTTTCAATTGTTATTTTTATTTGCACAATAAGGTAGATTAAAATATCAAATGCAACCTTTAATATCAAAAGGATGTGGGGTATGGGATAGATTCAAATTTGATAAAAATACATTTATTCACAAGTATGGTGAATATTATGGTCAAACACAAAAATACCAACCTTCCTTCTTTAAACCCGATCCTATACCATTAGATGATTTTGAATGTCTAATTATCTAATGTATGGAGTCCCTTGGAGTGACACTTAGAGAAGTAGAAATTCGTTTGAAGAGACTACTTACACTTTATCGGGATGCAAAATGGAATGAAATTAAATTAATTAAATTATTGGGACAAGAAATAGAAAAAAATACGAGTGGAAAACGCGGATAAACCAAGGATAAGGGCAACAATAGAGAGAATACTTAGGGGATATCTTTATCCTAAAATCTATCCTGTAGAATATTTAAATCCTATCCATAGAAGTGATGATTTCATAGTGACTCATTGGTGGTTTTATCGTCAAATCCGCAATGAATCACGAACACGGTCGTCTTTTTGATGGTGATGATGATCCTGATGTCCGGGGATACACTATCATAAATCAATTGAGTCGTAAAATAGCTAGATACCAAGATATTGCACGAAATGAAATAGAAATACTTAAAGAAGCTGAACAACATATAGACCAATTGATAGGGGAGGCGAGTGTGTGGTTGAGTGAAAATGAAATGGGTAGACTATTAGCAACGTGTGAATATCCTAGAGATATAGAAAAAAATTTGGAAGAAATGGAATTATCTGAAGAGACCCTTTATTTATGTTTGACTTCATAAAACATCAATGAAGCATGATTGGAGAAATCTATCCGGGGGAATTTCCAGAGGATGATCGACCTGTTTATTTAAGATATCATCCTATTGACTGGACTCTCCGGGTATTCATTCACACTTTTAGTCTTTATTATCAGTTGAATCAAGATGAAATCAAACTTTTACAAAAATTGGAAGCCGAAATAAATTGGTTGATGACATTGATTCGCCGTGACTATGGTAATATATATGTGGATAAACTAATTGAAATATGGGGGTATCCAAGGAATATTAGAATCGGGATTAGTGTTGAATTGATTGAGGCTGCTTGTGATTTACTTCTAACAATAGGGATGGATTATAACTTTGAGGGTGAGGATTAATTTATCCAATTGTCGCACATTGAAAACTTTTGAAAAGTTAGTCCTTCTAACAATTATCAATGTCAAAAGGAAACCAAGCTTGGAAAGAAGCTAATATTAAAGCTAGAGATGAACGTCAAAGGAAACGGGATGAAATAAGAGATAATATATTATTAGGTATCAATAATCCCATTTATGATACAACCCCTTCTCCAAGTCCTTTAGATACTCATGTTTCAAGAATTAATTTTGGGAACCCCTTACTAGCTTATTATCAAGATGAGCATAGAGAGTTATTAAGTTCACCTAAAACCCCTAAGGAGTATAGACGAGAAGTCGTTTTACCCCCTAATGAACAATTGAGAGAGACTATATAAACTAGAAGGAGAAGTTTTTCCTATTATACTTGCGATGATGAATTAAAAAGCTTTCGGGAGTATAAATCCAACCCCAGTATTCTTGGGAAGTGTAAGGACTTGAAAGCTGAGATAACGTTTAACGTAAAAGAAAAAAAAGAATTTTTGGGAAGTTCTTCGGACAACTCAACAATTAAACATTTGAACTTTCAATCTCCCACTACTATTGGTATTACTAAGCTACAAAATAGGCTTAGTAATATCAGAGAGTCTCTCAATTTTTCACCAAGTAGTGGTCATAAATCAACAGAATCTGGCAAAACAACCCCGTTAATAAAAGAAATTTTTGATAGTAAAAAGATAAAACAAGAACCAAAAAAATCATCAGGTAATACCTCAGGGAATCTTGAGAAAAAGGATTCACCCTCTCTACCTAAGGGGACACCCACTCTACTTGAGAAACCACCTGAACCACCACCATCATCCCTAGAGATACCAGTCTATCCTATTAATATGGCAGCACTCCAAAGAATCTTGAATATAGCACCTTATCCTATTTTTCATGGATTCCCAGGTTTTGATCCAGATCGACATTTAGATAGATTTAAGGTAGTTGCAAATGCTAATCAACTTCCCAAATATCTATTTTTATCTATTTTTCCAAGTACTTTATTGGATGATGCCCATCAATGGTACTTTCAATTGGAAGCTCTTGCAAATTGGGAAGCGCTTAAAACTACTTTCCTTGCTCGATTCCGTCCTAGGTCATTTATACCAGGACTGATTGACCGCTTCCGTACTATACGGATGGGGGTTAATGAAGGTATTGACTCGTATTACATAAGATTCAATACCCTTTTAAAAAGATGAGCAGACCATGATTTGGGAAACCAAATGTTGTCGTGTACCTTTGTGGGAGGAGTATGGCCAGAGGAATTAAGAATATATTTAAAAGAGCATAATCTTGAGGATATTGCTGCTGCTTATACACTAGCCAAAACTTGGGAGAAGGCAAGGGTAAATACTGATTTTACTCAATATGCTGATAGTTATCCACCAAGAAGAGAAGGCTATGATCATATCCCCGGGATGGATATTTATGGTAAAGACCATTATCCTTACCCCCCTACTAGACTTCAACTATCGGCACCTCCAATACCTTTGCAAATAACTAATCCAAATACACAACTTTTGGAGAATATTTCTAGACTTGAAAAGAAATTGAGTGAGTTATCTGTACAAGTGATTGGAGGAAGAGAAAAAAGAGCTAAACCTACAAATATACGAATAAATATATGGTGTACCAATTGTAAGGGGCATGGACATTTATCAAATGAATGTCCTACCCCAATTGGTAATAATTATAATAATCGTCCTAAATGTACTTTTTGTGGAAGATCTCATGACGTGTCCAATTGTTGGAATTTGGAAAAAGTGGTGGCAACAGTTAGTTCCAACGTACAATCTGCTAATAAAACTAAAGAGCCATATAACTATACTTCCAAGCGACCATTTACCCGACCCAATAGAGGGGAACCTTATAAAAATGGAGATAATAGACCTAGGTGGGGGATTTATTATAATTATGCCCCTAACTGGAATGGACCACCTACTAATCCCAACACACAACGTTATGGACCCCCGGAGAAAGGAGAATTTATAGTTTGTTATAAATGTCAAGAATTGGGTCATATGGCCCGAGATTGTCCCAATCCCAGAAAACAAGTGGGATATATATCCCTATGCGGGAGGTGCAATGCATTTGGGCATACTGCTAATGAGTGTCCTGCACCTAATCCAATTAAACAAGTTCAATTTGAGGATCCTAATAATTCTTGAAATGTAAATCAAGTAGTACAAGAAGTTACCACTATCCCTCATACTATATTTGCCACAAGAGCAGCAAATAAGCAAAGTTGACACTAATAGAAAGCGAGCAAGATAGCAGTTGAGATAGTGATTATAAAACCAAAAAAACTAAAAATATAAAAAAGAAATCCTCTGGAAGAGGAAATGAAATATCTACATCAAAAGATTTGACCCCAAATCCACTTACTGAATCATCAATGATTCAGGAAGAACCTTTATTATCCCCAATACCCGAAACCTTTAATGGAAGCGCTAGTCAAGAGCCAATTCCATCTAAGGAGGCCTCAAAGGAGACCCCTTTAAAAGAAAATCCTGAATTACATACTTCCACTCTACCATCATTTTACAAAAATCCTAAAAAATGATCATTTGAACCAATGATTAAAAAGAAAAAATATAGCCGAAGTATGAAATTAGCTGAGGGAATGACTCCTTATGACATTTTGACCAGTATGGATAAAATTCAACCCGACGTTTCTCTTAGACAATTGTTAGCAATTGCACCGAAATGTCGAGGAGAATTAAGTTCCTCATTGGTCCGAAAAAGATCTTAGGTTGTTGATGTGAATGACATATCATTAGATCTAGGAGCCCCAAGTGTAGATGTCTTTATTGACGGTACGCTAATTGAAGGTGTACAAGTTGATAGTGGAGCGAGTGTGAACCTTATGAATGTTGATACTATGGAAGAATTGGGTCTTAAAACCATGGGAACTACACCTATTGTTCTAAGAATGGCCGATCAAAGTAGAGTATTACCTTTGGGAATATTACGCAATATTGAAACCATAATTAGTGGTTTATCTTTTAAAGTTAACTATGTAGTTTTTAAAGTCAGTAAATCCATATCCACCTACCCTATACTTTTAGGAAGACCTTGGTTTAAAATGGCTAAAGTGAAAGATGATTGGGATAAGAATACACTTACTATTAAAATTAAAGATAAAAAAGTTGTACTTCCAATGTTTCCCACTCAATATCATGGTGAAACTCAGGAAGAGGATACGGATGTTACTTCCGCAAATCCCTATGATACGGAGACTGAAACTACTCACCAGGTAGTACAGGAAATGCCTAAAATTAAATGTATAGGTCTCAGGGAATATACATGTGTGAAAGATTTAGAGTCAGACTCAGATGATGCTATTTTGGCTTGGGAAAATACTCCCATTTTTAATATAACAGCTACAATTGAGTCTAACCTAGAACCACCATACATCAGTGATTCTGAAGAACTAGCTGAGAATATGTTTCATACAAAGCACGAAAAGATACCACCTCCAAAAAGTTCATGCCTTGATTTAAATATGGGAACTGTAGAGGATCCCAAGAGCATTAGGATTTTTGATGGATTAACCTCCGATGAGCTTCAGGGGTGGAAAATATTTTTTCAAAAGTCTAAGGATATTTTTGCTTGGACTTATAAGGACCTCAAAGGTATACCCCCTGAAGTTTGTCAACATAGAATTGTACTAGAACCTAACACTCAACTTGTGAGGCAAAGGCAATATCGAATGAATCCTAAATATTCCCTTCTAGTGAAAGAAGAAATTGATAAGTTATTAGATTGCGGATTCAATTATCCTGTACCTTACAGTGAATGGGTGTCCCCAATAGTAGTAGTACCAAAGAAAAACGGTAAGCTTAGGATTTGCCAAGATTTCCGGAAATTAAATACTGTATCTAAGAAGGATTATTTTGCCTTACCATTCACAGATGCTATAGTAGACGGTGTAGCGGGACATGAATGTTACTCTTTTTTGGATGGATTTTCCGGGCATAATCAAGTCAAATTTGCAGTAGAAGATAGAGCTTTAACAACTTTCACCACTGATTGGGGGACTTTTGCTTATAATGTCACGCCCTTTGGTTTATGTAACGCACCAGCTACATTCCAAAGAGCAATGACAAGAGCCTTTCAAAAATATTTGCGAAGATTTATTGAGATTTTTTTAGACGATTTTTGTGTTTTTAGTACTAAGGCTAAACATAAAGAGTGTTTAAAAAAATGTTTTGAAAAATGTCAAGAATTTGGTATTTCACTAAATGCTGCTAAATCTGAATTTACTGTACCATGTGGTAGATTGGTAGGGCATATAGTTTCTAAAGATGGGATTGCAGTCGATCCTGATAAAATAGCAGTTATTTTAGCGTATGAAACACCTAAACATATTACAGGGGTTAAAGGATTTTTAGGCGCAATGGGCTATTATAGACGATATATTTACCTATATGCCGAAGTAGCAGGACCGTTAACTTATTTAACTAAACAACAAGATGAACCATGTGTTTGGACTGAAGAATGTACCAAATCCTTTGAAAAGTTAAAGAGAAGACTAAGCAAAGCTCCTATTCTAATCCCCCTGATTGGACTAAATCTTTTGAAGTATATGTGGATGCTTCCAATGTAGCCATTGGAAGTGTACTTTGTAAAAAAGATGTTAAAGGCCATGATCGCCCAATTTATTTTGCGAGTGGACAGTTGAGTGCAGCAGAGAAAAACTATTCTATAGCTGAGAGAGAAGGATTAGGGATGATTTTTTCTGTTCAAAAGTATCGCCATTATTTATTAGGCTGTAAGTTTACTTTTCATGTTGACCATGATGCTTTAAAGTATATGGTTAATAAACCTCAACTTAGTGGGCGAATTGCACGATGGGTGTTATTACTTCAAGAGTTTAATTTCACTGTAAATGTAAGGCCAAAAAAACAACATGCAAATATAGATTTTCTTTCTCGATTAAGTGAGGATTTTCTTAATCCTACGTCTATTGATGACAATTTCCCGGATGCACATATTATTCAAGTTGATATTATCCCTACAGAATATGCAGATGTAATTCATTTTTTGAAATCTTGTTTTTTTCCTCAAGAATATAGTGATAAGGAAAAACAAAAATTGGTACATAAAGCACAACCGTATACTTTAATTTCTAATGTGCTATATAAAAAGGGAAAAGATGGGATTTTACGAAGATGTATTAACCCCAGTGAGGTACCGTTAATTCTTAAAGGATGTCATGATGACATATGTGGGGGACACTTTGCTGGTTTAGTAACTGCTAATAAAGCATTACAATCTGGTTATTGGTGGCCTACCCTATTTAAGAATGCTCTTAAATATACAAAAAGATGTGATCCATGCCAAAGGGTGGGTAAACCTATTCCATCTACATCTATGCCTTTAAATCCTATATTAGCCCAAACACCTTTTGAAAAGTGGGGAATAGATTTTGTAGGACCTATTAAACCACCTAGTAGACATGGACAACAGAGATATATTTTAGTTGCAACTGAATATGTAACTAAATGGGCAGAAGCTCTACCTACAAAACATGATGATGCCAAAACGGTTGCAAAGTTTTTATACGAAAATATTATTACACGGTTTGGGTGTCCTAAAGAATTAGTGAGTGATAGGGGGACACATTTCTTAAATGAAATAATTGAAAGTTTGACTGCAAGATATCTCATCAAATATAGAAAAACTAGCCCTTATCATCCTCGTGCAAATGGACAAACTGAAAAAACTAATGGTATTTTGTGTAAGAGAATTACTAAAACCATACAAGGGTCAAATACAGATTGGGATGAGCGAGTTTATGATGCATTATGTGCTTACAAAGTATCTACAAAATTTACTCCTTTTCAATTAGTTTATGGACTTGAAGCCATTTTACCTATCGAAATGGAAATCCCAACCTTACGAATAGCATTAGATGAACGATTAGATGATGAAAAATCATTACAACACAGAATACATATGTTAGAAAAATTAGATGAAACAAGAGCTCAAGCCTATTTAAATAATGTAGCAATTCAAAAACAACTTAAGTCTTATTACGAAAGTAAACTTACACCAAAAACTTTAAATCCAAATGATTTAGTTTTGTTATATGATAGTCGATTCCAAAAATTTCTAGGGAAATTTAGAATGCGATGGTTTGGTCCTTATAAGATACTAAACTCTTATCCTAATGGATCAATTGAGTTACAAGATTTTGAAGGACGACCACATTTAACACGATATAATGGATATCGTATAATACCTTATTTAACTTGAGGACAAGTTAAAAATTAAGGAGGGAGCTAAATAATTATATTTCTAAGAAAATCCCTCCCAAAATTCAAGTTAAAATAAAAATTAGAGTAGAAAAGTAGTTTAAATTGGCTTTAAAGGTAAAGAAAAAGAGTCCTAGTCAGAAGATAGAGTAACATAACATCAAATGGACAAGATAGTGTAATGATGACATGTGTTAAAATTATGCATGTTGTGACTCATGATGACATGCAGGGGAAGTGCAGTGGCACTTCAGTAAACCTCTAACTGTCTAGTCGACCAAGAAAGAAGCCAGGTCAGTTACAATTCTGGAACAAACACAGAGTAGCAAACATGCAGTAATTGATATATTTGAGTTGAGCTCTGGTATGAGTGAGGAGGTCGATTATGTTGCCGTCAGTTAGACATGAGAGAGGAAGTTGCATTGACATTGGATTATACTTAGGGTTGCAGAAAGTTGGAATTTTGTTGTGCACAGTATGTACATTGTTTAAAGAAAGTTAGTATGTTTTACGTCACTATCAAACCCTAAGTAAGTATGTCAAAAGACTTTGCACTGCTGAGTTTCATTTTTGTGTTGAAGATGTAATTGTACGCTGTGAAAACTTAGAGATGTCAAATAGACTGTACTCACATGTTGAGGATCAAACCTTATTGATAAAAGAAGATGTTGAGTGTTTCAGGGTTGAGCAGCAGAGTAACAGTGAGAAGATTTTGATCTGGGGGGCAAGAGCAAAAGGTGAGAGAATTGCATTTCATTCATATTATAAGCATGATGTCTAGGTTATAGAATTAGTGCTAAATTATTTCAATAAATCTGTAATCCAACCTGTTCTGTCATTAACCACATTAAATGAAACTTAAAGAGTGAAAGCAAAAAGAATTAGTTACTATCTCTTAAAGAACTTATTGAAGAGAAAATGAAGGGTTTACAAAGCATGGTGAGTGTTGTCTTATGTCCATTTGAAAGTGAAACATAATGTTAATTTGACTTGAACAAGCAGAGCTCAATGAATTAGAACTGAAGAAATTAGTCAGTAAGTGCAGTAAGAAACAAAGAACAGCTAACAACTATCTCACTAACTATGAACTTTAGCCTAGTCCTCATGCAAGTGTCTCTGTCTATTTGAAGGAAGTATGAATCTGAATAAGGAGATTTGTTCTGTGTCAAATTACAAATAATAATAATAAAAAATGTGATCAGTAAGTTAAAATGAAACTGTATGTAGGTGATAGATTATCAGAGAGAGCTTGCCTAGTGATAGGAGAATTGTTAGCTAACTGTTTAAAGTGAATGGAAGAAAAACTTGCCAAGAGAACATGTGAGCAAATTTAAAAATTAAAAAAAAAAAAACAAAACATTAATTTGCGTAAAGTGGAAATGGACGAAGGACTGCCAAAGGAAGTGTCAAATAGATTGAAGCCGCAGGCACGATCAAAGCAGAAAGTGATGAAGAGCAAGAGTATCAAGATGGGAGCCCCAGGTTTAACACTAGGACAACAAGCAGAGTTAAATGCCGCACCAGTGACCAAGAACATCAAGACTCTACGTATTAAGAAGGTTGTTGCGGAATGCTCGAGTCAATTTGAACAGAACAAGACTAACCTGGAGTTAGCAGGTTTATGGTACTTTATCTTGATGAGCTTCGAACCTCAAGATAGTGAGCGAGTGACTCATTTTCTGCATTCTTCAGCATTCGAGACGAAGACCGTGGCAGTGGTAGACGGCATGACCTATCCTTTTAGTCCTCAAAGTTTCTCTGATATTGTTAAGCTGCCTATGGGTCCAAGTCTACTTGATGATGAGATAGGGAACATGAATGAAGAAGACCTGAAGGACCTGTTTGAAGCAAAAGCAATTACGAAGAAAGGATATTATATTGAGAAGGCACGAGGAATCTGGAAGGAGTGGCTACTTTTCTTCAATTAACGAATTTGGCTGGCAGAAAAAGGACCATTGGTGATGATAAAAGAAGCCGTAGCTGCAGCTGTCATGGGATGGCATGGTGTACAAATGAGTTTGGGCAACAGTTTATTTACTTCCATAAAAAGGAAGATAGCCAAGAAACAAACAAAACTCCCTATTGTGTTGTACAGCGTGGTGTACATATCAAACATAGTAAAACCAATAAGAGGATTGGAGGATTTTACACCACTCACACCCATTGTAGTACTTCCCAACTTGGCCAACCTCACACGTTTGGAGGCAGTCAAGTTGACATTATTAAGTAGGGAACCAACAACGAGCACTGTAGCAAGGACGACGACTCCTGAAGTACCAAGGACGACGACGCTTGCAGTAGAGTCATTTCAAGTGCGTCCGCGAACTAGACTTCAAGCGACCCCATCAACATCACAGGAAAATACCAGAATAATATTGGATGATGAATTCAACAATTTCATTGACCTAGCTTCTACAGGTCAGAGAGCAAGTGGTAATGCACTTGAACAAATTACCCCAGAGTCTATGAAGTCGATGGCTTTACAAGTTGTTCAACTTCGATTGAGCTTAAAAAGTGTGATGGATCATAACCAAAAGCTGGAAGTGGAAGTTAGTGAGTACACCGAGGCCATCCATACATAACACATGGAGTTAAAGAATTTGGCGCTTTTTAATGAGGAGCTGGTGCACATTGGTGACGGACTTAGAGCAGAAGTCACACAGTACAAGGAAATGTACAAGCATGAGAACTTGGAGCGTGTGGCCATCCAACGACAACTAGACCAACTAGTAGAACGTAGGACCCACGTAACAGAGTTATGTGCAATTGAACGAAAAGAGAAGGAGAAGTTCCGTGATCAACTGCAGGCCGTTGTAGCAACACACAAGGTGGAAGTTGCTAATCTGCTGCGGAGCTTAGTTCCAACGGATTTGACGGAAATCACGCAGTTGAGAAATCAAACAAGCTCTCTTCAAGTTCTACTCCAAGATGCCAAGCAGCAAATGGAGAGAGGACAGGCGGACTTCGATTGGCTGCGGATAACTTTATGGAAGGAAGGTTTGGTCACACCTCCAAGCTACTCTCTCTATTGTGCCTATGAACTTCAGTGAGATACCATGTTGAGTATACTTGATCGTGAAAGATACTGTCAACTTGATGCAGTTGAATTTGATCGAGCTTGGCAGTTGTCCAATGGATTGGAAAATGCGCACAACCTTTTGTGTGAAATGATAGCTCGAGGAGATGTCATATTGACAGATCCATGTCGGTTGATGGTACCAATTGGACAGTTGGGGGCCCGAGTGGTTCTATACTACTTGAAGCTGGAAGCACGACTGCACCAACGACGTCAAATTGACTTCGCAGTGGAAGACCATCGCCCCATCCAGGTACCAAACTACTCAGCCGAAATCAATACTTTGGTGAAGGAAGCTGCCCCTGAAGTAATCCAGAAGTGAAAATTGCTTATAGAAGGAATAGAAAAGATGATGAACAGTAAGGATACCATACTGCTCAAATTAAGCCACGTATTGGAACGAGAAAACTGTGCTCAGAGGGGAGAATTGTCTATTGGACACTACATCAATGGGCTCTATCAAACTCACTTGCAGCTAAATGACCTATTGACAAAGTTGGAGTCTCGTCAAATCAACATGATGCCACATAACGTTCAAGTCGAGTTGAATGCTCCTCCTCCTCAATTTTCACCACCACAGTGGCTGCAAATTAGGACTCCAGTGACAGGTTCCAACGAGAAACAATATTTTTTGGGGAACTATGAACATCTACTTGATGAAGGTCAAGAAGTTCGTGTTCCTACCTAGAGAACCATGAGTTGGCTATTGGAGGACTATGGATTGACTAGAACTAAAAAAAGGTCGTGGGATTTGGTATACAAGGTGACAGTGAATTCAACGTGGACAATTGAACCTCCAGCAGCGGTTAGTGCGAGTGCTCATTTCTGCAGAGAAGTGAAGCGAAGATTCAAGTGGTTCCCAGAAGCAACTATTGACTCTGTGGAGTACAATTGGCCAATTATTCCTAGTCAATTTGATACTTCAATTAACTGTGCTACCGCATACATTGAGTTTTGGAGGATATATCATAAGCATACTGATCCGGTGTGTTTTCGAGCAGCAGTGTTTGCAAAATTCTTAGCTTACATTTGTCGAACCTTCAAGATTGTGATCAACGTGAACCATTATGACGATAAGAGGCCTGAGTTTTTGTTGGCAATAAAGTTGCGTTATCATAGTACGCGGTGGATTCGGATGTTAGAGATCATGTCTATGACTCACTTCTTGTATGGAGCAAATGGTTGCTTCATTAATGAGCTAATTGGCACGAGGAAAGTAGCCCTAGACAATTGGTTAGCATACCTGAGTACCCGAAACACCGCCCTTTTGTAGCTTGAAGATGATGTACGAAAAGAAGTTAACAAACTTGTTGCACAACGCATCAAGAATGACATCCAGTACCGAGATGATCATCGAAACAAGAAGCCACGATATTGACGTTGGGGGAAATTACGAGGAGCTGGATGAGAGCTGCAGATTGTTATGCACTAGTGATTTTCTACAGCCTGTTATTAAAATTGTCACCTGTCAAGTTGCTTAAGGAGGGGGCTATGTAAGCACTTAAATTTTGGTTTTGTACTTGTTTTCAAATTGACAATGTAAATAAGGTTAGTTCATGAACTGTTTTAGAATTAGTTAGTATATGTGAACGCTTTTAGATTAGAATTAAGATTCAAATAGACATGGTGGCTGAGACTTTTCAAATCGAGATCTAAAGAGTGAAGCGGCCACATGACTGTTGAGTTCTAGGATAGGAAGAGATGTCACCTTGATTTTGAAGTTGTTAAGTAAAGTTGAAAAAAGAAGAAAGAGACAACACAAGAGAAATAGAATATCATGAGTGTATGTCAAGTTGATTCAGGTGAAGCGAATAATTCTGATAGAAAGATGGTGCAGAAACTCTGATCTTATTCAAGTGGAATTAATGAATAAATATATACAGAATTATTAAGAGAAAATTAAATCCAAATCCATAATCTATGTATGTTAAATTTGTGGTTGAATGAGTAAAAAATAATCTCTGGTGTCCTCTGTACTATAAGCTTGCAGTGAGATGGATTATGAGCATTATAAATGATTCATGAGTCGAGTTGACTGAATCATGACTGAGTCACCAAAGATAAAAGCATACCATGCATAATTGCATTCATCAACATACATCATGGGTTGGGTTGGGACTGAGTCTAATCGAAATTAAATGTACTAGAAAGAAAAATTTGAAGAAGAGTAACACGTTGAGTTAATCATTATTAGTGCTCAAATAGGAAGATAATATTATATATATTGTGCACAATAAAAAATGTCATTTTAAGAGACGTCTTAAAATTAGAATATTGAGTGGCACGGGGGATAAATGCCTGAGTGTAGTGGGACTATGAGTTGTGATGGAGATCATAGTGAAGAGAATATTATTAATTAAATTATGAGATAATTTCACTATTAGATTATGTGGATTAGATTAGCTACCTGATTCACGTGAGAATTTAATAGTAGAGACTTATTACATTATGCAACATCTGGGTTGTAGACAATATGATGACATAATAACTTAGTGAAAAAGTTGGCAATATGATGAGTCATACTTCTTGAGGAGTGATCACCGACAAGATGAGATTCTTACATGGTCCCATAAAGATTGTTAAATAAAGATATTAAGGATTGTCATTGTAGTGTTTCAATTTAGATAATTCATGGAAGTCAAAACTAATATCCATAATTAGAAATTGAATAATATGGAGAATAGATAATAACCATAAAGCCATGGTAGGTAACTTGAGTAATTGAGAAGGAAGCGTCTTTGGAAAGACAAGCTGGAGTTTGCACGAGATAAGTCAAACCTCCATAACAATGATTATGTATTATTATGGATAGAACTTGGTGTATTTTAAATAGACTAAGATAATTAATGAAATATATTTATAGTATGGCTACTCTCTAATGGACCCAACACTGTCTAATTGAATAGGCTATAACCGCTTGAGGATTATGCCCCTCGGTTATTGTCAAGTTGAATTTCCTTAATACCTATAAAACTACGGGACATAATAAGAGTGATTTTACTTTGGGTTTTGTTTGGAGAATACCTTGTGAAACACATAATAGAATTACCTACTTTGTGAACTACATGTGACCATTAGTTACAACCATACGCTAAACAAAAAGACCTTCTTCCAAACCAATTTTATAAAAGTAACTTGGGATTAGTTAGAGTATTCTAATTTCTTGTAGTACAACTTTTCCGGGTAGAAGATAGGGTATAAAAACCCTAGCACGAGTTGGGCGTCCAGGTGCCGAAGGTCCTGCAGGTTGTAGCCATCCTTCGGGTCCGCCGATCCCCCAAATTTGTCCATTTGGAACTCGTCCCACCGTTCCACCACCTTGGTGCGGTCGGCCTGAGAGTCGTACGCTTGAGACCGTTCTGGGACTCCCCAGAGTTCTGGAAGGGCTCTCATCAACCCCTTGTACTTCTCATGCGGAGTGCCTACAAGTTCCCGGATGTAGACCTCCTCTTGGATGCTCTAGGGAACTTCGAGCAAACTGTTAACCGGAGATTTAGGCTTATTATAGGGTCCCGGTAGTAATTTTTTGAAAGTTACTAAGTAGTTATGGTTAGAAAGTAAACCAGTGGATGAATCTGGACAGTGGATGAAACTGTCCTGAATGACAGTGGATGAATTTGTCTTGAATTGACAGTGGATGAACTGTCTGTACTTTGGATGAAACTGTCCGGACTTGGATGTCATCCATCCGGACATCTTTCATCCATTAGGGCAGGTTAGGGTTTGGATGGGATAGAGAGCCGCCTTCTTGGGTTGGAGCCTCATTCTCTCTTTTCCTCTCCTCTCTCTTGTCTTGTGTGGGCTGATCTCTGGAGTTGTTGCAACTAGGGTGTAGAAGTGGAGTTAGAGAGCTAGGAAGTGAAGTTAGTGTGTGGATCTAGAGTTGAAGTGAGTATGGAAGTGGTTTATGGACGTGTGAGGAAGTAAAGCAAGACTTTGCCACTATCTATTGTGTGTTTGTATTAGGATTTGAAGGTGTGAGTAGATCTTGATGTTTGAAGAGCATTTGTCGTGAAATTGGGTTGTGGATATTGTAGATCTGGCCTGAATACACTAGATCTGATGTAGATCTAGCTTGATCTACTAAACCCTACTCAAATCTAGAGTATAAGAGTGAGAAAACGTCCAGATTAGTTGTGGGTATGGTCTGATCTGTTGCAATCTGGTGTGAAAATACTAGATCTGATGTAATTTGATGTAATGATGAGATCTTCCCTTTAACATTGGCGACCATGCATAAGTTCGAACCAAGTGGCTCTTGTCGACCCGCAGCGCATGCCAGCAGAGTTCTGGAGGATAGCCGGAAGCGGCGGATCAAGCGGCAACAAACCCGTGCCACCAGCTGCAGCCACGTACAGACAGGCCACAGACAGACACAGACAGGCCACAGACAGCCACAGACAGCCACAGACAGAAGAAGTCCGGCTGAGCTCCGGTAATATCCTACAGTAGAAAAACCGCAGAGACTCTGGCGACACCCTGCAGCAGTGAAGTCCGGTAGCAGACCCGGAGATACCCGGCTGTAGTCACGTCCAGGAGAGATCCTATAGATATCCGGTTGAAGGGCAGTTCGGCCGAGATCCGGCCAATACCCGGGCGACCCCCTGTTGGAGTGAAATCTGGAGGATACCCTGTCGATACCCTGCTGGAATCAAGTCCGGCAGATACTCGGTGATACCCTGTTCAAGTGACGTCCAGCAAAGACCCGGACCCTACCCTACAGCAGCAGACCTACAGAGACCCTGTAGATACCCTGCTGGAGTCAAGCCCGGCAGATACCATGGAGATACCCTGCAGCAATAAAGATCACCAGAGATCCTGAAGATACCCTGCAACAGTGAAGATCCATCGAAATCCTGGAGAGACCCTGCTCAAGTGACGTCCGGCGGATACCCTGACGAGATCCTACAGTACAGTCCAGTCCAGAAATGGACAGCATTTTTTCAACATTGGTGACGACTCTGCAGAATCTGTAGCAACCCCACAAGATTGACCAAGTCCAGGTGGATGGAGTCAAGGACGAGCACAGAGTTCAAGAGTGCGGCGCAGCTCCCATTGGAACGATCGATTGCGAACTTTGACCATTACGTGGGCAACCGCAGCTACTAGGGCTTAGAGGAGGACGAAGCCTTCTATACGGCCCCAAACAGCCCTTCTAGCTGTGACCATCTCACACTTGAAGAATCTCAGAGGGGCATCCTGCGACATCTAGAGTGTCTTGACTCATATCACCCCAGTCAGAGTCTTCCCAGACCTACCCCACCGTACAAGGAGACGTCCCGGATTACGGTCCAGGAACTCGAGTTGCACAACTCCCGAAGACTGCCTTTGGACTCTCCACTAGTACATTCACAGTCTGCATCTACACCTCCGCAGCAGAGCGATAGTGCCCCCAACTTCACTACCTATGACACCCGGACCCCTCTCGTGACTCGGGTACTAGCATTGGAACCTTGGAGCAGTGGTCTAGGCGACGATTATCTGGAGGCGCCAAAGTGCAGCCAACACATGACCAGCTCTGAATCAGAGGACTGATCCCACGATAAAAGGGGGAATAGTCCAGTGTTACTAAGGTAAGTTCCAAATCCAAAAATTCTGTAGTTGGGTTGAATGAAATGGGGATGTTGTTTGGATGATTGTTATCTATGGATGTAAACAACTACCAGTAACTGAACGTAGACAGTAACTGGACGTTAACAAAAAATCTGGACAATTATTGGCTATATCAGTAAGGAATCCAAACAAAACTAGACATGAACTGGATGTAACCTGAGATATGTATTAACATCTGGACATTCACAAAAAAATTAATATGGGAATATAAAAACCATAAAACAGGGAAGAACAAAACAACAAATGTGTATGGCGGGAAGAAAATCAAGAGACGAGAACCTAAATCAATTGAGAACAGTTAGGGCAGAATTGGGACCTAAAACTCAAACTTGAACTTGGGTAAGGAGAAAGGGTGTAGCTGGAAATTAGATCGAGACATCCAGTGGGAAATGAACAAAGGAGGAAGCAGTGGCTGGACCAGTGTTATCCCAGGAAAAATGTTGGCAAAGAATATTTGATGGCGAAACAAATGATCTAGAACCAAGAAAGGACCTAACCTGAATGACGAGCATGTACTACTGACCACTGGTATGAGTGGGGTGATCTGGGTGTAGAAACAGGACAGTGGCAAAAGACCAGACCAGGTGCAGGTGACAAAGGCAGTATCGGAGGAGGTAATTGACTGGAGGACCACACACTGGAGTATTGGAGAAGCGCACTACTGGACTGATACAACAGAGAAGTCATAACATACAGTGGCAGCACTTGCTACAGGATGGAGGGAGACCATGAAGGTCTGGACATGGAGCTCACAGCAAGATTCCAAGCACAGCAAGAGAAGAGACGAATTCTACCAAGAATTCAAGAGCAGAAAGCAGAGGCAGAGGACACTACAGGGTACCGGAACCCAAGCTCAGAGGAGAGTACGGCGAACCGGAGACATCCAGTCGACATGGAGGTGATTGGAGAAAATTCATCACAAGGGGCAGACGAGTTGCCCCAAAGAAGACCAGACGGACTTGGAGATCCAGGAGAGCTCCCGATCCGGACAAGGCAGGACAACAGAGAAGTAGAGGGAGCACCGGAGATGAACCGGAGGGACTTTGGAGTCCACAAAGGCACACTCCACCACCGATGGGAGCCGGTTCAGACAAATGTTAGCATGTTGGTCAATGATCCAGACCCAGAGGAGAGGATGGATCCTCGAGCATGGGACAGACCACCAACCCCAAGGTGTGAAGCTCACACTCCTGACAATCTCCGTGCTAGTTTGGATGAGATGAGCCGGAGGTTGGGACATGGATACCTTCAGAGATATGGTCCAGAGATGGGACGTCCAGGACCAGACCAGTACATGGGCGATTAAGGATTACCACCAGTACGAAGGACACCAACAGTCCACTTCAAGGACGAGGAGGACTTCGACCATGATCTAGAGTTCATTTCTGAACAAAGGCGCATGCTAGATGAATTTAAGGCTCTACAGACGGCGGAGAAGGAGGCAAGACGCCAAAGGACACAAGGAGGCTCAGTACAACAGCACCGAAGAGAATGGGGCTACCAGACAAGGGCTAGACCTGAACTCCCGGAAGCCATGAAGTTACTACAAGAGCAGACCCAACGACAAGATGCAGAGAAGACATGGCAGGAAGAGCAACGACGCTTGGAGGACCAGAGGGCTGCAGACATTCAAAGGCGGAAGGACGAGGCCCGACAACAGACTTTCCAGTGGTGGGAAGCGTGGCAGAGTGCAGCGGAGCCATCAACGGCAGCACCACAACCAGACCCGTTGGGAAGATGGAGACATTTCCCAGAGATCGGCCCTATAGAGCGGCTGGGAGACTCATCCCGACAACCAGACCCGGAGGAATGGGGATACATGGACCGGCGGCCTTCCAGGACAATGGGAGCAATGCCAACGCCCAGACCCGACGGCAGAGGCGCAGGTCCAGGAGGTCTAGTCCATCCAACTGGAACATTACCAAGGGCACCGGAACCGGTGCACTACAAGGAGCAACTGTATGTGGGTACGTATCCTACGGTCTACCCACCTCAGGTCGTTATACCAGGACCTAGATCCAGGGCGCCAGAGTTTGTACGTATGGGCCCACCCCCGGGGTTGGCTCCGAAACCAAGCTCCAGTTATCCACCAGTGGTAGACGACAGACCGTTGCCGCCTGCAGAGACTACTTACAGAGGACCCATTCGGACGTATCCTCCACCAGATTACTCAGCTGGACCCCCAGCACCAACTCCAGTTTGGCGAACCGCAGCACCGCCGACGGTGGTACCGAACAGGAAACCCCTAACGTACACCAAGAACAAGGAGGGGAGTAATCCATACGCCCACATACTCCACTTCGAAAGGACATTGTGGCTTAATGGAGAAACCGACGAACAAGTGATCATCAACTTGTTCGGGACCACTTTGGGAGACAAAGTTGGAGCTTGGTATGAGACATATTTGGAAAATCACCTGTACTGCTCCTGGGCTGACATCAAGGCGACATTCCAAAAACGCTATCGGAGCCAGACTACCGATGAAGCCGTGTACAGGGAACTGAAGTCCTTCGCACAGCAGGTGGGAGACAAAGTCCAGGATTACTATGACCGGTTTATGACATTGATGAAATGTCTGCAGTTGGATCCAGGAGAGGGCTTCCGAATTACTAACTTCCGAGCTGGACTCTTGGAGTACATCAAGTTCACCACGAGCATTGCTCCAGCCCGGACTTTGACAGAGTTGTTGGATGCAGCACTTCGATGCGAGGAGAACTGCTCGGACCTGAATGGTAAAACAACAGGTATCGAGATCCAAAGAAACGACTCCAGTGGCAAGAATGGAGGCACCACGAGTAAGGCGGCCACTCCAGAAGCGCCCAAGAAATTTTGCACCCGGTGCAAACGTGCAGGACATCTGGAGCCCGATTGCTGGTTCAATCCAGATAATCCACAAGGACTGTCTCGAAAAAACATGGAGGGAGCATCAGTGAATGTAAATGAAGTCTGGATCCAGCCTGAATAAAACCAAGGCCTACAACATAATTCTTCCGGAAGCTACTCCAGACCGGTGTATTTGCGTGCTGGAGGTGGCGACTCCAATTATAACAAGCCAGAGGTTTGCCACTTATGCGGTCAACCGGGACACCGGAGATACAACTGTCCGTGCAAGGAGTGGGAAGAGTTTCTAGCCACGACGGCTAAGAGCAAGGCTCATCCTGCCCACCACGTGAGCAACGTGGAGATCCAGTTACTGGAGGAAGAAGATCCAGTTGCAGTAGCCAGCTTGACAAGAGCTCAGCGTCTCAAGGCGGGGATAGCAGCACCAGACAAGGAGGACCAAACACCTGAACCTCGAAGTACGTGGACTCGGGCAGATTGGAAAGAAGAAGAAAGATTGAGAAATGCGATGATGGATACCATCAAGGAAATGCAAGAGGAGGAGCAGGCTGATCAAGGCACAACTTCTACTCAGCCCACTCCAGACCCAGACAAGGAAGTTGTACCTTCCTCTTCTGAAGACTGGTTGGATTTTCCAGACTCTGATGTCCTGGAAAGTCCAGTCCACCCCAAGGAGACCACACCGAGCGCACCACCTCAGTCAGGAGGCCCAACAAATATCATTCCATGACTGGGGCGGAAGATATTACAGAGTCCAGTGACGGTGACTCTTGGACAGCTACTGCACATGGCCCCCAATCTCAGTGACTTTATGAGGACTCACTTGTTCCCCTCTCCAGAACCACGGGCAACTCCAGAGAAGAGTACCACTCCGACCATGGACCCCGATACCTCTAAGGTACCAAGTCCAGTCTCTAGTGCTGCGGTAGATGTAGACCGGAATTTACCAGTACTACGCGTATAAATTGGTACTGGCACTTTGGAAAATGTTCTGCTGGATGGAGGCTCTGGAGTTAATCTCATCACAGAAGAGGAGCGGAAGCGTTTGGGTCTTAGAGACCTACAATCTGCACCGTACAGATTACGTATGGCAAATCAAACAGTAGTGGAACCGGTGGGCCTTATACGGAATGTCAAGATTCGCATTCATGGTATTCCATACCTGATTAGTCTTACGGTCATCAAGAACAAGGAGGTTAACGAAGCTTACAGCATGTTGTTGGGAAGACCATGGCTGATAGATGCCAAAGTCCAGCATGATTGGGGCAACAACCTTGTGACCATTCGTGGAGGCGGCACTGTCAAGACCATTTCAGTCAACCAGCGCACAGATCCCAGACCTAAGCTGCCAGAGGTCGTAGTCGCCTACAGCTTTGAAGTTGGGCTGACAGACGAAGAGGAGACCCGATGGCTGGATACAGAACCAGATGTCTTGGTTGTTGGAACCGTAACCTTACCTAGTTTCGGTGTAGGTCCAGATTCGGACTCCGTACCAGATACTCCGCTAGTACAAGAGTCAGCGCCAGACGCACAGACCTCTGCAGAGGACCAGACGAGTCCACATGCTACGTACCCGGAGCACTTCTATACATTCACAGAAGGTGACATCGATGTCGACGAAACTCCCGTGCGGGTCAAGGTCCAGGACATGCAGGTGGCGGCCTGGACACTTCCTGAGTCAGAACAATTGCGGAAGGTCAATGTGGAGACAGAAGAGGAACCACAGTATTTGTGGATAAATGCTGATCTGGACCCGGAATTGGCTGCACAAGCAGAGACACTCCTTAGGGAGTATAAGGATGTCTTTGCTTGGACATACAAGGATTTGAAGGGGATCCCTCCTTCAATCGCCCAGCATCGGATTGAATTGGAGAAAGACATACCTCCAGCCCATCAAGCCCGATACAGGATGAATCCAAACCACGCCAACATCGTCAAGCGTGATCTGGACAAGTTGCTCCAGGCTGGATTTATCGCACCAGTGGAGGATGCTACATGGCTATCACCCATAGTCATTGTGCCCAAGAAGAATGGGAAGTTACGCATATGCATAGACTTCCGTAAGCTGAACGCAGCAACCAAAAAAGACCCGTATCCATTACCTTTTACAGACAAAGTTCTGGATACTGTGGTGGGTCATGAGATGTACTCGTTCCTGGACGGATACTCTGGATATCATCAGATCCAAATTGCCCCGGAGGACAGGTACAAGACAGCCTTTGTTACAGACTGGGGAGCGTTCGTCTGGATAGTCATGCCATTTGGACTCAAGAACGCTCCGCCCACATACCAGAGGGTAGTCAACAAAGCATTTCGGGAGTATATTGATGACTTCATGAAGCTGTTTCTAGACAACTTCAGCGTATACAGTGATATATTCACTCACCTGGAGAAGCTTTGGCTGTGCTTTATCAAGTGTCGAGAGTACGGCATTAGTCTGAACCCGAAGAAATGTGCACTACTTGTGTACTCTGGAATCACATTAGGCCACGTCGTGTCCAGAGAAGGCAAATTTCCAGATCCGAAGAAGATCGAGGTCATTGCCAACATGTCAAGACCGACCAAACCTAGGGACGTCCAGGTGTTCAACGACTTTGCCCATTTCAACCGGTGCTATATCCGGTTCTATGCACACATCATGGAACCCATTACCAAACTCATGCGCCAAACTGAAGAGTTCATTTGGACTGATGAATGCGAGGAGGCTTGGTTGGACATCAAGGAGAGGTACGAGAATGCCCCAATTCTCATTGTACCACACTGGGATCTGGAGTTCCATATACATACAGATGCCTCCAACATTGCTGTGGGCGTTATGCTGGCCCAGAATCCCACTGGGAAATGTGACCATCCAATCTCCTATGCTTCTCGATTGTTGAATTCAGCTGAGAAGAACTACACCACAACCAAACGGGAAGCTCTGGCGATGGTGTATGCTGTGAGTAAGTACCGACACTACTTAATGGGCAATAAAATTGTTTTTTATGTTGACCACATGGCTTTAGTGTATCTGGTCAATAAACCACAGGTATCCGGACGAATCGCACGGTGGCTCTTACTTTTCTAGGAGTATGATTTCATTGTGGTTTATAAACCAGGCAAGACCCATGGGATCGCGGATGCGTTGTCCAGATTATCCAATGGTGAACCCCCAACTGGAGTGGAAGATCGAACTGGAGATGCGGGTCTGTTCTATGTGAACCCCGAGTGGTTACAGGATGTGACAGCCTACCTCCGCACTGGACATTTGCGATCGGAGTTGACCAAGGACGAACAACGGAAGCTCATCCTCAAATCCCTCCCGTTCACACTCATATCTGGAGTGCTGCACAAGAGGGGGCAGGATCTGGTTATCCGTCGAGTACTAGACCCTGGTCAAGCCGAACTGGTGGTGCGGGAATTACACATGGGGATTGGAGGTGGTCATTTTTCACAAGACATTACCGCACGAAAGATTTTGGATGCTGGATACTGGTGGCCAGCCATACACAGAGACGTATCGGAGTATTGTCGGGCCTGTGACAAATGTCAACGGGTGGGAGGGATGACCACCACGGGACTTGCTCAACTTGTTACCAGCATGCCCGCAGAGCCCTTCATGAAGTGGGGACTGGACTTTATTGGACCCATCAAACCCATGGCGTCCAGATCAGGGTGTCGGTACATTTTGGTGGCAACCGATTACGCTACCAAGTGGGTTGAGGCTCGGGCCTTGCGAACGAACTCTGCTGCAGTCACTGCAAGATTTCTGTATGAACAGATATTGACCAGGTACGGGTGTCGTTTGACACTTGTCAGCGACCAAGGTTCTCACTTTATCAATGAAGCAATCGAGTATCTGGTGGACCATTTTCTCCTCCAGCACCGAACTTCTACAACATACTATCCACAAGGGAATGGTTAAGCGGAATCGACCAACAAGGTGATTGGCCAACTCCTTACGAAGTTGGTGAATGAGAAGCGCACGGACTGGGACGAACATCTCCATACCGTGGTGTTTTCCTACAGAACAACATACAAGGTGTCAACTGGACATACACCATTCCAGCTCGTGTATGGCTTACATCCGATGATGCCCACAAAGTACCTGATCCCAACCCGGACATCGGAAGGATCTCTGGACTATATAGCTATACGGGTCTTGGCAGCTCGGATTGTAGATCTGGAACAGGTGGACACTTACCGGACAGTGGCCCAGGAGCAGGTTGGCAAACGGCAGTGGGACCGAGCGCTCTAGAGTCAGCAACATTACAAGCAAAAAGACTTCCAGATTGGAGATCATGTTTTATGGTATCCAAAGGGCCACAAGGAGCACACCGGTAAATTCAAGAGCCGGTGGTTTGGGCCTTACCGGATCCAGTATAGTTTACCAAACAACACCACTCTTTTGGTGAAGGTGGACAATTTTGAGCCAAACCCAATTTTGGTCAACATCAACAAGCTCAAGCCCTATCGGTTTTATGAAACCAACCAGGCACTTCCAGTCATATTAGATGCCTCAATCCAGGGACGGATTGAGCAGCAAAAGGGGGATAGTAGTCCTAACGACCAAGTTCAAAAGACTCTGACTCCCCCAGGAAGTCCAGATACTGCGAGAGTTACAACAAACCAGATAGTGCGAATGGTTCAGACAGTCCAAACGGAGTGGTTGGGAAAGGATGGCTTGGATGACGATCTGGAGTCATCCGGACAGAAGGGTTCAGACAATTTGGAATTGCCTGAACACAGTAATCCAGATAAGGTGAAATCATTGGGAGAAGGTGGCCTAAGCGATCAGGTGAACAGGGAAGGACTAGGATGTCTGGAGTTTGCGGAAGCAGAGTCTGAAGAGGACCTGGGAAATATAGGGAACTCGGGCGAGTACCAAAAAGTGGTACTAAGGAATCACGGCAACTTGAAAACTCCAGTGTTTACTTCAACACTGACAAAAAACAATCAGCAGGGTACTAGTCAACTGGAGTTGGAGAACCCTAGATTAGGGAGTTACATGGGAGAAGAGGACAAGTCTAGTCACAACCAGAAGCAGCCAGAGAAAGAAGAATGGAGAGGAGAAGTGGAGGAGAAACGTTGGAGATTAATATTGGGCTGCAACACGGTGGAAGTGGTGGAGAAAGAGGATGGACAGGGAAGTAGAAAAAGGTCCAGACCGAACAGAAACATTACTACTAAGGTACAATCCCTTTGTATGATGAATTGTTCACCCCAATTAGTTGAAGATAGTAGAGAAGCACAAGTTCCATCGATAGTGGAGGAAATGTGCACACAAGACCAGAAGATGTCCAGATCGGATGAACACTGGAGGATGATAGAAAGTTCATCCCCGTTGGATGAAGAATTTTCGTTCCCACTAAATATACCTAATATGGAGGAAGACCAGGAACAGAAGCTAATTTCATCCGAAAGGGATGGAAATTGGTGGACAATATCAGTCACTGGAAATGGTGAGTTCGTACAGAAAACACCCAAAACAAATGATGACTGGAGGACAAAGCATGCGTTTTCTGAAGCGGACAAATTTTTTTGGGTGGAACAATTTTCATCCATCCAGGATGAAGACCCGACGCAGTAATGCGGATTAAGGACACAGAGAGTAGAACAGGCGCACAAGGAAAGGGCCGAAGTGTTGGGAACAAGATGGGTTGGTGAGAAGGGAAAACAGATTGAGGGAACGGCGGGAGCTACTAGAGTTTCAGCGGCAGAAGAGGCTCCAAGGACCCTAGCAACTACAACAGCGGAAAGGATTACACGAAAGCGCGCAACGGAAGGGTCATAGGAGAGCACAACTGAGCAAATTTTGCAAGTGAGAGCAGCAATAGGAGATACACAGGAGCGAGCAACTGCAGTTTTGCAAAGAGGAGCACCGTCCAGATCTCTGGAACCCGGACAGCCCATTCCAGTAACCATACCTCTGGAGACCAACCCCGACATACTCGCGCGTGATCCAGGATGTTCAACGCCATATCGAGTGCAGCCTACAGAGTCTGCGACATTTCTAATGACTCCTCCGGGGAGAGGAGCACCTCCCGAACTAACTGTACTTCCAGGAGAAGATCCAGAGCATTAGGTATTTTCGAGACCAACTGGACCCCCGGAGATGATACCTCGTACTGTTGGGATGTCCAGCCTTGCTGAGTTGCAGGAAAACTTGGCACCAAGAGGCACGGGACCTGGGAAAAGTATTCTTGGAGTGTCAAACACTGGAGACCAAGTCCCAGTTCGGCGAAAAGTCACTCAGCAGGATGCCAGAGTCCCCAGAAAGGTGCACATCCCTCGGTAGGTAAACCGTAGATTGAACCTTCAGCTTTTACCTTTACGATTCTGGAAGAATTGGCGGGATATTCAAGATGATGCTTGGGCTGGATCGGTGGGACTGGGTGCGTTCTATGAGTACACATGGTCTCCACCTCGGGAGGAGTTGGTGTGGGATTTTGTGGAAGGCTTCATCCACGAGAGGCCCGAGGTACTAACTACACAGTCACCAATACGGGCAGTGGTCAGGGGCATTCGAGTCAACATTACTTATCAGGTGGTCGAGGAAGCCCTGGGTTTGGAGGGCACTCAGACATTAATTGTGTCCAGGAGCGCCAAGGATACACACCGACTGTATCAGAAAAGGTTCAAGCTCACATCCAAGCATTTTTCTACTGATGGCGTCCTTATAGAAGGATTTTCAGAGTTATATCAGACCCGCATCCAGGCCTTGGTGGAGGTACTGTGTGTGAAGAAACGGTCTTCACACACCAGTAAGGACCTCATGGCTCATCTGTATACGGCGGTGGAGTCTAAGGATGGTAACTACGACTGGACACCACTGGTGATCTCTGGACTACGGCGGATGTTAACCCGAGTATATCTCGGGGGAATGTCTAAGATTCCAGGTGCAGCACTGGTCAACGCTTTACTCAGGCGCTGGTTTCCGCATGACGAGGAATACAGTGACGTAGAGGTCCTGGTTGACCACGAGAACCCATTCCCTGACCCACTCGTAGATTTGCATGAGAGTGACGGCTCTCGAGGACGGACTGTGGGGAACCCAATTCCTCTCACCCCATCTCCAGAGGGACCACCTCCTCCAACGACTGCACCTCCCGACAGACGGTCCATAAGAAACCAATCCAGGAAGAGGAGTCCCCTACAGAGCCCCATCCAAACCCGAAAGAGGACCAGACATGCTGAGCTCACAGGAACTCCCCAGACCCTTGCAGCCAGTACAACAGAGGACCTGGATTCTTCAGAACTTTGACAAATAGAGCAAGGTGCAGTCACCTCCAGTGCAAGACACCCTTCACCAGCAGCTACCACGATGGGAGTAGAGTTTCCCAGCCCGGTACCAAGAGTTCCAAAGAGATTGCGGAGGCTAGTCCAGACCCATCTGGAGACGGACGAGGAGTCTCCACCGCAATACAGACCAAGTACTTCTGAGGTTCCACAGGAGCAACCACGTATCATACCAGAGAAGGCGGTTCTCGAGGAGTTACCCCCCGTTCAGGACTCCCAGCCAACGGGCCAATCCCCAGAGGTTCCCCCAACGACTATGGCGATGGAATTGACAATTACCCAAGTCCAGCAGCAGTCACGGGACGTTGCAGCAGGGTTTCAGGAGGCACTGCGGTATCTGGACCTCACTACCAAGACGCTGTCCAGAACGCAGGGACTCCAAGGCCAGTTGGAACGAACGCAGCCAACGCGAATCCAATGAATCGAGGATCAGGCTCAACTCCAGAGAACAATTCAAGCACTCCAAGTTCAACTACAGATCACTTCTCAGACCTTGGAGGACAAAGGGAAGGAGCTGGACATCGCAAGATTGGAGATGTCCAGATTTGACCCCGCGATTGTTGCAGCCGCTCATGTCAAGAGGGTGGAACTGGAGACTCAGAAGAGTGCTCGACTTCGAGCATTTGACCAGTTGGTGGTGGATAACCATCAACTTCTTTGACGACTGGAGTTAGTGGAGGGGCGTCAGACGATCTCCAGCCGTGGGATAACCAAGCCTCTCCTTGCTGCTTCACGACGACAACTGCTCAGTGAGGTGGGTGCTTACCAAGCAGATCTGGATCGTTTGAACAAGTATCTCCTCAAGTTTGTGGATGCTTACCCGGAGTTTGTTTACTGCTCCGATGAGGAGTTGGACGACCCTCCAGAGAAGGAGACTGATCCAACTCTAGAAGGTGGTACATCTAGAAGTGTTCAAGACAATTCTGCACTTGCCTCCGACACTGAGACTGGATGGCAGGCTACTCCCCAGTCCAAGGCACCTGCTGCCAGGACGGTGACCCTTCCTTGGGACCGGACGATTCCTCTCCCAACCCCAAATTTTCAGCCTCAGACTACTCCGTTCTGGAGAACCACTTATCCTTTCCAGGGTGGCTCCAGTATTGGGCCCATTCAGGGTCAGGCGGGGATTCCTTCAGGATCTCCAGTCGTTCAAGGCGGTAGAGGACCACGAGGGTTCCACATGGCTACTATGGAGCATTACGCTCGGGCAGGTGGCTATGGAGGTCCATATTCCTATCCACCTCCAGGACATTATCCGTTTAGTGGAGTATCTGGACACTATGGTATGGATTCTATCACGGGAGGACATGCACCGTAGTATCAACAATATTACCCGATGGCTCCTCCAGTTACTTTTCCAGTGCCAGTCCAGACGCCTATTCCACCTCCAAGGGTGGAATTGACGAAGACACTCGAACCGAAGATAGTTTCAGGACCCGAATCGAACAAGTTGAAGGCGAAGGCATCCAGTTCAGGACATGATTTGCAGGCAGAGACCAGTTCAGAGCCTAGAGTCGGTTTAACAAGCGCTAAAGATCTTCCCCGCGAGGTAGCTCTTCCTTCAAGTGGCTAGAGATGTCCAGTAGAGCTTCAGAGGTGACTTCGTGCTCTGGATGTTAGTACCAATATTTCGTGACTAGAGTTATGTTTCTCTCCAGTACCACGTGAACATCTGAGGGCAGATGTTGTTCAAAAGGGGGATAATGTTAACCGAAGATTTAGGCTTATTATAGGGTCCCGGTAGTAATTTTTTGAAAGTTACTAAGTAGTTATGGTTAGAAAGTAAACCAGTGGATGAATCTGGATAGTGGATGAAACTGTCCTGAATGACAGTGGATGAATTTGTCTTGAATTGACAGTGGATGAACTGTCTGTACTTTGGATGAAACTGTCCGGACTTGGATGTCATCCATCCGGACATCTTTCATCCATTAGGGCAGGTTAGAGTTTGGATGGGGTAGAGAGCCGCCCTCTTGGGTTGGAGCCTCATTCTCTCTTTTCCTCTCCTCTCTCTTGTCTTGTGTGGGCTGATCTCTGGAGTTGTTGCAACTAGGGTGTAGAAGTGGAGTTAGAGAGCTAGGAAGTGAAGTTAGTGTGTGGATCTAGAGTTGAAGTGAGTATGGAAGTGGTTTATGGACGTGTGAGGAAGTAAAGCAAGACTTTGCCACTATCTATTGTGTGTTTGTATTAGGATTTGAAGGTGTGAGTAGATCTTGATGTTTGAAGAGCATTTGTGGTGAAATTGGGTTGTGGATATTGTAGATCTGGCCTGAATACACTAGATCTGATGTAGATCTAGCTTGATCTACTAAACCCTACTCAAATCTAGAGTATAAGAGTGAGAAAACATCCAGATTAGTTGTGGGTATGGTCTGATCTGTTGCAATCTGGTGTGAAAATACTAGATCTGATGTAATTTGATGTAATGATGAGATCTTCTCTTTAACACAAACCCTCGCACCCCATTGTCTTGGGGCTTGCCTTCAGCAAATTATACTCGTCCTAGTCTTCTGGGATGTCCGGAAGAACGCGGGTCAAGGGTGGGAGAGCAACTGCCGGCTCTTCGTCTCTCCGGCCGCGCCCATCTCTATCTGTCCTCTTCTTCTTCGCCATAGGTACCGTCTTCATGAGGCCTGCCTATTACCTCACAATCTCTCAATGTTGTCCCTGCACACATGTTGCAGTTTGTAGAATAAGTATTCCTCCGGATAGCACTTAGTTGGAGCTAAATGTGTCCGGAATGGTCGCTCTAAATTCGTTCCCACAGAGATCTATTGTTTCTTCTTTGAATGATAAGTAAACTAATTGCTATCCTTCTACCACGCACCAGTTAGCATTCCTATTCTACGCCTTATCTATTCATCCGGATCCTTCCGGATGTCCGATGTGGTTTCCTACTAACCTCCGGATCCTTCCAACTTCCGGAAGGTCAGATGGAGTTTTTCTTCCGGAGTTTTTAAGCGAGTGGCCGGGTACCACTGATCCTATTTTGTGTAAGTGGCCGGATTCCCCACTGCCTCGTAATTTTAAGTGGCTAGACACCCACTGCCCTAAAACTTATAGTGGCTGGACACCCACTGTCCCTATATTGCTAAATGGTCGTTGGTTTGTTGTTTCCAGATTCACTCTCTCACATAATCCAGAAGGCCTTCCGGATACGCTCACTCAAAGGCTCACCCGGACTACAATGACATTCCGGTTGAAGATCAGTGGTTCGGTGAGGTATGAAGGGCAGATCTGCATTTGGACTTCCTTCTAGACATACACCACAGGCTTTTCCATCTATCGTAAGGGGAAATTCCGGTCGCAACCAGAATCCGGGTTCACACGGATTGTCCGTGCCCTAGGAGCTACCAGGCCCACCACCTAAAGTACCCTCCCTCCCCCTCCAGGCTCCTTCCGGTCACCAAGGATCGTCAGACTCTATCTAACCTCTCCTTCAGCTGTTCCGGGCGCTCTCCCACAGCAAGCCCCAACCAGTTAGACTAGATGCTTATCCGTGAATCACTTCACTTTAAACAACTATTCCACAAATCATCAACCACAATGGGCCCTATCCTTCATTCACGAAACAATACACCATCAACATAATTTCAAGAAGAGAAAATATACTAACAGAAAATATCATTCGGGAGGAAGAAGGAAAAAAGACCCTGAGCCGGCTAAGACTCAGGTATTAAGAAACCGCTACCACTGATCTAAAAAGCTAAAAATCCGGAAAATCCTATCCTAAAAGTGGAAGGGATCTTATCCCTAAAACTCCGGAATTCAAACTCAGATCCGAAAATTTCGGATCTGAGATCCGGTTTTTACGGATCTAACTCAAAATTAAAAACAGGGTTTCCTTTAGTCTACCGCATGATAGCCGGGTGCAAACTTGAGCCCCATCGTTAATCGCTATCATACTTTAGCCCTAAAGATTCTAATCTATGGAGTTACCTGGTTCCGCCTCCTACTGCTACGGCGTGAAGGGGTAACCTCTGCTGGTGCGGTGCCGGCCTCAGATTGCGCCGGAATGGATGCTGGTGGCTCCGGTAAGGAGGTCGGTGTCGGCATCCCTGGTCCGGATGGTGCATCCGGATCTTCTGTTGTCACCGTCCGGCCGGATGGTGCGTCTGCTCGGTCTTCGACGTCCGGAAGGTCCCGGAAGCTACCACTAGGGCTGACCACCATGGGTGTCGCTACCGAGCTTCAGGGTAAAGGGTCCGTCACTGGTGGCCCCGGAGATGGAGACTCTGAGGGAATTCGGAAGGGCAAAGGGGGTATTGTATGACTCCCTGGCACCTGTTCCCACTTCTGCATACTTTCCGTGCTTGGGAAGGCCACCCCATTCCAACTCATAGGAGAGCTGAAATCCGGCGTTCCCACGAGGTCATTGAACTCTCCGGTGAGGGACTTCGGCGTTCCAGCTGCAAGTCTGGGTGAAGAGCCGGCCGGAGGTTGGGGCGGGGAAGCAGCTGCCGGTCCGGATGGGGATCCGGACGGACCTACAGCGGTTTCGGGCGGTCCTACGGTGGTTCCGGACGGCCCTGTAGTGGTTCCGGATGGATCAGCCCCGTCTGGAGCATGAAGTGCCGGAAATCGAGGTGGAGGTTCTGGTACTGTTGAGGTTGCCGCCACGAGATTCCTCGCTAGCTCCTACATCTTGGACCAGGTGCTCTCCATTTTCCGGCTGTGATCCACCAGGAACCGGATGATTTGTCCCCTGTTGAGCTTCTCATTCTTCTCTAAGCTCTCCGTGTAGAGCAACGCCCGGTTGACCGTATCCACCGGGAAATCCAACGCCGTGCGGATATCAGTCAGTGTCTGAGAAGCTGCCCGGGCCTTCATTTCTGCCACCACTCGGGCATGCTGTGCCGCATCTCGTGCAGCTTCCGCCAGCCGGACCTGACCCCAGAGCCGGGTGTTGATCTTGGTTATAGTGGCGTTCTCTTGCTCCAGTCTCGTGACGGAACCGTGCTTCTCCTTCATCTCTCTGAGCTTGGCGATGAGGTGAGTGGTGTCCTCCAATCCTACTGCCTCTAGGACGGCCATGATCATGGCGTGCTTCTCCCGGATTTCTCCTTCCTGAATTTTGGTCCGCCAGACAATATGTCTGCAGAGCTCGTGAATGTCCATCGGTATGTCGCCAGTGATGGCTGGAACAAATGTGGGTCGTGGCTCGGATCCGTTCGTGAATCGATCGTCTTCCGGCGCCGTTTTCGGTGCGGTTGGTGGTGCTGCAGTTGGGCTCTGAGCCGGAATTGTTGACAAAGGCCGGCATGCTCCGGGGGTTTTCGGAGTCCTCTGCACCGAATGACTCCGCTTCCGGTTCGGTCTCCGAAGTATGAGGGGGGATGACGACTTCTCCGTGTCAGAGTCCGTCGATTCTTCCGGCTCCTCATCTGTTTCCATCCCTCTGTATGACTGGATGGTGAGCAGGCTATCGTACTCGGCCTGCTCATCCGGACTCAACATCTTCTGCTTTGCGTACATGTGAGCCAGGTAGGTGGAAAGGGGGGATGGGGTTTTCCGGGCTTTCGGCAGGTTCTTCACCATCCTATCGATCTGCTCGTCCATGATGGCCGCCCAGTCGACGGACAACTTTCCTCTCATCGAGCCCAGGATCAGTGTAGCTAGCTTGGCCACTATCCGTTTAGGCTTCTCGGGATGGAAAATGGGGTTGAAGAATGCCATTACTAACCTGGCGTTTGGATTGGTGAGGTCGCTGAGGACATAACCGTCTTTAGAGTTAGCCTTCGCGCGGAACTCGCCCTTCAGGATGGCGTCGTCACGCTCCGCCACCTTGATCGTCTCTGCCCGGAACTCGTAGGTGTCTCTCCAGAGTACCGTGGTCCAGACCTCCGGATGCGCCCTGACCTTCTGTACGTACTGGCTTGGTGGCTCTCCCAGGAGCTCCGCCATCATCGTTTTGCTCTGGAAGGCCCATGGTGTTCCTAGAAGACCTTCACAACCCATGATCTCGAGGAAGCTCTCTAAAACCCGACAGGTCTTGACCGGCTTCGGAATCTCCGGAGTCACCTTCTGCAGCACCAGGGTTTCGGTAGCCGGAGCCTTGTCCTTCTTGCCCGCCATCCGTGCCCACCTCTCCGTGAACTTGTGCCTCGCAATGGTGTCCAGAAATCCTGCACGCACTGACCTCATCAAGTCTCTCGTGCTAACCTAATTCTGCGCTACCGTCCTTCACAGAGGCCGGATTCGAAACCCTAAGAGAACGCGAGGAGCGGAAAGAGAAGGAGCTTGCTGGAAACCCTAAAAGATTGGCGCGCAAGGCTGCCAGTCGCGTTTTGTATCTGACACCCTTGTACGGAAAAACCGTTATGCGTCATGATGGCATTTCCGGATCCGGCTGTAACCGTCCTCCAGTTTTGCAACTTCCGGGAAGGGTGCTGTAACTACCTCCATTAGGGATTCCGGCGCAGCACTAAAATCTTATTCCGTTCTATGAACTACTTATGCTCGTATGGCTGACTAACTAGCTAATTTTTTTAAATTTTCCTTTATTTTCTTCCGGATTTGGTATTAAGTTCCGGAAGTAAGGGGGAACGGCTTCCCACAATGCATCAGCCTTACCAAAACTCTCGTTAATGGACGCACGTCCATTCTAACCGTCTAAGCTCTAAACCCTAACGGCCAGCAGTTAGAAAACCGTAAGAGTGAGGGGGAGAGAGAGAAAGAGAGAGAGAGAGAAAGAGAGAGAGAGGACACGCTCGAGCGGAACCTCAACACGCAAAGAAGAAATGAAAAGAAAGAGTTTCCCTCCAAACTCCAACCTTAAGAAGTCTGGCCGTTAGTACGGCTCATGATGACAGTTGATGGTGACAGTTTCGGCTAACAATTCCGGATAATTGACTGCCCCAAAATTCTGGTAACTACTCCGGTTTCGTTTTTAGCAGCTTTAGGCTTAATTACGGTTTGCAGTCAGGCCCATCCGACTTTATTCTTACATCAAAACTATAGGTTGTATTCTAGCACGAACTATCGTAACTACTTAACTAATAGTTTTTGTTTTGGCCGGAATTTATGGTTAACTTCCGGTACCATGTGGGAACGGAGTCCCACATTACCCCTTTTTCAACCGTGAGCGCCCTCGCTCACGCTTCCGGCATGACCTTCCGGAATATAGAGCTTTACTCTAGAGCCGTTTGTTCTTGTGTCCTGCGGTCTTCCTTCTAGATCCTCTAACTGAAGAGAGCCGTTGTCGTAAATTTGAACAATTCTAAAGGGCCCCATCCAACAGGTATGCAATTTACGTGGAAAATCCTTATGCCGACTGTCATAGAGGAGTACCAAACTGTTCTCCTGAATTCCGTTGTCCATTGGCAATTTCCGGTCATACGCCTCCTTCCGGCTTCCTTGGATTTCAGCCGTTCTCTCCAACGCATCCATCCGGCTTTCCACGAGAGTGTCGATGTCATCTAGCCGTTGATGTATTTCCAGAACTCGATCTCCATGCCGAAAGGACAAGATCCGGAAGGTCTCTACTTCCATATCTACGGCTTGCTGTACTTCCTGTCCATAAACCAGAAAGAATGGGCTCTTACGGGTGGTGCTCTTGTACGCCGTGTTGTAGGCATAAACGACTGAGTTTAGCTTCCGGTCCGAGTCCGTCTTGTGTGAGGTGACTAACTAGGTCAGGATTTTGCAGATGATGCCGTTTGCGGGTTCCGTCAACCCGTTTGCTTTCGGATTGTAGGGAGTCGTCTTCCAGTGTCGGATGTCATACCGTCCGGTGATGTCAGACACCACCTCGTTTAGGAAATGGGTCCCTCGGTCGCTCACCAAATCCAACGGATGTCCAAATCTCATCATGATCCGCTCGAACAGGAACCTTGCCGATGTCTCAGCATCGTTCTTCCGGGCGGCCCGAGCCTCAACCCATTTTGTGGCGTAATCCGTGGCAAGTATAATGTACTGGTGTTTCTGACTTCCCAATAGCTGGAACGGGCCTATGAAATCGACTCCCTACTTCTCGAAAAGTGCCAATGGTACTATTGGGGTCATTGGCCAATGGTTCCAGAAAGTTGGATTTCTGGTGCGTTGGCAGGGATCACAACTCCGGATGAAGCTCCGGACGTCCCGATTCAGGTGTTGCCACCAGTACCCGGCACTCTGGATACCTTCGACGGTAGTGACGGCTACGAAATGACCTCCTACCGGTCCGTCATGTAAACTCCAGACAACTGTAATCCGGAACTTAGGCTCCACGCATCGTCTCAATACATCATCCGGACCCATCCAGAAGAGTATGTCTTTGATCAGCGAATAAGGGGCTGCTTGGTGTAGAAAAACATTTTTTTCTTCGCAGGTCAGACCAACCGGATACCGATGAGTACAAAGGTATTCCCGTATTCGCAATACCTCCGGTTCTTCTTCCTCTTTGATCAAGAAAACCAAACTTTTCCTTGAGACAAGCAGCTTTTCCGGATCGGGGGTGTTTACGGGAACGGCTGTGTCCAGAAACTCATCCGAAAAGTCTGCTTGAAGCTCATTCAGGCTTTCCGGCCCCCTCTAACGCGACAAGTAGTCTGCATTTGAATTGGACTTACTGGACTTGACCTGTACCTCATAATTGAACTCCTGGAGAAGAAGTATCCACCTGGCCAGTGGGCCTGACAGATCCGGCTTATTCACAAGGTACTTTAGGGAGTCATGATCTGTATGGAAAATCACCTTATACCCCAATAAATAGTGACGGAACTTCTTGCACGCATAAATTACCGCCAAGGCCTCCCTCTCGGTGGTCGTATAGTTCCTCTCCGTCGGGTTCATCTGACGGTTGGCGTAGTAGATAGGTCTCTCTCGATGCTCCTCGTCCGGTTGCCACAGGATCGCTCCTAAACACCATCCGGATGCGTCTAGCGTAACGTGGAATGCCTTCGTCCAGTCCGGTGGAGCCAAAATTGGTGCTACCACCAGTCGCTTCTTTATCTCCTCAAAGGTTTCCTGCTTGACTTCTATCCAAGCGTACTCTATTTCCTTCCTCAACAGCTCCGTCAAGGGCATGGCGATCCGGGCATAGCTTTCAATGAATCTCCGGTAATATCCAGTACAGTCGAGAAATCCACGTAGCTCCCGGAGGTTCCGTGGAGGGAGAAGGGCCAACATTACCATAATTTTTGCTAGGTCTACGGCAATCCCATATTGGCTTACTAAATGTCCCAGGAGTAATCCGGATATCATCCCAAAGAAGCACTTACCGGGGTGTAGCTTGAGGTTGGTCTCTCGGCATCTCCAGAACGTTTTCCGGAGGCAGGACATGTGCTCTCGTAACTTGCTGAAGACGGCAAAATCGTCAATGAACACTTCCAGGAAATGTTTTAGGAAATCCTGGAAGATATCCATTATGAGGCGTTGAAATGTTCCTGGAGCGTTGTAGAGTCCAAATGGCATCCGGTTGAAGGCATACGTTCCCCAATCCGTGGTGAACGTAGTCTTCAACTCATCTTCCTTCCAGATGGATACTTGATTGTATTCGGAGAATCCGTCAAGGAAACTGAAGCACTCCTGACCGGCCACGTGATCCAAGACCATGTCAATGAAGGGCAGAGGAAAGTGGTCCTTGTTGGTTGTCGCGTTGAGCTTCCGGAAGTCTTCATAAGCCCGGATTTTTACCTTTCCGTCCGGACCAGCGTTCTTAGGTACCACCACAATGGGGGACACCCATTCTAACTTGTTAATCGAATAGATGAAGCTGGCCTCCAGGAGTTTTTCCAACTCATCTTTTACCATCAGCGAATACTTGGGATTTAGCCGGTATTGGCGTTGCCGGCTGGGGATAACTCCGTCGATCAGTTCAATGTGATACTCTCCCAGCTCCGGTGGTATTCCAACGAGGTCGGAAGGCGTCCATGCGAATACATCGTCATACTCTATGAGTAGTTTAATGTACTCCTCTCTCTCTTCCGGAGACTGCTATTTTCCTAAGAAAAAACTCTTAGTCTCCGTCACCTTGACTGACTCATAATCTTCCGGAGATAAAATCGTCTTAATTTGATCGGTCTCTCCGGTTGATGGTCCGGATCGAAATTCATCCCAAGAAAGCGGCGTCGTGGACGATCCGGATGGGACTATTGGGAGTGCTCCTTCCGCGATCTGTTTTTGGATCCATTTGGCCAAAAACTCCGACCTTGACTCTCCTAGAGATCGGTCATCCGGTGGGTTCAGTGGAGAACCCGTGTCGTCTTTCGAAGAGTATTAAGTACCTTGTTCCGGAATTGATTACGGAAAGCCAAGATCTTCCTCTGTGATCTCTCGGAATGCTTAAACTTGGTACGACTGTACCGAGTCGGAGGATTCTGGATCCGTCCAGTCTTTGGTGTACCCGTCCGAGCCACTTGTCTTGCCTTGATGCTTCTCCGGTCGCCATGACAGGACTACCGTTGGGTCTCCAAAGCAAAAGGCCTTCTGTGCCCAGTTTACCTTGACTCCGGCTAGGTAGAGCCACGGTCGCCCCAAGAGCATGGGGAAGGGTCGTCCTTCCTCCACCCAGATGACAAGATAGTTCAAGCGGTAGGTTATTCCGGAAATCCTAGTTGGGATTCCGAACAACTTCCCTACCGGAACTACTCTCAACTGATCTGCCATCCGTAGCGTTTGGTTGGTGGATTCGAAGAGGGTGTAACCCAGGTCATCTGCGGTATTCTCAAGAAGGAGATTGACTCCGGATCCTCCATCCACCGGAACATTCCGGATGGTGCATCCGTCAATTTTGACGGAAATCTTTGGAGCTCCAAAGTCTTCTATCTCTGCAAAGTTAACCGCCACCGGAGGTAGACGGACCGTCCTCCTCCGGGGTTTGACCAAAGCAACCTTTAGCTGCTTTTGATAATTCACATTCTCATGCAGAAGTTGGCTAATAGAAACATTGGCTTTCTGCTCCTGGATATCTTTCAAGAGTACTCGTCAACCTTCACCTTGAGTTCCGGTTGTACAAGAGTAGGGTTCCCGGAATCTGACAGTTCGTCTCGTCTCATCTCGATTCCGGTTCAGTTCTGCTCAAACTTCAGCAGCAATGTCCGGGTTGAGAATTGGATCTTCTACCCCTATTTCCAATTCTACTACTCCCGGAAGAATCTCTACACCTGAACTTCCGGAACCATCCAATGGTTCCAGAACCATGTTCCGTCTTTCAACTGCCTTTGCCCGTTTAGCCATCTGGGCATTCTTCTTTCCTGTCTAGCCTTTGGTGGAGCTACGCGTACTGACCTGATGGATGCAGGGTTGTCTACATAGACGGACAGGGGCCCAAAGACAGCGGACGGACGGACGCACATGACGGATAGCACTTTTTGGCGGATAGTTGCTTGTAAAAAAAGTTCACAAACTCTAAATCAAATATTCAACTTACCCCCAAGTAAAACACGTGTGCACGACACGTCAGACAGCTTTCCACGTCACATCAAGGGGCTGGCGCGTGCCTTTGGACCGCGCGCGCAACATTTGGGGTTGGGCACATACCAATCTGGACTGGGCGCGTTCATGTAGAGCCGGGCGTGTTCCAATTAGGGCCGAGCACATACAATTAAGGGTCGGGCGCGTACATACAGGGCCGGGCGCGTACCCCTCAAGGCCAGGCGCGTGTATATCACGGCCGAGTGCGTACAGTCAAGGTCGAGCGCGTATCATTAGGGGCCGGGCGCGCAGCATCACGGGCCTGGCGCGTACCATTGTGGGTCGCGCACGCACCTACCTATCGGGCGCGCGCGGTTAGGAGTCGGGCGCGCGCGATCGAACACTGCGTTTGCCTCTCAAAAGGGCTGAGGTTTAGAGAATTTGAAAGAATACAACTGTACTAGGGTGCTCTAACATTAAAATTATTTATTTTAATGAAGTGCTTTCATGAATGGGCACTCTCAACACCAAGTACATATTTTAAAACCGCGGTACTATTGTACCATGCTATCACCACACCACTAAAGACACTTTTAACTTGTAGTACCCTCGTGTCGGTCATCTTTTAATCATCTGAGCTTGAGGATTCTTCATTGTGTTTCCGCTTCCGTTTTGATCGGCAAACATTTTGGGGAAGAGAAAGCCCACGAAGCACCACCGTATTGTCGCTAGGTACCTCATCACAATCCTCATCGTCTGCATCATCGCCCGATGATGAGAAGTTCTCCGCTGAATTTTCCAAGACTGGTGCCACGTACTCCTCAATCTCCGAGGCCAAGTTTCGTAGTTGTAGCTCGGCTTCAGTAGTTGATGCGGCGTTCACAAGTCTTTTTACTCGGATATTCTTCCTTTTGTCTGTTACTCCATCCATATTTTTGGAGCGATTGCCTTTGGCCCCAATGACTCTCTCCGAGGTTCTGCTTCGCCAAGGTCCCGTGAAGAAAGGGAGAGTACCATTGTTCTCGCCCCTCCGTGTCCCTAAGTGGTTGCTCAAAGTAGAGGACCCAACCCTCGCGGAGGGAAGTTGTGGGGTTAGTATCGCGCGCTCCACACCACCATTTGGGCGAATGCGCTACGGTGGACGGATGGCCGAACTATTGTTGAAGAGGTCTTTTTCTTTACACGTAAAAGAGTTCTTCCGATCCATGCAGTACCTTGAGCACGTGGCCGCCGAAACAAATCTTGGAGTGGCATGTCTTCCTCTGAGTCCCGTCCTATTGCTTAAGGCAAAACCGGAGTGCTTCTCACAACTTCAATGGACCCCGTGGTGGCCATTGGCTCATGGGATTCATTATCGTTTCCACCACTGCTCACTTTGTTTCCATCGTGAGGAAATGCATTGTGCGCTACAATGCCAATGCCATGACCGTCGAGATCAGAGCTATCGCCACTAGAAGGGCCTGAGGCGCTAGGGCCGTTTGAGTTGGGAGACTGATTCTCCGCAAAGTTGTCATCTCCATCAAGATTGCCCCCCAATGCCGACCCATCTTCCTCTGCCCTAGCTTCTTGGACACAGTCTTCACCCGATAATTCTACTACAGTATGGAGTGCCGCTGCGTCGACATCATCAAGCACAAAAGGATCCACTGGGTCACCGTGGACGTTGTATAAATGGTCATGTAGTGCATCTCTACCGTGCTCATTGTTTGCAGAGTTGTCCCTAGGTGGGCTTTGATCAGACACGGGGTTGTTGTCACCGGCAAGGTCTTCCAAATCGCCGCCCATCCAGTTGTAACCCTCATCATCCGACTCCAAGCCCTCGTCCTCTGTGTTTGAAGGAAGTCCTCCATCTGGATTAGATTCCTCCGAATGCACATTTTCCTCATACCATCGAATCGGGTCTGGTCAAACACATTCTTGGAGCAATCGACTATTCGTCTAGATGTAAACCAAATCTTCCGCTTTCGGCACTCCCAAGCGATTTTGGCTCTTACTATGCACGAACGAATACATGCTCCGATTACGCTCACATGACGAGGCCGAGCAGATTTGTGCTAAAATACGCTTCGCAATAATAGGCAATGAATGCCCGCCCACGCGGTTCCACCATTGGTGAGGCAAGAGGTTGTTGTTTTCAATTTCCCCAGCTTCTTCCGGTGAATATGGGCCTTTCAATTCTTCATGCTCCGTGTTTTCGAGCATTACTGCCGAAAAAGACACTCCAAGTGGACCACAGAGCGTCATAACAACCTTGTTTAGAGCCCTTTTGGCCTCACCATTGTTTTGAATTTGCAAGTTATTGGCTAGATAAGGATTCAATACAGCCCCTACATAATGGAAATCTGTTGTCATCATCTCCCACCGGGCAAGGAATGATCCTTCGAGGCGAGTTGCAATTCCGTCAGGCATGTTGAAGGGCGCATTGCGCAGCTTGAACACGTGCGTCTTTAGCTTGTTCATGGTCACCCAAGCAATTCCCATTGCCGGAGTGTCACCATCAAAAGTCCGCAATGCCTTTAGTACTGGTGCCACTACAAATTCAAAGTTAGTGCACGGATGCTAGAAAGTCTCGTCTAGAACGGTGGCTCGCACGTGCGATGCCTTCGCATGGGCACGGTGCCCGTTTTGCCTATCGAAAAGAGAGGATACGTAGGATATCCAGGTTGGGTCTATCACAACCATCTCCAGGGCATTCTTCACTTCCAATAGACGATGGATCATTATGTAATTGCATGCATACCTTGTTGCTGCTGGCCACAACAGAGACAATTTTGGCGAAAATCGACGAAAAAAGGCCATGGGCACATGGTGGTTCTGGATATACAATGCAATCTGTTTTGCCTTCTGGACGAGGTCTGCAAATATGTCTTCCTTCCCCTAGGCCTCGAGGAGGAGGTCCAAAATATGTGCACAACACCCTTGAGTATGTATGTGCGGGTACTCATCGTTGACCTTCTTGATTGCCCCCAACATGTTTGAAGCATTATCGGTGCACACTTGGACCACATTCAATTGTCCAACCTTACGGATAAAACTTTTCAATTGGTCCCCTATATATGCCGTAGATTTCTTCATACCCGCGGTGTCTATAGACCCCAAGAAGATATCACCCATTGGACATACGAGCATGATATTCATGAGAGGGTAACGTGTAACATTGTCCCACCCGTCTGAGCATATTGTTGCCCCATACTTGGCAATATCTACGCCGGTCTTCTTGTCGACAAGGTCTTTCACTTTTTTTTTAGAGGCTCAATGTATGTCGTCCTCATGGCATTGTACGATTGCGGTGTATAATCGAAACCCGCCTTTGACGTTGCGAGGGTGGCCTTGATGAAGGCCGGATGTCTAACCACGTTGAATGCAACGTTTGCTTCATAAAAAAAGTGTGCCCATAATTCGTCCAACTCTTTTCGTTTTTCTATTAGGTAAGCCTCTGGAAAGCTCCGTTGTCGTACAGATCTTGGTGTTGATGATGTTGCTTGGCTTAGAGGACTTGTGGACTGCGTGTTCTCCTCCATTCGAGTTTCCAAGAAACTACCTTGTTGGATGGATTGGCTAGAACAAGGTTCAGTGGAACATGTTGTTGGTGCGCTAGGAAGGCCAACAATCTCCGCCTCGGTCATCCTAGTAGGAATAATATTCCCGCATCTTTTAAAACGGGCCTCAACAGCTGTTGGGGCCTTAGTGCACGAAGTCTTCGTCCATTGTGGATACCCATAGTGTGACATGCACCTCCCACGTTTGTATGCAAACGTGTAATTGCATTAAACACATGTCACTTGATCCTTCTTGTTAAATGTGTACCATGGGGCCCACTCCTTGGTTTGAGCCCTTTGTTGAGACGACATCACAATAAAATCGGCACGCAATGTTGTGACAATGAAAATTCACCAAAAGTAATAGGAAATTGTGTGTGCATAGAAAATGAAGATCCAAAGGTCACTCACAAACTTGTAGATTCATGCAAGGAGCCTAGTAAGGAGTTCCTGGACACAAAGCCAAGGATGTGAGGTGAGTCAAGCACATCGCATATGGTTCTTATATAGTGCTGGAGTAGGAGCATCTGGGGCCGGAGCGCACAAGGGTGGCCGGGCGCATACTCTATGTGGCCGGGCGCGCAAGCTGTGGGCCGAACGCGCACGCTTCCAATCAAGCGTGCACGTTGTAGGGTCGTGCGCGTACGCTCTAGGGCCGGGTGCGCACAATGTTGAGACGTGCGCACTAATTTGACGGTATACTGAAACATTACAACACTTAACATTTTGATATGTAAAACATCTCATAAAAATCCGCTAAATATACATGATGCCACTCAATTTACAAGGTTTTATTAAATATACAAAATATCGCTCAATATTAAATGGCAGTTACAAAATTGTAGAAAACTCTTGTTCCAAAACGTTTCAACATTGCTCTATGTACATTTCTAGCACTATTGTAGTTCTAAACTCCCTTAAAGCTAGTAAAAAATGAAAGAAGATTGTCTTTCTCCCAAACTTGTGCCTTCAAGTCTTGAATTTCTTCAAGACATTTTGCAACTTCATTATCCTTCTCATCGAGATCTTCTCCTAGATCCTCAATTACGTTCAAGCTTTCATTTAGTCGCTTCACAACTTGAATATAATCGTCACAACTCACCCAGTCACCCTCCGTAGATTTTATTTTATTATCCACGCCCTCCTCAGGTACCGCATCCGTCTTCGTGGCATCTCCGTCTTGTTGTGAAACCGACGGTTTAGGGTTCAAGCCTGATATGATGGACAATTCTTGTTGCCTACGCAGAGACTAATGACATCCTGTATCCAAGTTGAATGATGAAGACGCGGACCACTCGATTTTTTTATTCGAAGGTTCAACTTCCATGGTTTTCCCGAGACCTTCTCCTGGAAACTTCCACACAAACGGTATTGTTAATCCAATGACTGGCGCCATCTTGGAGTGTGTTTGGATTTCCATTGTCCTCCAATCAATCGGTACGCCAAATACCACTTCCGCGTAAACCATCCGTACAATTGAAATATTTATCGAGTTGCGGCGCAATTTTGCCCCGTCATAAATGTGCTGGTACGCTTGGATACAACGCTCTTTGAAGAACTCATTGGTGCAATACCCCAAGTTGGCCCTATTTGTACGTCGCATTAGAGAATACCGCGAGTATGGCCAGAGGTGCCCCAAATGACACCATCCAATGTATTTTGCACATTGTGCAAATGTCCATGGAGTTGGAACTGCCTCCCAACTAGAAAATGCCTTCATCTTCTCATCCATCAACACGTGAAGGCGCTTTTTCTTCTTTGAGCGTGCGTGACAAAAATCACGTTGTCGTTTTCCGTGGGGACTGCTAGTGGTAGATGATTGTCCAGAATCCATGGTAACAAGGTGGAGGAATACAAAGGTGGTAAAATACAAAGGTGTCAATAGACACCGTAAAAAACTTCCCAAAAGTGCCAAGCAAGCAGCCGCCACATGGCAGTTGCTGGCCAAAGCGCCTAGAATGTGCGGCCTGTAATTTTGAAATCTCATATTTATAGTAAATTAGTGAACTATGGCGGGCACATACAACCAAGAGGAGCGCGTACGTTGGAGGGCTGCGAGCGTACGCAAAAGGGCTGTGCACGTACGCGAAAGGGCTGCCCGCGTAAGCGAGAGGGGTGTGCCTTGAACTTGTGCCTTGAACTTGACATACAATACTTCTGCTTACTTATAACCTAGTGCCTTGAATTTATACTTACTTATACAATACTTATACTTTCACATACAATACTTAATACTTATACTTACTTATAGAATACTTATACTTACTTAGGCACACAATACTTATGCTTACTTAATGATTTTTTGGGGAGAGTTAGTACCTTCAATTAGCATGCTCAATGATTTGTTCCGCAAACTTATACTCATATTAAGATATAATATGGATAATTTGTATGGTAAAATGCCAGCACTTATCATTTCGAAGGCCATTGCAATTAGTTCTATATAATTCAACCAAAAATAATAATGTTGCATTAATATTGGGGGTTTTGTTACATCCCAAATCATTTATTATGCGAGAAAGTAACATGAATTTTATTGTTTAGTCTTATGATTTACATGTTTGAGACAAAATTTAAGTTCTTTTCTTCAACACATGATATGAATTCCACTACAGAAAAATTCTCGATGATACTATAGACTATTGTAGTCGGTTATCAAATATTAGACAAAAGTGAATTTAATTTAATGACTGGGGTGCATGAAGTTGTACAATCATGGAAGAATGTGAAGAAGAAGAAGAAGAACGCCGATTCCCAGAGGAGACCGGCGTGAATAAAGTGTCTGTTCGCACCACCACTAAGACCGTGCCCACCGGGCAGGGAATTAGTACAATCATGGAAGATCATAACACATTCATCAAATATATAATTTAAACGTATACAAGACTGTATAAGATTCACTTTATTACAATATACAAATTAAAAAACATGCTGAACCATACAAACTTGTTTAACGTCAGAGATAAACAATATTGTTTCGAACTGAAGCCATTTACAAATGAAGTGCAATTTACAAAATTCACAAGGTCTATGATTTCAAAATGTTACAAAATTGCCCGTTCATCATTCATGGCACTACTTCCATTGCTATCAAATTCTACGATTTTAAAGAAAATACCAACTTCACGTATTCCTGGATTTAATTGTCCTTTTCTTGGAGTACTGCGCGTAATTTTTGAAGTTCTTCTTTGTTGCGGTTGGCTCTTCTACCAGATTCTTGTTTTATTGTAAACTCTGCTGATATTTAGCAAGAAGTTGAAGATGAGCCTCTCGTCCAATTGGAACATCATCAGAAGACTCTAGGTTTTCATTGATGTTCTCATATGCAACCGCGTCCATCTCAATTGGATCTTCTTCCTTGTCAGAATCTTCTCCAATTGTCGGTGTTTCTTGGAGGGCAGAATCTAGCCAATGGCATTTAATAAAGCCTTCAATCTCCTCGCGATAAGTTGAGTCACACCTAGTATCCGAGTCGACACTGGAAGTGTCAGACGACACGACTTCCTTGTTTGGAACTTCAACCTCTTTGGCCTTTTTTGCTAGAGCTTCGCCCGGAAACTTGCGCTCTATTGGTAGTGTCGCCGTGGATACTGGTGTCATCTTCGAGTTTGGTTGTATTTCCATGGTCCTCCAATCGACTACTACTTCGAGTATAATTTCAGCATACACCATACGTAAAATGGATAGATTCACCTTGTTCCGGTGAACGTTTGCCATGTTGTAGATGTGCTGGTACGCTTAGATGCACCGTTCTTTGAATACTTCATTGGTGCAGTAATTTAAATTACCCTTGTCGTATTTCCGAAGTTGCGAATACCGCAAATGCGGCTACATTCGTTCCAAATGACACCAGGCAATGTACTTTGCACACTGTGTAAATGTCCACGGACTTGGTACACCTCCCCAGCCTCGAAATGCCTTCAGCTCACCATCGATGAATATGTGAAAGTGTTTCTTCTGCTTGTGGTTGCGTACTCGCCCCGCATCATGTTGTTGTTTCTTCATTTTCTTCTCGGAAGCCCGAATCTCAGAAGGCCCACTTGAGTCCATGCTTGAAACTAGGGTGAAGGGGTGCCGGGAGTAAAAGGGTGTCAATAGACACTGGGAGTAAAAGGGCCTCAATAGACACCGGGAATAAAAGGGCCTCAATAGACACCGGGAATAAAAGGGTGTCAATAGACACCGGGACCCACTTCCCAATAGTGCTTAGCAAGCAGCCGCCACGTGGAAGTTGCAAGTCAAAGCGCCTGGGAAGTGGGCCCATCATGCCACGATTTCCAAACTTATAGCGAGGCGCGCATGCCCCTCGTAGGTCGCGCACGTACGAGATGGGACGGTCTTGCGCGTATCAATCATGGTCTCGTACGTACGAATAGAGTGGCCGGGCGCATGCAAACGGGGCCGGGCGCATGCGAATGGGGTTGGGCGCGTGTCTTTTGGGGTCGAGCGTGTGCGCTGTGAGGCCGGGCGCTCGCGAATGGAGGTCGGGTGCACGCGATTGGAGACCGGGCGCATGCGCTCTGAGGCCGGGCGCGTACGCTGTGGGGCCGGGCGCGCGGGAACAGGGACCATGGAAAGTTTAGTTCTTCCAATTTGGATTATCTTAAATGTTGCAAACTAATATCAATGTTTCAAAGGATATGCAAGAAATGGGTCAATGCTTTAAAGATGTTCTTATATTTATATTGCATATGCAAATTTTGCAACATACAAAATGGTTACAAATGCTACGCTTTCATCTTGCATTCTATTTGCCTATACTCCACTTCATCACGCATCGGCTCCACTTGGTTCACCACTTCCTGAGGCCCCATCATCCAGCAATTTACGACCCCGCTCGCGTCCTCCGGTGAAGCCCATCCGCGTTTACCAGAGCACGTAACATTTCGGAGTTCCGAAGTGCTTTGAGAGCCTTCATAGTTGCCGGACTATGTTCCTCAAGAAGGAAGTCAACAGCTTCCTCTTTCCAAGTTTCCTTCCATTGCGATTCTTCCCATTGCAACGCATTGCGAAGGTCAAGATCAGTGGCCTCTCCCAATTCTGACACCACACGTCCCTAGTGATTCCACAGTTTCCCATCTGGACGTCGCCCGAATTGAAATAGCTTCCGCCTAGCATCCCAATATCCGCCCATGACTTAGTACAAGAAGTTTGGTTTACCAACATGGTTCCCGATATGAGCTTCTTGGCCACTCGTACAATTTCTTCGTGGTCATTTTCCCAACCAAATTGCGTGCTTACACTGGACTTATGTAGTTGGTGGCACTGCGCACGCCAATTCCACACCAAATCTTCTCCCCACTTCTGAGCATAGGCATCCCCAGGCGCATTCTCCGAGTTCAACTTCCAACTAGGTGGCATGTAGGTGGTGAGGCCAAACAATTCATACAAGCCCTTATGAAATGGTGCTCTACACTTTGCGCAAAACCTACGTGTCAAGATACCACCTAGGAGACACATCGGATGGTTTAAACACCGACACGTGCCAAGAGCATATGCACCTTCTGGCCCGAAATGATATGTCCAAGCAAAGGCATCTTTCTCCTTCTTAAAAAATTCTAACCACTCATCATATTCTTGAGATTGTAATCCGTCATATATTTTTATTGGCTTAGGATCTTCTTTAGTTCCTAAGTTTATTTCTGTAGTATTTTTTATTAAAGGTCTGACATTAGGTGTCTTCTTTTCACCCAGTAATTCTTCTGAATCACTTACATAAGGAAGTTCCTTATCTGACTCTTTTTCAATTGTCACATTATATATTGGGGCATTTTGCCCTGCCTCTATGGCTGCATCTGAGTCATCCACCTAACTAGGAGGAACAAAGTATTCTCTAAGACCTAAACTTTTAATAGTAGGCATATCTTGGACTTTATTAGTGTCACCAGGTTCAGATTCAGAGTCTGCCTCAGTAGTCCAATCTGAATCCTCATTCTGAGTTTCTCCGTGGTATTCCACTCGAAACATAGGTAGCACTATTTTACATTTACCCTCCCCTATCGTTAACGTCCCTTTACCCCAATCATCTTTAGCTTTGGCTAAGGATAACCAAGGTCTGCCAAGGAGAATAGGGTAGGTTGATATGGACTCAATTACTTTAAAAACAATATAATCAACTTTATAATCAATCTCACCAATTATGGTATTTAATTGCAACAATTTACCTAATGGCTTCACTCGGCTTTGGTCTGCCATTCTTAAGATAATAGGAGTAGATACTATGTTAGTTATACCTAACTCTTCCATAGTATTAACATTCATAAGATTAACACTACTCTCACTATCAGTTTGGACTCCATCAACTAAAGTTCCATCTATAATGACATCAACTGTGGGTGCTCCTGGATCAAAAGCGATATCATGGACACTTACAATCTCAGGTTGAAGTTTGTTTGTCTCTGTGTTTGTTTTTGGTTTAGCTTTCTTAGCATTGTTGTCCTTAACTATTTTGGCTCTTTTCCTTATTAGAAGGATGTTAATTCATTCTTACAAGATGGTGACAAAGCAAGTAACTATCATAAGGAGATCTGAGGTTGTAATCTATTCAAATCTGTAAGGATGTCATAAGGATTCATCCCAACAGCTAATCTCATCATTCTATGATGATTTCTTTTTTTCAATGTCAATGAAGGTTTTTTAACAATGGTCTTTGAAGGTCTATAAAAAGTAGGTTGTTCCAACGACTTTGTTGGAATACTTGGTTTATCTTTCGGTTGTATAGGCTCTGGCCTAATGTTGGTATGGGAATCACTATTTGTTATGTCTATTGTTTTTGGATTAGATTTAGGTGGTTCAGGTTTCTTAAGTATAGTGGGCATTTGTCTACTAAACACAGGATTAAGTTTAACTTTACTATAATCACTTTTCAAACTACTAATTGGCTCTTGTTCCTTAGCTTTTCTAGCTTGTGATCTAGTAATAAAAACATCTTGGGGTGTATCAACAGCCAGATAATTCACATCTCTAGCATTAGAGGATTCTACCTCTTGAATGTGAACTTGCTTTCTTACATTAGGAAATTCTGTGATAATAGCAGTGCAATAAGTAGAAACATGACCTGATTGTCCACATCTTTCACAAACTGGGTTATATCCCACTTGTTGACGTGGATTTAGACATTCCCTTGAGTAATGACCCGACTCTCCACACCTAAAACATACAACTCCGTTATTCCTATCTTGATTAGATGGTCTTCTCCAAACCGCATGCTGACTGTAGCCATTGGTCCCACTGGGACGTCTATTATCATTGGGTTTGGTAAAGGGTTGTTTAGAAGTTATCCTATAAGGGACTTTTTGATTATTATTACTTTGTGCAGGTTGCTCTTGCACCAAGGCCTTAACTTCTTTGATATTTCTACAAGTAGTTATATCATGGCCCTTTGCACCACAATAAGCACACTTAAGTTTAGGGATTCCCCCAATAGGATATCGACACTCTGTCCATGCCCTTTACAGTTACTACACCAAATATTAGTTCTTTGGTTTGTAGCCTTAGGTCTCTTATTCTTTCCCTCATTAATTTGAACTGACAATTCCCTAAATTGTTTTTGTAAAGCTTGGATTTCAATTTCTTCACTGTTAGCAGGCATTAAGGATAAATGCTTTTCTCTGTCTGAGATTGGTCCTAGTAACATTAACTGAGGTTGTTGGATTATTGCTTTAGGATAGTAGTCTCTTCCACTTCTATCCATTCCTATTGGGTAAGGTATAGGCATATATTGAGGATCTGGTTGTGTAACTCTTCTATTTTGATACAACATGTTAGATCTCTCCATAGTAGCTTCCCAATTTTTGGCAGCCTCATATGCTGCAGTTAAGTTTGCAGGATTAGAAAAATTGACTTGATAGATACACAAAGGATCTAATAATCCTCTAGTGAATGTATTTGTAATCCATGACTCGGGCATCTCATTATCCCTCCATCTATGTAATAAATTCTTAAGTCGAGTAAACGCCATATTAATTAAACTGAGACATTTCAGAGTCTCAATTCATCATAGTGTCTAATTATAGTCAATTTATTGTTTCATTAATTTGAGACTATTTATTATATTGAGACTTAAGCTCGATTGAAATTGCCAACTACTACATCCTAAAAAAATATCATAGCAAGAATAAAAATACTCCATAAAAATTTAAGCGGCAAAAATTTGAGCATCCCTAGCAGGGCTCAAAATTGGACTTAAATAAGACATATTCTCTCATTTACATGCCACCCAAAATGCATGTCTTCTCAATTTGAAGGGAAATAAAATTTACCAATTTCAAGAGGTGGTACTTGTTTCAAACAACAAGGTCATTGAAATACCAATCACTAAAAAATTAGCACATATTGTAGAAATACATTCAATTATTTATTTTAATTGAAAGTATCAATGCATCAAGGATAAATGCACAATTAATCAAACACACAATGTTAACCACAATTTATCCATCAATAACTTCACAAACAAACGACAACGTTTAATGATATTGAAGCAACACAATTCATCACTATATGAAACTACAAATTCTAATATAATTTTTGTCTACAAATATGCTATGCGAACATTCAACGTTTCAATTCCACGACAACCCCCATGTTCAGTACATACTTAGTACAATATCTAGCCAGAAACAACACAAGTTCAAATAAAGACATGCACCCCCACCTATTTCAAATGACTAGGATAACTCTTGTCATCAAAAACCACAGAACCTGTTGAAATCTAATATTCAGCTAAAGATGCCTTGATTATTTCTACCTGTGATTTCGGAATTTTGAGCCTCGAAGAGCTAGTGTTGCCACGGAACTTAGGCTTCCAAGCTGTTACAATGCAATCTGTATATACCCAGATTGGTTCAGATTCAGATTCTTCTACCCAATTGTTCCCATTACTAGAATCCCACCCTTGGTACGTTTCCAAGTCCACATGACGTTGGGAAGGAGGTTTATAGTATTGCACTTTAATCTCATGAGAATGTTCACGATCCGGATGTGGATTAGTCAATGCCAAGGCAATCCAAAATGGGTGCAAATCCCCATCAGCTGAATGCACCGCAAGTACATAGCCCTCATATACATCTCTACCAACCCGGAATGATGGAGGCGGAAAATGACGTCGTTGTCTATTGAATGGAGGGTCTTCTGCATACTCCTCCCTCAAAGTACCATCTATATCATATTCATCAACAATAGACGTAGCGTGTCTAGACAGTGGCCAAAATCCCTCTCGTAGGGAAGTCAATTCTTCCAATGGCTCCTTAAGAGCAGCCTTTACACCCCTCCAATAGTACATGATATGCTCATTCTTCCTCCTATATTCACCTGAGATATCCTCATTTGCCATAGATTCCCAATGACTTAGAAACCCAGAAATACCCTTCATAACCTCGTCATAGTTCTCATGACAATGCAGAATGAGAGGAAGTGGCTGCCCATGAGGCAATATTGGTCTACCATCTGCCGTCATTTTCCACAACTGAATTCCTCCATTCTCCTCGGGCAACCAATCTCTCTCTGTACAAAGAATTTTGTACTGCATCTTTGGCAAACCATCAGAGTCCTTGTAAAACTTGAACTACTGGCCCTTTGTATGACCCGTAAGGGCCTCATTGCCGTTGCACAAATATCCATCAAGAAAGCCCTTGAAGTCAGGCACCTCTTCAATAAGATGTGGAATAACTGGCTTCTCTTTAGCTTCCATGAATGACTTCATCAAGAGTGGAATCGTTGGATAGCTATTTGACTTAAGTTTGGTACTCCATCTCCCAAACATTGCATCAATATCCTCGTGAGTATGACCAACAAGTAAGAAGTTCACGTGTACTTCTCGGAAAATACCCAAATGAACAAGTAGGGAGAAGAAAGCAAACACAAATCTATTCTTATTGTCTCTTGTGGCATTATCCAATTGCATTTGTAGAATTGGTGGTAATTGCCTTGCAGGAACAGGTTCAACCGCAGGAGCCGCAAGGGATCCAAGGCACACATTGGCATCCACAAGCACAACCTGATACAGAGGAGAAGCTCTCCCTCTTGCAAATAATTCACGAATGGAATACACCGGTGGACTCTCTAAGTCCCGAAGTAACTTAACAATGGATCCAACAGTGTGATTCAAGTCGGTGGGGAAGATGTCAAGACTATAATGTGCATAACGGACATCTCCATGTCCATGAGCAATCATTCCAGTCACAGCTACGGGGAGTTTCATGAAGGACTCCGTTGCCTTATTCTTGTGAGAAAATGGGGAGATGTTGTTTTGTTGTGATCCATTTTAGCATGGATGATGCAAACAACGTCATCAGGCCTATCCTCCGAGTTCTTCCGGTTCCCATAATATAAAATACGATGAGTCTGTTGGGAGGCCTGATGCAACTTTAATTTGGTATCCCACATACTGAATGTGGAGGACCCTCGCGTACTAGCCTTCTTCAATTGCTTCAATTGGTCGCATCTATCGCAGCGAGCAAAGTTGTCACCCGGTTTCTTAGTGGAAAATTGTTCAAATTTGGAGCTCCGAATTTGGCTAAGACCAGACAAAGATATTGGCTTGAGGCCAAATCTTGAATTCACCTCGTTTACTTTGGGCAATACTGCACTCCATTGAAAGGAGGAGGGAAGATGTTTCGAACGACCTTCTTCCCAGTGCCAAGTGTAGTAGTCTTGTTAGGAAATCTATCAGCAGCATCGTCAAGTAGGTCGTGCAATGTAGCAATTGCTTGGAGAGTATGGGTGCGAGGCTTCTTAGTCCTAGAATTGCCGTGTGCCACCGCTCGCACTTCATCCTTGGCATCACTTTTGTATCGTTAGAATGTGGCTCGGCTGACCCCCATGATTGTACACCATGCATCTTGGCATATATAAATTCCATCGAGCGTCACCACATGGTTGCCATTGGAGTCAATGTGCATTTGCCTATGCACATCAAGTAAAACATGTTTCCGAAAGTATACACCTCCAATGTCATTGTGAACTTGCGTTCGAAGTACAAAAATTAAACTACATGGAAAGCTTTGAGTACAATTTCTTGGACAACAAACAACGCTCGCAACAAGGTTGATTGATTGTGCAGAAAGGAGTACTTCCTTCTTTGGTGGAGAAGGCAGCACTCGCCTTTGACGATTGCTCTCATACTGTTGAACACCAATTCTTGGACCCCGACGGAATACCTTTAGAGCGGCATTATAAATGCAAGTTTGCTCTTGATCGTACAAACTCACATTACGAAGAAAGACCTGTTGAATTGGCCATGCTCGGAGAGCAAAGATCCAATTCAAACGAATATCATCTTCATATAAAGATTCTGCAATGAGAACCGCAACATGGTCATCTCCAAGTGGCCGACCTCCAGTTTCGGGAATTAAGTTGGAATCAACACTCTGACATAGTCTGATTCCGACGTTATTCCCTGATGTATTTCGAAGGATAACGCGCTTCGAAAACCAGGCAGCGCGAGGAATACCCTCACAAGGAACAACACTGAAAGGCAAGGTTAGTGGAACTCAATTTTAGACATCAAATGAGTCTTCTTCCATCTACAAAACATCACATTGAAGCAACATTAGTTCTGGAATGAAGATAATTGAAATATGCAAATTAGTAAGCACATTATATCCAAAGCAATATAAATTTGGACAAGAGCATTCAGGAACAAAGGCAATATCAAAAAACTTCACCGAGTATCCTTGACTCAAGGATATGAATGAGAAAAATTATAAAAACACATGAAAATTTATCGAAAACACTATCCTCGAGTCGAGGATACTAGTTATATGAATCCAACAAAGAGAGTGACATCTATGCACAGTCCCGGGAAATATCATCAGACAACATAGTACTCACAAGATAGATTGAAGACAGTAAAGTCAAGCAGGTTGATAATAGACGATTATAGGTACATTCTCAACTCGAGGATAAAAGGAGTGTAGGCAATCTTTCCAATCAAGTGATCAAGCACAATTGATTTTAATTCAGATTGACATTGATTTTTTCCATAAGTTGGGTTTATCCTCGGGTCGAGGATAGATCGAGTAATTTTACTTTAGAATACTATATTGTGAATCTCAATCTCACAAAAAAATTCAGCCCTTAAATGAGGATTTTTTTCATAGGATCCGTTGATCAACTTCAGAACTAACAGAAGTCAGTGTTACTCTCGACCCGAGGATAAATGTAATGAGGATCTCATTCATAGGACTCGTAGATCGACTCCTAAACTAGCAAGAGTCAGTGTTATCCTCGACCCGAGGATAAATATAATGAGGATTTCATTCGTAGGATTCGTTAATCGACAGCTGAACTAGCAAGAGTTAGTGTTATCCTCGACTCGAGGATAAATGCTTAGTTTCAAAGTAGTTCAGTGATATGCTACAGTGATCATGAATAGTGTTGGAGCATTCACAGCACACTTTCTTCTAATTTCATGCAAATTCTACAGTGAATTTGAAGTACTACACCGATATCTATGACTTCGACGACGAAATAAATACTACACATAGTGAGAACAAACTACGGTGATGCGGACGGCCTATGGGCTTGGGTCAAGTAGCCCTCGATTGCTCAAGAACAGCCTCAGACAACAATCTCATGATGTAGAAGTACCTTTGAGAAGAAATCGAGCACTCCACAAGGATGCGCCAAAAAAATACCAACGTACTTCAGATTACCTTAGACATAGTATTGACAACTACTGTGAATGTTCTCAAAAGAAGCAAGACACTGAGCGGAGTAGAGAGAGAGAAGAGAGGATCCAGAAGGTGCAAAAGTAGGAAATGATCTTCTAAAAATGAGCATACGGTAGGGTTACTAACTTTTGGGCAAAAATTGAGAATTCAATTAAAAATTCAAAAAAAAGTTTTTTACATTTTAGTTGATTGGTGGTTAACTTCATCCTACATGTAGGCCTGATGTTTTTGTTATTTTATTCCTTCTACAAGGAATTTTTTAGGAACGCTAAACTTGAGAGGAGGGACATTGTGACGCTAAAAATTCCTAATTTTGAGTTTACAATTATTTCAACAATGAACTAATTATTAAAAAAATTATATATACATGTTCAATCTTGTTTATTTCCTTTTCCAATTAACAAAAGTATAAAAAAGATTATTTTCAATTTTTTATGGAATTTCTCATTTTTTTGTGAATTAGTGAATAAAACCTAATAATGATTACAAAATGGTGAATTGCCCTTGGACCCTAGGATCCATTAGTAATGTCAATCATTCCACCAAGTTCAATTATGCCAATTATTCGATTTATATATCCTTAAAATAAATAAGTAGTGTTTTTTTTTACTTTTGTGACACTGTGACACCAAAAATGGGGTACCCTAGTGGACTGAGACCCGGTAGTCTTCTGCGAAGCGGAGCTCAAAAATTGGCGCTGCACGGGAAAACTCCTTTCCAACGGCTCCAGGATTTGGGGGGCGGGAAATGGTATCCACTGTCCAACTTTTTAGCTGTCGCTGTCCTATTTTTGGTTCAACATACGCACTAATTTCAGTACGCCACTAGCTCGGAATCCACGCATGCATTGAACAAGTCTTTTGGATAAGTAGTGGCACAAATTTATTACTGCCCCCCGAGGCCAAATTGGATTGCGGGCATGTACCTAAAATTTGTCAAAAATTCCATTTTTATTGAAAAACTTATACTAGATTGCCTCTAATTTTAGGTACGTGGAGATATTTGAAGAAAAAAAATTGGATTTGCGGATTGAATGTTCGTACCACTGAAAGTAAAAAATAGGGACTCCGGGAAGCTCCAAATTTTTTGACAAAAGTTTCTATTGACATTGAGTTTTTTCACATATAAAGAATATTTCCTTCTTTGGATAATTTAAAAAAAAAATCTTGTCTGTAGTGTAAAAAGGCATTTTATCCCAAGTCAAACATTTTCACACATTGTCGGGCAACGGGGGAAAAAAACTTCTTTTCTACATAAATTCTAGAAATCAAGATCTTCATATTTTTCACTTTTTATTTTTTCATCAAAAATATGTGGTGAAAACCTTCTTATTGACCGTTTGGATTATCATTCGAAAACATACGTAATTAAAAAAAAAAAAGTGAAATGGCAATTCTTAAACCTCCACTCTTTGCACACTTGTTTTGAATATGCTACACCCCTTTTTTACCTCTAAAAATTGGTGTGTGGGAAATAACATCATGCTTAAGACAATGGTAAAAGATTTAGACCTTGTACAATGCAAAAATTTGATACAAAGTGAAGTCTAATTCTCCAGATCTACTCATCGCAAGGAAGAAAATGAACCATTGTTTTGACCTTAGACGGAAAACAATTTTTCCTAAATTCAACATTTGAAGAAAAAATTATATGGTTTTGAATTTCAAAAAGGGAGGGCGGGCACCTCACTCACCTCCAAAAACTTTTGCTATGACACTATATCAAATGTGAGATTCTCAATACTTGCAAGTAATATTATTTCAATTTGTATCGTTGATAAAAAGTTCTTGTCTTTAGTGAAAAATAGCATACCAACCCAAGTGAAACATTTTCACACGTTGTCACTTATTGTCGGGCAAGTTACCAAAAAAACTTCTTCTTTTCCACATAAAACCTAGATATCTTTATATTTTTCACTTTCCTATTTTATCCACAACAATATGTAGTGTATACCTTCTTAATTACCATAAGGATTATCAATCTAAAACATATTAAGTTCAAAAAAAAATTAAACTGCGAAACAACAAATTCTGAGCCTCCACTCCTTGCACAGTTGTTTTGAATTTGCTACACCGGTCCTCTACCTCTAAAAATTAGTGTGTAAGGAACTAATGTCATGTTCACAAGATCGTAACAGAATTAGACCTTGTGTGGTGAAAATTTTGACACCAAGTGAAGTCAAAGTCTACTGTTCCACTGAACGCAGGGAGGAAAACAAACCAATTGCATGACTTTAAATACTATAATCTTTCAATCCGTGCGGTCAAGGTTTATGAAATATTGAGAGTATCATACTTTGCAAGTCTTATTTGAGATTGTACGCTTAGGACTAAAAATCAAAGTATTTGTTTCCTTCTTTGTTCATTGCACTAGAATCCAACAAGTTTGAAGTATTTTTGGTGTAAAACTGTCACAGTACGCTAGGGATTAAATTACTTTTTCAAAGCAGTTTACATAAACTATTATTTATAATGTACAACCTATATTTCCTTATCAATTTCACTCCAAAAATTCTTCAAATTTGTAAAATCTAGTGCAATAATGAAGGAAGGAAACAAAGATTTGTATATCTAATTCCAACCGTACGATCTCAATAAATTCTTAATAAATAACATGCTCATGAAATGTCAAGAACTTTCAGCGCACGTATTGGAAGATTACAGTGTTTGAAGTAGAAAAAATGGTTCATTTCCATCCCAACGTTTAGTGGATCAACGGACTTTGACCTCATTTGGTGTCCAGTTTTTACACTACACAAGGTCACGGCCATTAACATCATGGTATTTAGCATGATATTAATTATTGTACACATTTTGAAGAGGTAAAAAAGGGGTGTAGCATGTTCAAAAATATAGTGCAAGGAGTGGAGGTTGGAAAAATGCCAATTCATGCCTTAATATTTTGGGAACAAAGTATGCTTTAGAATGAAAATTCCCACGGTCACTAAGAAGGTTTACACCACGTCTTGTAATAGAACTAATCATAGTGAAAATTATAAAGTGTCAAAGATATATGTAGAAAAAAATTGTGTTTTTCTTTATCCTTGGCTGACTATTTGTGGCAATTTGTGAAAATATTTGACTGGGATTAAATGCATTTTTTCACTACAGACAATAAATGATAATGGACAATATAAAAGAAAATGTATACAACTTACTTGTGTTGAAAATCTCAAATATAGTAGTGTGTCCTAGTAAAAGTTTTTGGAGTTGCCGGAAGTGCCCGCAATGAATAAAAATTTACAAATGAAATATACTCTTTCATTGAAATCAAAATTCACTTGGAGTTATAAAGATATTTATCCACTTGAATTCTACTTGAATCCACATTCGTGAATATATTCCGCTTGAATCCACATTAGTGAATATATTGCACTTGGTATTATTCGAATGCTATCCATATATAATATTCACATAGTACTAGAGGAGTTACTTTTAAAAGTGGCATTCTTTTATTAAAAAAAATAAATGTTGCATTCTTTTATTTAGAAATTGACAAATTTACATTAATTCATACACATTCTTCTTCTCATTTGTCGACTTAAATTCTGTAAATGAGTGTGTGTGTGTTATGTGTGAGTCTGTGTATGTATGTCTTAGACACACATTTAACTATGAATTGAATTTTAATAGTTCGTTTTTAAGAACGTGGTTTTAAAGATTTATTAATTTTAGTAATTTACAAAAACATTTGGAACTTTGAAATTTATGAAATTGCTATGTGGTGTATGATCAACTTATTTGCTTGCATTTAAATTCCTCTCGATGTTACTTTTGCTTGCCAAGAAAAGGTAAGTGATTATAACATTTATATTTGATCATGGATTCCATGGGAAACCAATGTTCGGCTTGTACATGTGAATTTATATATCTTCATATTTATATACATCTTTGTGGTAAAAATGTCAAAGTACATTTTCATTTTCATGCATGTATTTGCAAATGGAATATCATATTTGTGATCTTCAATAAAAGTCATAAGGGAACACAGTTTTATTATTTCTTGAATTATTTTGCACAGTTTTCTATTTGCAATCCTAGGGACAAATAATTTGATCACAATGCGCACCTTTAGGTTCCCATTTTCTTGTTCTACCCATGACTATACTTATATACATACATACATTTTAGTGCATAAGTATAAATTATAGATTTTTATTAAACTGAAGTTGTATTTGCGTACTCTAAAGTATCAGAATTATCCATAAAATTACATTACAGTCATTAGCACTTTTAAAAGTAAGTTCTTAGTACTATGAGTATATTATTTATGGATAGCACTAATTTCTTTATTAAGTGAACAAAAGCATTTTAAAGTTTTGAATTCAATATTATTTAGAATAATCAATTAGACCTAGATTGTACATTTTCCATCAATTCCTTTGGTGTTTTAAAGAATTTAAATCCACTCTGTAGGTTTTTTTTTTTATATGAAGGGTTTGTTTTTGCTGCAATAAAGTTTGATTTATTTCTCGTTTTTCAAGTACATTCGAATATTGATTTCTCCACTTGTTTTTTTTTTTACTTTACACTAGTTCTCTAAACGTGTTCAAAGTACTCCATATAGTTAGAAAATATGTTTTTGAACCTTAACATGCTATATCAATTTGGATTTCAATGAAACAATACCGTAGATGAAGGGCACCTTCGATTATAATAATTCAGAAAAGGCATGCCAAATGATTTGGAAAATTATTTAGTGAAATGCCAAAATTGAAGAAAATAGTAATATACAAATCTTTGAACACAAAGGACATCAATGGAGAGTGGCTTGGAAAGCCTTGATTTTTGGAAGTGTGTGCAAAAGAGCTCCAAGTAAGGAGCTCGGGGTCTCAGGCTCAATCCCCTAGGCTATCAAAATAGGCTAATTATAGTAATCTATGAACTCCAGCCAAAATCTTCTAGAACCTCTTTTAGAAAGCCGAATCCACTTTTTTAACTATTATTAATTATTTGGCGTCCAAGTGTAGAAGGTGCCCTTGACCTACGGTATATTCCATTTCTAAAAATTTGTTTATTTACGAGCACTTCCGGCAACTCCAAAAACTTTTGCTAGGCCACACTACTATATTTGAGATTTTCAACACTAGTAAGTTGTATACATTTTCTTTTATATTGTCCATAATCATTTATTGCTTGTAGCAAAAAGATGCATTTGAAGAACGGTAAAAGATTTTCACACATTGCCACAACTACACTAAAGATGGCTTTTAGTGTAATAGTACAAACTGTGTATTTACCTTGATACACTCTTTGTTAACAAGTTACCAAATACTATTAGCTCCCATTGTCATTAATATTATCTTTCAATCGTCCACCTATCCTAGTACCCGTTGTATTTGCCTCAATCATCCACCCACCACAATTTGTAACAAGTTGACAAATAGTGTTTGCCCCCAATCAACCGCCTATTGCCCGCCATGCATTTATTCTACCCGTCTTGTCCTCAACCTCATCTCCGTATCCTCCCATTTCCAACTATTCCAATTCACATGTCAGGCATTCCTTGAATTAAAAACATGAATATCTAATGAGAATTAAAAGTATATATGTATATTTTAGAAATGCATAGATGATTTGTGAATGAATGTTTCAAGAATATTTAATGTATATTTATATATTTAAGAAATGCATAGGTGATTTGTGAATGAATGCTTCAAGAATATTTAATGAATAATTATATGTTAAAGAAAATGTATATGATTTGTGAATGAATGTTTCAATAATATTTAATGTATAATTATATGTTAAAGAAAATATAGATGATTTTTGAATTAATGTTTTCAAGAATAATTAATGTATATTTCTAAATTTAATAGTGTAATAAAAGATTCTTGAATGAATGTTTCAAGAATATAATATGTATAATATGTATAATATGTATATTGAAATCTTTAAAGATTAAACAATAGTTGATGTATCTTTGTATCTCTTTAAGAATATTGAAATTAATATATACTAATATTTAAAGGATATTGGTTTATTTAAGGCACATTGCTATGTTTGAAGAATATTTACTATACAGTACATATGTATATTTAACGAATACTTATTGTATATTATTATATTTAAAGATCATATAGAAAATACTTCAATAGCATTTCAAGAATATATTATGTATATTGAAATCTTTAACGATTCAAAAATAGTTAATGTATCTTTGTATCTATTTAAGGATATTGAAATAAATATATACTAATATGTAACGAAAATTGGTTTATTCAAGGTATATTGATATGTTTGACAAATATTTAATGTACATATATATATTTGACGCATACTTATTGAGTATTATTATATTTTAAGATCATTGAGAGAAAACTTCAATAGCATTTAGTAAAAATTTAGAGTTTCACATTTATTTTTCCTAAGAGGATTAAAATATCTAAATTAATGTATATTTGCAAAATTATAAAAGAATACTTAATGAATAGCTAATCGTTTTAAAATGTATATTTAATGAATATCTGATGAGTATGTAATGGAAACTTCTATTTTTATTAGATATTTATGTTGTTTTGTATTCCAATTTTCCTTTCTTTTCCCTCTTTTCTTCTAAATCAAAGTTCTAATTTTTTTAATCTAGTAGTTCTAGTTTCAGTTTTTCTCCACATGAACATTTTTTGTTGTCAATTTTTTGGGATTTTCCATTTGTTCCATATGTACGTTCTATTATTTTTAAACATTCCTTGTGCAATTTTTTTTCCTTTCTACATGCACTCAAAATCTTCTTTATTTTGATGCTTTAAATGTACACATTGTAATTTTCTAGGTTACATACACTAAATGTAGACAAGTAAAAAACCTAATGTTGCACTACTTATAGAATTGACATTTACTATAGTAGTTGACATTTAGTGTATAGTATTGTCACTACATCAATGGATAACTTTTAAATTTGTATATGGGTTTGCATTTGGTGTCCACTACACTAAAAGCCATTGTTATTGTAGAGTGACAAAGAACCACCAAAAATTATATTTTTGCACATAAATTTGAGACATTATTTTGGACTTTATATTTTTCAATTACAAGACGTGGTGTAAAACTTTGGAAATAAAAAGTCCCCTTTGCAGTAAAAGTCCCTTTTGCTAAGTTTATTTTTTTTGGCTGCCCGTTGCCCGATGCTCCTGCCCGCTGCACGCTGCCCGAAACGACATTTGGCGGAGCGGTGAACCACCGCGACTCCCTCACTTCTCTCCCCATTCTCTCTTCCTCTTCTCTTCTATCTTCTCCTCACAGCTCTTCTCTCTATCTATCAAACCTTTGTCTCTCAATCTCTTCTCTTTCAACCTCTCATTTAGTTTGTTTTTGCGCAACCTCCTCTCTATCAGTTTGTGTTAGGTCTACGTTGTGAGTTGAGAGGTGTGTGTGGTGAGGTTGGAGTTGTAGTTTCGTGTTGTGAGGTGTGTATTGTAGTTTCGTGTTGTGAGGTGTGTATTGTAGTTTGTGTTGTGAGGTGCGAGGTGTGTATTAGGCGTGTGTGCGTTGTGCGGTCATAGTGTTGTTAGGTGAGTGTGTGTGTTTCGTATGTGTGTGAGTATTGTAAGGTGTGTGTGTGTTGTTAGGTTCTGTGTTCGTGAAGTTTAGTTCATTTTAGGATTTAGTTTAGTTTCGTTTTGGTTAGGGTTTCGATTAACCTTGTTTTCTTGCGAGGGGTTTGTAAATGTGATTGTTTAGTTGCGTTTAAGGTTAATTGTTTAGTGCGTTCAGGGTTTCATTTGTTAGAATGTCGGCACATAGCATAGTGCAAGATTCTGGCAGGGTTTAGGGTTTCTACAACACATTGCAATTTTTGTGATAACATTGGAGTGTAGAGTTCCTTGAGTTTACATTTTGAAGGGTTTTGTGTTTCATTGTGCATATTTCTGTGTAGATTACTTTTGTGACATTACATTGTTCCATAAGTGCACTATGTGCAACTCTAAAGCTCAAACACACAACAGACTCCCATTTCATTCGAAAGGTAATAATTTTCATATCATGTGAGTTGCAATGCAGAAGTCTCAATTCAATCTCATCTAAATAATATAATCCATAATTTATGAGGTTAGGGTTTCAGATTCAACAAGGATCACAATTTATTCTCGAGTCGAGGATACGAGATAGTCCGTTGGCTTACAGCTAATCCTCGAGTCGAGGATAAGAGTCAATATTTTAATTATAGTTTATCCTCGAATCGAGGATAAAAGTCAGTTAAATACAATTTAACATAAGGATATAGCTCAAATAATCCCTTCATAGCAGTCCCACATATCCTCGAGCCGAGGATAAGTGTCAACCTTGTGCATACAACTCATTTAAGAATCTAGGGTAATTTGATCCATTCGAAAACTTACAATAATTCTGTCATATTATACTTATGCATGATGTAATATAACAAAAAACACTTTTGTAACAGATTAAAGTATCCTCGAGTCGAGGATACTTATCAATCCAATAGTTTCATGTCCATTCTAAAGTCAAGAATATACCCGTTACTATTAAAAAATCAGAATATACTAATTGATCTATAATAGATGCATGAAGTAAGTTGACGAGAATCTCATTCCCAAGAGTCCTTTGTATCCTCGAGTCGAGGATACAATCCAACCTCTGTCTATTTCACCAGGTATAATTCACGAAAATCAATATATTTGGTCTCCGTTATGATATAATATCTAAATTAACAACTTACAGAATGTCTTTATCCTCGAGTCAAGGATAAATGTGCGAAATGAACTTATTGAAGTTGGAAGCGATTAATATCTATCCTCGAGTCGAGGATAATGTTAGCGTTAACTTTCTTACTCGTTTTCCTAATATCTCTACGCAGCTCGCCATTCCCGATGGATCCCGTCGACAACTACGACTACTCGGGGTCAACCTACTTCATCACGGAGTTCGAAAATCCCGTCGCCCTGTTGCCTTTCATCGACGACGTCGTCGAGAACTACGGGAAGCTGTGGTCGTTCAACCCCGACATCTTTTGATGGTCCCTCTTCATGTCGGAGAAGAACGTTCTTTCTTTCAAACTGAAAGAGGAAATTCCATATGTTCCATTAAACAGAAATGAAAGAGTGACGTTCGTGGAGCAACGTCGACGCGATTACATCGTTCTCGGTATCAAGGCCGTGAACGATGTTGGGGAGGACCTTCCGCACTTTCACTCTATTGTTGTAAAAGTGGGTGACACTTCTGGGCAGTTCGACTTCAACGAATTGCTTGAAGGTGCTGACAAATATGAGCAGAGGGCGTTGCGTGAAGCGTTTGAAAAATACAGTCCGTGGTCAAACGATGACGTTGAGAAGGTTAACAGGAGACTAGTACGTATTCACCAACTCCTGTAGAACTTTGAGGCCCGTCCGGTTCCGGTAGCTACCGGAAGAGCGCAACAGCCGGCGACGTTACCTCAAAAGTGGCGGATGCGACTCGAAGCACGAGTCGTGGTGCTCCACGGAGGGCTTCTGAGATGGCTTCGAATCTAGACGAACCGTCTAAACGGAAAAAGACTGCTACTGCCGGTGGGAGTTCGACCTCGACTGTTACGAGGGCTGCAACTCCGGTGAAATCGCGGAATGACCCCCAAGTAGACTTCGAGAAGATAACGGAGTCCCAAAGATTGTTCTGGGAGGAGTGCAAGTCTTGCTTCTCGTTCGAGTTCACATTCACCGTAAATATCGAACAGTGTGTGCCCGCCAAAGCACAGTTTGTGATTCGTGGGATGGAGGAGGGTATAGTCCGAAACTCCATGGACTTCCTGGTCCAACTTGGAGAAGTAAACCAGCGGCAAAAGATTTGCATTTGCCCAATCGATGACGCTAGAGAACCAATAACGCGGAAGCCCAATTCCTGGGACGATATCAAGAATGGGAAGTTCATGCTAATCAATGGACAACACAACGTCGAAGCTTCCAGAAGACTTCAACGTGTTGAACAATGCGGGGAGCAACGCAAACGGGATCTTTGCCATTGGGATGCATATGTTGTGTGGACAACAGATCCTCTGAAGTTGTAGAGGATTTCAAAGTTCTACAACGACACCAACTACCTTGATCATGCCCAGCCTACGTGAAGGAATCAGATTTCAAGCTGCAGGAGAATTTGGCTCAACTCCGGTACACCCAGCTACCAACACGACGAGGGCGACTTGCGAATGAATGGTGCCAACTTCGACCAAGAGAAGTACTTGGTAAGGTTCCAATTCCTTAAGTATCCTCGAGTCGAGGATTATCTTCCATGCCTTTTTGTGTACCCGCTAGTTGATTTGTTATATGCTACTTGTCAAAGTATCCTCGAGCCGAGGATACTCTTCCATGTGGTATCCATGATTACTTTTTCCAATGTTGTCTGTACTATGTTGCAGTTGTTTGCAAAGTTGATTGTCACGCGCTTCCAGAACATCAATCCCACGAGGGAAGGGAAGCAAGTGAACAAGTCATCGGACCTTACCAATGAGATTAAGGTCATCACTCTTCCAGATGACATTTTCAACCTCTGGGAAGGATTCCTCGATCAGCACAGCCGCGGAGACATCGTAAACCCCGACACAACTTGTCCATACAACGACGCTAGGGATTTCAAGCCTTCGCCAATCCACCGTGAGTTTTTTAAGAGGTTGGGTCATCTGTTTGACTAGGATTTAAGAGATTTGTTCACTTACCTGGTTGACAGTGATCGCGGGCAAGGTTATCCAAAGGTCACGCTTTGTAGGACTGGCATGGTACATGGATTGTGCTACCACTAGGAGGAGTGGGCTGATCCAAGGAAGAAGAAGCGCGTCGTCATGCAGGAGCTGGTGCACATCGACCCATCTTTATTATTTTTACTTCCAAATGGGTCGATCGACGACGCAATGTGGAAGGAGTGGAAGGAGAAACACCGTGTGTCTTCTGCTACTTACAACATGCTCCTCTGTCAACCCGACAAAGAGTTCTGGTCGATGAGGTTGACCAATGCAAGGAAGCTGAAACGAGCATCTCATCTGTTGGAGAAGTTCCCGAACGTTCTTCCGTTCTTCAAGAAATTTTTACATTTGAAGAACTTGTTCACCCCGCACGATGGATATGTGAAACTTCGCGAGTTTAATGCAGAGAATCTGGAGTTTGGTGATTACTTCACCGCTCCAGATGATTCTAAGGAGTTTACACTGGGACTTCTCGACCTCCGTGAGGTACCCGGCTAGCTGTCCAAGGACGACTCCCTGGACGAACCATACTTTGTAGACTTCATGAATGCCATGAATTTGCAAAAGAGTACCCCAAACATGAGCACTCCTCATGTTTGGATCTGGATCACCTCCTCTGCCAACCGCGCGTTGCAAGCTGCAAAGTTTGCCGAGAAGCGGATGGCCCGGTATTTGCCCGTCTCCTCGGCGTACCTTTCGTCAGCCAATGAGCGCCTGTATTACGGGACGTCTAGGGCTAAGGTTACGGATGTGAACCTACTCTTCCTAGTGAAGAAGAGTCATCCCCAGGCTTCCGTGCTCATCAACAAAGTGAGGCTGTTCTACTCTGCACCAGATATATTCATCTACAAAGAGAAGAATAAGTATCTGGAGGCAGAATTCTCCGTCCACGGCTCGGAATTACGGATGGAGTTTCACTTGGAGCTACTCTGGGACTTCTGCAATCGAAAGGAGAGGGTTTTCGGAATTTTTTGTGGTTCCAAATTTATGCTGTCCAATCTGGTACGCTCTCATTGAATCATTGTAGTCTATCCTCGAGTCGAGGATACACCTTACGGTATGCTGTCGTCTGTAACATAGTAGTCTATCCTCGAGTCGAGGATAGACAGTTTTGTCTGATCATTAGTTTTAAAGTGGTTTATCCTCGAGTCGAGGATAGACAATTGATTTCATTTCAGAATTTATTTCCCATTATCCAATTTATAATCTTGATTTCTACTGTCTCATGCAGATGTTTGGAACGTCGTTCTATGGACTCATTGATGAATCCTTCCGGCTTCAGTACAAGAATCAAATGCAACGCATTTTTCAGTTGGACATGAATGATTTCATCCACAAAGACTGTGCTTACCTTCAGCCTTTGCCTTCCAACGCTTGAAGTGCATTTACATCGACCGCTCAGGCTGCACCTCCGGAACGCGTTCCAAGGGCCCGAATATCGCCAAGGAGGGCTGAATGTGTTCGCCAACGTGCTCAACACTCTGCTGCTGGATCGTGGCAAGACTTCCTCGAGACCCAGAGAGCATCAGGTAGCGGTGCACCGACTCAGCAGCCTCCTCAGGATGACTCTCCCTTGCTCGTAAATCCATACGGGAGCAATGACGGCGTCGATCTTTCGATCCTTAGCTTGGATGATAGTGAGCCGTCATATCGATCTCGTACGAGATCGCCGCCTCGCGGACCTCTTGTGCTCGCGGACGAAGACCTTCCGGTGGATGGCAAAGCTGTTCATATGGAAGTTCAAGGCGGTCCTGACATATCTCCTTTGGTTGGTACCGCCCCTACACCGGATGCTTCCGTCGCTAGTACCACCGCCGCAGCAGATGTTCCCGTCGCTCGTACCGTTGTAAAATATATCCCTGTCATCCTACTGTCCGACTCCACTGATGATGAAGGTGGAGATCGTCCCAATATATCTCAGAATGTGGGGGCACCGACCGTGGTGACAATGATAGTTACGATGGATGTAGAAGACGCTTCCCTACCTGATGCCGCCTTCGTAGATGCAGCTGGGCATGCTCCGGCCCCTCGGCTGCCGGTGGGGGGCGCTTCTTTACTTGATGACGCCTTCGCAAATGCAGTTGGGCATGCTCCGGCCCCTGGGCTGCCGGTGAAGTACGAACCCGGTGCTGACTTTTATGAGCACCTACGCAAGCAACACCTTCAGGAGCGGCAGGAGAGGCAGACAATCTTGGCACAGTTAAAGGCTGCCCAGAAGTCATAGGCTGGGATGGAATCTGCTTTCGAGAAGCAGCGGCCGGAGTCTGATAAAGAGAACGAGAGGATGGCGGCGTCAATCCGCGCGAAGATCCAAGCGCAGATGTTGGTGGAACTCAACCGACGTCTTGCTGAGCAAGCTCACATTTTGGTTCACATCCCTGCTCCTCCATCCGGATCCATCGTGTCTCATCCCTCGACTTATCCTTGCACCGAGGATAACTCTGTGGCTGAGCCTCAGCCTCGTTCAACTGGATTGCAACCTTGCGCTTCATCTAACCCACTTGGAGAAGCCGCCGTTTTGGTTGAGGTGCCAATTCTGCTTGGGGATATTCCCTCTTCATCGTCCGGGCCTTCTGAGTACCCTCGACTGAGGATACTCAACCTTTTAATCCAACTCCGATTTCGCCTATGGCAGATGGGGTCGGCTTTGCTGTTCGTGTGCGTGATGTCCATGTTGATGGTGCTCCTGGCGGTTTGACTCTTTCGGTCCCTACTCAACTTATAGAAGAGCCATCTCATGCGGTAGCTGCGGTGGAGGGAGAAGAGGTGTGCATGGAGGAGCGCGTCGACTACGAGCCGTCTCCCGAGCCTCGCGGGCCATAGTCATCAGAGGTGGATAAGGTTGGCTAGCTTTTTAATACATTTTTGCCCGTTTTATCACGAAGTGCAGCCTTGATTTTTTGGAATGACTGTACTCAACCTCAGACTCAGTAGGTTTTTTCTTGGATGTGTTTCCATGCAAGCGTCGGATCCATACGCATTTTGATGTACTTTACGAGGAGTGTATATTTTTGTATATACAATGTTATCATAATTCAAAGAATTGTTTAACGATTCATTTTCTTCAATTGTTTCTCAGATTGGATTGGATGACATTGTCCACCGTCCTCTTGCATTGAAGTCTCCAATTGGGATAGTTGTATCCCAGTCGCTATGTGGGGGGGAATTTGTGCAAGCAGTGGCAATTCCATTGCATATTATTCAATCTTCATTTTATCACGTACCTACCACTTATTGCTACCATTGACTGTATTGTGTGTTGGTCCTGTCCCTAGATCTTGTTCCTAGAACTGTGTCCGTTGTTGAGAGCGCCGGACCAGCAAAGTGGCTAAATCTCGTCACGGATTTGAATGGCATTCTATGCGTGACGGATTCAGTCTCTATTGCTGTGAGGCTTACCGCGCATAGCTCACAATGGACTGATTATTTGTCGACCATTCCTACCTTGCTTGGACCAAAGGCGGTCTACTTTCGTCCTAGTGTTCGTGAGTTCTTATCGGTCATCGGAAACTTTCTGAACTCTGTCGTCATCTGGAGCTCTATGAAGAAATCCATAGTCGAGGCAATTGCGGCTTGTCTCTTTAGGGATCTGGAGCCTCCTATTCTTGTTCTAGGTCAAGAGAAATGTTCACAGATAAAAACTTCTCGGAATGTGTACCTCATGGCTAAAGATAATAAGGAGAAGCCAATGTTTTTGAAAACCTTGTCGAAAACGTCGTTTAGCCTTCGGCATGAGTCGGTAGTCTTTAACTCCGACAACACTCTTCTCATAGATGACAGCCTGGAGAAGAGTGTTTGTAATTTTACCGGGAACGCCATCTTCCTGCCTCCATGGAGACGCGGAGATACGAATGATAATGTCCTTACCGGGATCCTTCTTTTGTGGCTTCGCCGCTTGCATTCTGAATGTCCTCTCGAGCAGTTGAAGAATTACATCGACAGTAATCGTACAGGGGCACCTCTTTTGTTGCGTAATAGTCCCATAATGAAGCATATCATTGATGGAATGGCGCTCTCCACAAGGAACATGGGTACTATGTACGAGATTCCCAATGTTTTTAAATTAGCTCCTAAATAGTTGTAGGAGTAACTCCTACTCAAGATATAGGGGAACTTCATATATTTAGGGGTTTTCAATGTAGGTTTAGTGCGCCGGATACATTTTGTTCTATACTTGTAGCTAAAACGTACTTGTAAATCTTGTATATATTTTGAAAATTGTTAATATATAAATCCATTCGTTTTCTCCTTCTACATATTTGTCGTGTTTGTCACCTCTTATGATGCCATGAACTTATCTTCAAGTCAAGCATAATTTCATTGCCTTGCATGTGTTCATGTTCTTTCTCTCATTCCTTGCTTTATTCCAATGTATTTCAGGTTTCAAAGTCTAGTGTTGATCCTACCGCATGCCTGAATATTGGTAGTATCTGCCCTCGGATGTTAGCGTCATTCCGGAGTACTCTGGGTCTTATGGTGGTGACATCTCCCAGCCCCAGTAATTGAAACCATATCTTATGTGCACTGTAACTGATGTTGCCTCTGCTATCATGGACATCTCCAAGTAGAAGGTCGATGATGGTGTTGTGGATAGCCTTCCCGAGCGGAAGGCTGGGATAGTGCCTGTTGCATCCCCTTCACCTCTTAAGCGAATGTTTGCTGAAGTTCAAGATAGAACCGATTGTACTCCTCAACGGAAGCTTTACGGAGATGATGGTGTCGATCTGAACATGGAGAAGGAGGATGTGCCTAATTCTTCCGATTGTAGATAGCCGCCTGCTAAGCAAAGCCGGTATTTCGCTACACGTTCTCAAGGTGCTATGAAGGACATAGCCCGTCACAGTCGTTCACTGAGGTGTCAAACTCAATCTGTGGGTATACAGCCAAGGCTTCGAAGCTCAAGACCGTCAACGAATCAAGTGAAGTCTGTTCCGTCTCGAGTTCGTGATGGTTGTGGGGCTCTTATTGGTCTGTGTCCTATGTCATCACTTTCTGAGAGTGTGTTGGCAGTTGACTCGGATTGGTGTTTTAAGCCTTATTCTCGAAGAAGGAAAATCATGATTGGTTATGCAAAATTTAAAGAGCAAGAGGCATTGCGTCTGAAGGCCCAAGGACTTGAGTAAAATGTATCTAATAGATACATTTAGTAGACAATATTATATGATGATTCTATATGTTAGGGTTGATTATTCTAGAATCTATTCGGGAAGTTGTCTCCGTGTATAGCTAGCAGTGAGTTGTTTGGATTTTATAAATAAAGTTTTCTAAATGATTCATTTCGTTTGTGCATATTATTCTAAATGCATGTATATTTGTATGGGGTTCTATTATTAATAATTTGTAGTTGGAATCGTTGCATGTTTACTTCGCTTTTGCCTTCTACCATGCTAACACCTTTGTTTTGTCACTTTTGATTTCTAATTTTAGATTTCCATTTTTCAGGAGCATTTAGTTTTGGTGAATGGTTGGTTCTCTATGGTAGTAGCGAAGATAGATCTATCATGTCATACCACTTTAAATTAACAATTAACTTAATGTCTAAGTCTTTAGTTATTATTTGAAATATAACACAATAGTATGTACTCTAAGAGAACTTTCTTCCAATATAGGCACTCCCTAACTTGTTGATAATTGGCCCAAATTCAGTAAATTACCTTTTCTTCTAAGATAAATATTTAGAGTTTTTCCATTACAATGTTGGGGGGATTGCTTGGTGATGCTTTTCCTTATGTTGTTTATTGTATTTTACAGTTTGCAATTAACTATACACGTTGTTTATTGTTCTGAAATAATAGGCTTTTAGTCTCAAAATTCACAATTTGTCTCATTTTATTGAATATAGTGTTAGTATAGTAACCCGCTATAGATTCAATAGGATACACCTGAAAACTTTGTAATTGATCTTGCAAGGTATTATGATAAGACTGAGGTCTAAACCTTGCCAAAAATGCATCTTTTAAAGTATCCCAGTCTGCTGGTCGAGGATTTAATGCTGCATACCACCTCTGAGCTTCCCCTAGTAAATTACCAGGAAAACTAGTGATATACATATCAACTGCTAAATTATTAGCTATTGCCACTACTTGGAATCTTTCCAAGTAGGAATCTGGATCCTCTCCTAAATCTCCATAGAATATGGAAAATAGAGCTATATTAAGCATCATAGGATGCGCCATAGCAACGGGATCAACCAAGGGGTCGTCAGGAGTAGGAGGGATTGAAGGTGGTGAGGATAATGAGGACCTACTAGAGGTAGAATTAACCGTAGAAGTGTCAGAAGGAGAAGTCCTCCCAGAAGTACCTGAGGAATGTCCAGCTGGACTCTCTACTTTTGATGGTGGTTCTGAGTGTTCTTCTTCTTCACTAACACTATTAAGTTTACTTTCACCTCCTTTAGGCTCACTTTGCCCACTTACGTCAAATTCTTCCTCTTTAATATGATTATACTTAACTTCCTCTTCCTCCACACTAGATTGGTCAATCTCTTCTTGTATGTCAAAATTTAAAGTAGTAGGTCTAAAAATTCGGCTAAATGCTTCTAATATTTCCTTACAAAACTCATATTTTTCTTCCTCATTTTCCAATGGTCTGGCATTAAGAAAGTGGTCAATAGATTCTCTTGCTTCATTTTGAGTAAATATTGGTATTTCTAATTTTGACTCAAATCTTTGGGCAAAAAAACTTGGATAGGGAGTCTCAAAGTCTGTTTGGTTTTAGGAGTTACCTACTTCGTAGGTACGATCAATTGTGAAGGAGTGTGGTATGGGGATTCTAAACAATTGTTCTAACTCATCAAGTTGTTCAACGTTAACGTTAAGTATATCTACATTAACAAGTTTTTCATCTTCCTCTTTTGAGGATTCTTCCTTTTCTAAGGAATTAGACCAAACTTTCTCGCTTTGGGTCTCCCAATTTACTTCATTTGGGCTATTAGAACAACAAGAGTGAGTAGTATATTTTTTATCTTTTTCTTTTTCCTACATATTCCTTTTCATGATTTTTTAAAGCTGCGAGTACTAACTCTTTTGGGGTAAATTGTGCTTTTTTTTATTCTGACTGAGGAGAATTTGGAGGGTCGGGTAGTGTCTTATATATTTTTTCCCTTTTTGTTTGTCTCAATGCCTTTACTAAGGCTTTTTCTATTTCATCATCTAGTTTGAATGGAGGAGTTGTAACAGTGTTAAAGGTAGGATTATGTATTCCTAACACTGTAGATGATTGTTTTTTCTCTGCCCTTTTCTTATAACGTTGAGCTCTCTCAGCGTATTGTTTTTCTCTTTTCTCTTTGTCTTTTCCTGACATTAGTAATCCCCATAGAGTTTTAATCTTTAACTTTATTTTTTATTTTTTTATTTATTTTTATTTTTTAGAATTTTTAATTTAAGCAAAGATAAATGGCCTCCTCTGTAAGATTCATTTCCTTAACATCTTCATGGATATGCCTAGGATAACTTAAAGTAGTCAACAGCTCTCCCATCTCCTCCGCAGTCACCTAGTGACTTAACTCTCCAAGTAATCCATCTATCACGTCCTCAAGTATTTTTAACTCTTTCCTATCATTAGGTGCAAGAGTTTTATAACGTTGAACTTTGGTTATTATGCGTCTTATTAGTCTAGATCTTCTACTCAGAGGACTCTCCCATGGTTGTTCCATAAAGGAATTTGGTAATGATACCAAGTTGTTAGGGTAAAGTTTTCTACTTTGATCATTAATGGTAAAGGTTCAATAAATAATTCCCTTGGGTATTTAAATTTTCGTAAAAGACCATTAATGATATCAATCATCTTTTTTGAATTTTTATTATTTTCCTTAATTCTTTCTATCTCCTTCCCCAAAAGGTTAAATAATTTTAATTCATTATACTTTATTTTTTCATAGATTATTAACAATCTTTTCAATCTAGTTCTTAAGTCCTTAGGTGTTTCATTTTCAAGGTTTATTGAATAAAGACATAATAAATCAAAAGCTATAGTCACGGAAAGTTCTGGGTCCTTAGACAAGAAATCTGGGAAAAACCTGTTAGTTTGGAAATTAAGTTTACTATAAATAAAGATATAAGTTTCTTTATCAAACTTATATCTGTTCCAATCTCCAATACCTTTAGAAATTAAGGGTTGGGATTGAAGTTTTAATCTACCGTATTGAGCAAAAAGAAATTGTAGTTGGTATTTCAAATACAATGTCTTTTTCTAGACAATTACTTCATTAAATCCTTCACCTTTATCCCACATTTTATTTAGAATTATTTGTTTAATTTCTATCGGTAATTGTTCAAACTTTTCCTTAAAGTCTCTATCAATTTTTGGGTGCGCTACATTAAATTGAAAACCTTGACCATAATACGCACCTCTATAAACACGATATAGGGCGTTAAATAAATATGGTCCTTTGAAGAAGTCACTTAGACTTTCTTCATTAATTTCCCATGGAAAAGACATGTTCTTCTAACTTTTCTTCTGATGGATTCTCTCTCTAGGTATGTCCAATTCACTTTGGATCAAACTTTTAATTTTAGTGTTTTTTATAGTAGACCTCCTTGTTCAATAATACACTTTAATTCACAATAAGACTTAAGTATTCAACCTAATTTAATGACAAGTTTCTTCAATTAAAAACTACTTGACACTTGGCGGTACCATCCCCAACATGGTCGCCAAAAAAATGTAAAGTGGAAAATTCACATTTGCAAAACACCCAAGACTCACACAAGTCTCTCTATGATTCTAAACTCTTTCTCGGGATGGTCCAGCGTCAACCATTAAGTAGTTTGTCTTTAATTATAGGTCAAAAAGCTATCTTTCTATTGAATTACTTAAGTTTATGCACTTGTTTTTAAGGAATTAAGCCTTAAAATACATATCACATTTAACAATCCACTCTTAAGGTATGAATCCCAAGGATTTAAGTGCTTAGGTAGAGCCTTACTCCTCTAAAGAGCCTTGCTCTTAAGTTAACTATGAATATGCACGTTTGTTAGTTTCCTATACTTTTGCCATCTTCGGCTCTTGGATACTATCCATTGCACTCATGGTTGATTCCTTAATTAATTCCATTTAGAATTCACGAACTTACCTTGTGCAATTCGTTCCACTTCTCACGTACGTCTCACGGTTCACATACTCACGTAACCACGTACTTATCACAAGTGTTAGACTCAAACAACACGCAAGTTAGATTAAGCCTCTAAATATTTCTACTCTAAGTCCGGACTTAAGTCTAACCTATCTATTAGTCCTTAACACTTAAATGCAAAAAGAGTATCTTCACTCTTATACTTGCATGACTTAAGTTTCGTAACTCAGACTTAAGTTTTATCATTCAGACTTAAATCTTCCCTCACTATAGACTTAAGTCCTAACACTCAGATTTAAGTCATGTTGTTTATATTTAAGTTCTTTCTCACCCTATACTTAAGTCCTATCACTTGGACTTAAGTCCTGTCACTTATACTTAAGTCCTTTTCCACTGTAGACTTAATTTTTCTTATTTACACATGCACAAGACTCCCGTCTTATGTCTTAATACTTAAGTTTCCACACTTAAACTTAAGTCCTACATCAATTACTTATGCATCCCTCACATTAATGCATTAAGTTTCTTACTCCAAATTAATTTCTAAATGCTTTACATACACTTAGAATTATTACATTAATATTCGCAATGTCACTTTGACATAGTTAGGATCTTTCTTAACTTTATCTCTTGAAGTTTTAATATTAAGTATTCATATTTCACTCATATGCAATACATTAAATTTAATTCATCAACACACACAATTTCATGTCACATGATTAATTATGATAATATCCTAATTTTTACAATGAAGATCTAAATAAATAAATAATGCATTTATGCATAAGAATTTAATTACAATTAATACCTCATGCATATAATTGCATTTACAAAGCACAATGTCAAATTTATTCTATGAAACACTAATATTATTGCAATTATACATATTAATTAAGTCACACACAAGACTTTACATATGCAAATTCAATAATAATGATATATTAATAATTTCACACATAACATAATATTCTTACAACATAAGAGAATTCTTCAATTACTAGCTTTTTCACCTAAGCTAGGGCTCACTCCAATCTTCCTCCAAGGAATGTCTATGGTAATGGCAAAGAATGCTAAAAATTCAAGCTAGTCATTCTACTCAAATCCAAGAGGCACACCTCTTGGAAAAACGGTTTTGCCTATAATTAACCATTAAGATTAATTCCACTAAATCCTCACATCTATTCGTATCTAGATATGAAAAGGCACACCCTTCCCAAAGGGTGCGAGTTCAACCCTTTTCCCATTAATCCTTATATCTTGGATATGAATAGATATTTTTCAATTAATTAACTACTTAATGTAAACTTAATCATTAATTATTTGATTCTCCATATATCTACAACCCTTTTTACACTTAATTTTCTGAAAAAAACTATTTTTAGGATTTAGGCTCTACAATCCCAAAACATCAAACCTCAACACACAATCATTACGCATTGAGCTTCGAAACAAAATAAAAAATAACATACACACAGAATGTGTCGCAACATAAACACAATAATTCAACACACCTAAACACAATGCAGCACATTGAACATTCAAATCAAAACACCTAAACACAATGCACCACAAAAAGTATCACCAAACTACACATATCAAAAGCAATGCAAGACAATGCATTTAAACATGAATGTGTGCACTTACCTTTAAAACTAAGAAATCCGACAAAAATATTGCACGTCTTGTTCCTCGTTCACGTCGATCCTCCGCGCACAGACGTTTCAGACTCTACGTGCTCACAAACTCACACAACCGTAATCCTCACGTCCTACAAACCCTATTCGTAGAATAACAAAGCGCTGCAGAGAAATTGCGCAACAAACCCTAAACTCCAGCGCTACAGTATACACAAACTCAACAAACCCTATAGAAAACGAAACGAACACAAAATGCAAAGATTGCGCCGACAACGCAAAGACGAAACAACGCAAAGAACAACTCACAAAACTAAAACAACAAGCCGCAACTCTAACATTGAAAACTTTGACAGCAACAAAGAGAGAAAGGAGAGTCACGCCACGACTTCGTGGAGGTACTTCCTCGGGCACCTAAAGCCGTGGAGGGTCAAAACCCTGTAGCCGTGTGGTGCTCCCGAGATACCCTCGGGATACCCTTTGCGATATTGGGGTGAGACCCTTGGGTATTAATGGTGGATACCCGATCAATCATTCACCTTTTTTATTGATACCCGGAATTTCAAGAATTCAATTTAATCTCACTAGAACAAGTTCAAGATATCATGCGCGTTTAGTATTTCTCTACTCGTAAATTTCCTACACAATTTATGTGAGCCATTAACACTTCAATTTTGCTTATTCCGGGACAACAAGCAGGAAGCAAAGAAAAGTGATTATTTCCAATTTCAACCGTATGATCTCAATTAAGACTTATAAATTGACATATTCTCAATATTACACAAACTTTGATTGCACGGAAGTGAACGATTATAGTGTTTAGATTAAAAACAAGATTAAAGTGTTTGGTTTTCTTTCATGCTATAAGTGGATCAGTTGGCTTTGACTTGACTCCATTTCAATTTTTGCATTACACAAGGAATAAATTCATTACCATCGTGATATATAAGTTCCTCCTACACCAGTTATTTGGTGTTGGAGAGGGGTGAAGCACATTTAAAATAATTTTAAATTTTGATGCTACCATTTAAGATTCTATTACTTTGAATTCAAGTTTTTCTTTTTTGTGAATTTGATATATTTTACTATGAGAATCGAACACCCAATAGGTAGGTTTAGACCACATCTTGCAGTAGTAAAATTATAAAGTAAATGTTGGTACACACTTTAGCTCTAGTGGAGCTAAAGTGTGCATATTTCTTTTTAGTTTCCTACACTTAGTGATGGTGCACACTTTAGCTCTAATGGAGCTGAAGTATGCATATTTTCTTTTTAGTTCTCTTCATTTAGTGATGATGTAGAGTTTAGTTTACACTAAAGATTGCTTTCAATGTAAGAGTACGAATAGTGTAGTTAGCCTAGTACACTATTTGTTAACAAGTTGGCAATTAGTGTTAGGCGCCAATGTCATGAATATTAACCCTCAATCGTCCACCTACTCTAGTTGACTTTGTACTAGCCCCCAATCAAAACCCTACCCTAGCACACAAATTTGTTAGTTGTTAAATAATGTTAGCCCACAATCTCCTGCCCCCCGGCCGCCATGCATTTATTCTTCTTGTCTCATCCTCAACCTCATCTTCTTTTCCTCCGATTTTCCACTATTCCCATTCCCATCTCTTGCATTCCTTTTACATTTTTAATGAAAATCTAATGAATTCTTAATGAAGGTTTGAAGAATATTAATGAATAGTTGTATATCTCTATATTTTAAGAACAATTCAAGAATATTTAAATATTATTTAATGAATAGTTGTAGTTCTGTATATTTTGAGAACAATTAAAGAATATTTAAATATTATTTAATGAATCTTTAGAGTTTTAAAAGTATATTTTATGACAGTTTAATGAATATTTGTATATTTAATGATTATTTATAGAGTATTTAATGAATAGTTAATGAATAGTTAATGAATAGTTAATGAATAGTTAATGAATAGTTAATGAATAGTTAATGAATAGTTAATGAATAGTTAATGAATAGTTAATGAATAGTTAATGAATAGTTAATGAATAGTTAATGAATAGTTAATGAATAGTTAATGAATAGTTAATAAATTTCTAATGTAAAATCAATATGTATTTTAATATTTTATGAATATTTACTGAATGTGTAATGCGTATTGAATGCATTTGTGATGGATATCTAATGAGTATTTAATTTCTATTTCTATATTTATTGTATGTTTAAGTTTTTTTTCAAACCAAAAATCTTTGTTTTTCTCACTTTTGTTCCCAGAAGAATGTTCCAATTTTTCCAATCTTGTACTTGTAGTTTCATTTTCCCTCCATATGTACATTCTACTTTGTCCAATTTTTGAGATTTAGTTTTTGCTCCATATCAACGTTCTATTTTTCCCAAAAAAAATTCTTGCAAATTCTTGTTTTTCTACATGCACTCAACCCTTCTTTACTTTGATGCTCAAGATGTATACATTATCATTTTTTAGTTTTATACACTAAATGTCCACAAGTTAAAAACCTTATGTTCCACTATTTATTAGGATTGACATTTAGTGTAGTAGTTGACATTTAGTATAATATAGTTTTGTCACTACACTTATTGTAAATTATACAATTATTTTATGGGTTCGTATTTAATGTCGACTACACTAAAAGCCATCTCGTGTGTAGTGGAGCTAAAGAGTGCATATTTTCTTTCTAATCCACTTCATTTAGTGATGGTGCGCACTTAAGCTCTAGTGGGGCTAAAGTGTGCGTATTTTCTTTTTAGTTCATTGCAGGTAGTGATGGGGCACACCTCCGCTAAAAACCGAGCTGATGTGTGTGCAATGTGTATTTCTACTTCTTCAAACAATCATTTTGAACTCCGTACTTCTCTATACGGTTAAGTATTTCACAAGGGGAAATAGAAATCTTTTGAATTTTAAAAGGATTTTCAAAATATGTAGACCTAAATCTCCAATAGTAATATTAAAAAGCAAAAAAATATGACGATCTCCTAGTCTTCAGTGGATATGAAGTCTAAGTATTCTTGGTACCCTAAATCAATAATATGTGACAATGTATGAAAATGTATGAATTGGGATATAATCTTATTTTTCACTAGAAAATTAACATTTTTTCTACAATATCAAACGTTCTAATATTACTTCTTTGTATTGAAAATATCACATTCCATAGTGTGTCATAGCAAAAGGTTTTTAAGTTGCTCGACATGCGGGCAATCAAGAAGTTTCTCTTTTGGCTAGCATAACTTTTATTGCAGACGTTCAATGAGAAAATAGTTTACTTACTAATATGCCTCATATCTTCTATCATCCTTCTACAAAATTTTGAGAATTTAAAATATGATTTGCAACCACTGGAACGTGCTAAAAAACTAATTATTCTTTTTTTGCATGTATAAACAAATCCAAAATTACTTAAATTATGAACATTAAATTACGTTTGATGCACTAAATGATACACTTTGTATTAGTTATATTTTATATTTTGATCATCATTTTTTTGTCATGACGAGGTCATTCCATTTCTTGTTTAAATCTTTTAATATTGTTCCACTCTCTATGTTTTACGAATGACAGAGTCTTTAGTTTCACGTCAAATCATAAAATAAATTGTGTATGGTCAAGAATTCCTCCATCTTTATGTCATGTTTAGATTGTCACACCCTAAACTCATGATAATACAATGTGAACTCAAGAATAAGATATTTTAATCCAACTATTAGTTGCTGCACATTTTCAGTCTTTCAGTACTTAGTGGATACTAACTAATTTCAATTCCAAATCGAGACTATGGGGACACTTGTGATTCTTGCAAAAGAATGAACATTCTAAATTGATTACAAAATAGTAACATTATGCACTTTTTCAAAACCCCAAAGAAATGATGTCCAAAGCATGTTTGAATACATACGTTTTTGCTCAACATACAGGTGTACACATAATTTGTTTTTTGTTTTTTTAATGCTACTCGTTTGTTAAGGTCTTTACTTTCAACTTTATAGATAAGTCCTAATTGGATTGAAATACAAATTCATTCTAATCATCTCAATATGTTCTCTATATTTTCCTATACCTTAGTTGAATTGTCAATATCCGGAATTCAAAGTATTAGTAAACTGAAATGAAAAATAATTAGAAGGATAATACCTAAACCAAGGACCCTAAACCCTGAACCCTAAACCTGAACCTAAACTCAAAACCCTAAATCCTAAACCCTAAATCCTAAACTCTAAATCCTAAACTCCAAACCCTAACCCTAACCTTGAATCTAGGCTGAAAATGTGCGGAATATTGTCGCATGTGCGAGTATATTCGAGGTATGTACTCTTCCTAATTTAGTTGATCGAGAAATTGTTGATGTAGTTTCTAGTCGAGATTTCAAATCTGCTCTTTTTAAGGGGCTGTGGAAAAGTTTTGTCTCGCCAATTTTGAAATCCTAGCCCGCAATTGAAACGGTCGTTTGTCTGTGATTGACCTCGGCAAACCTCACCTAATTTCTTTATTTCTTTTGTTCTAAGTTTGGTTGCTGTGCAAGGCTGGTGGTTGGGAGGCTTGGAGGTGGTACAACTGTAGGAGGTTGAGGAGGGCAACATTCATAGGTTGCGCACGTTTAAGGAGGCCTCTTGCCCGAGGCAACAACGCACCGGTTGTCTACTTCATAAGGTACACAAAGTATACTTCTTGCATTCTTTATATATTCTAGCAAATAGGATGTGACAGTGATGCTTATTGCTCTAGTTTCAGTTGTTGCTGTGATTTTGAAGTGTCACTGCGAGTTTCTCGATTACTAATGTAAAGATTTGGATTCTAGTATACAGAAAGGCAGATTCATAGGCTGAAGAGTTTGTCCTTATTATGCCCGAAAATGACAGCAATAATCACCGAAGGACATTTTAGCTCAAATCGAGCTTATGTGCCAGACCTTATTTTGAACGGCAGTTTAGCTCGGCTCGAGCTAAATTGGCATACCATATTATTAACAACAGTTTAGCTCGACTGGAGTTGAACTATCATACCTTAATACCAACGACAGTTTAGCTCGATTCGAGCTAAACTGTCATACCTTATTTTCTATATTAGTTTAGCTCGACTGGAGCGAAATTGTCATACCGTTTAATAGTCATTATTTCAGGTCAGGTCGGGCTAAAATGTCATTCGCAAGGGTGTGATTATTTCACATTCGCATTAAAAGTGCTGACATGAATTTGTATTCTTGTCATATAATACCTTCTGAGTTTACCTCGAGTCGAGCTAAATTTTCCTGTTCTACAATGTCAATTCAGTTGAATCCAAGTTATTCTTCAAGCGCCACACCTTACCTCGATTCGAGCTAAATTACCCACTTCCTAAGCTTCTGCATTGATGTTTATTCCTACAAGGTATTCACCCATACTTATTGGAAGGGTTATCTAATATTTATCTCTTTGGAATGCAAAATGTTGTCCTCGGAGGACAATGATGTTCATGTTGACGCTCGCGTGAACCTAGACCTTCCTGAGTTTGATGTTATTCCTCGCCGTCTCTGGGTTGAGATGACTGTTTCGCTTTACAATGGTTCGGGTGTTCGCGTTGTAGAGGGGTTGATTCGCAATGTCCGATCCAGTGCAATTCTAAATTCGTCTGATCCTCTTTGCGATTCAAATGTTGTAATAGGAGTGTCCAGTTCTTTTGTTGAGGAGGAAGCTCCCGATGAATCGAGGTACTTGTTTAATTCTTGGCCAATTCAACAAGTCTTTTTAAACGGTGTGAGTCTCTTCCATCGTTGCCTTAGGGACGTTTACAATATCACGTTGGTTGAGCGTAACAGACCTCTAGGTGGGAGCTGCCGTTCGTACCACAATTCCTCAAGGAATACACGTCTAACAATGTCTAGGAATGTTGAATTCCTCATGATCCCTCATTCCATTAACGCAATTGCGAACAATAGTTGTTGCATTCAAAACTGTGTTCAATACTACCCTAGAGATAAAATAAAAGTCCTCCGGACGCGCTTGTACAGTGAGATCAATGTGCAGTTCACAAATCATATCAAACTCGACGTTCACAGACAGTTTCATAGAAATGCTGCAGGTAGGAAGGTTGTGACCCTAGACGGTGTGGATATTTGTGCCCATCCCTGGATGAAAATCATGGGTATAAGTTTGAGTACTTTCTATCGGAATGCAAAGGGCGCTGCCGCTGGTCATACAGCTCATCACCACAGGAATACCGGTTCGCGTTAGCCTAGAGGTCATATGGTTGTGGCTACTGTCGCTCTTGGAGCCATCCTCAATAGACATGCAGACCACATGCCTCACAAGTCTCGCGTTCTCCCATCTAGCGAGAAGGCTGTGGCAAAGGTCCTCCCTGCAAGTTTTAGGTGGAAGGATCAGTTACCGCTTCTTGATGATCACCTCGCTGAATGTGGATTGCCACCAATCTCAACCTCAAGCTTGAGTAAGAATTGGCGAGTGAGCTTCCCTGAGTACTTTGCCAAGATAGGTGGAGACAACTTTGCATGTTGTTCTACGTGCGACAAATACAAGGATAAGAAGAAGCTTACTCAACCAAGAACACAAGCGTCACTGCTATGGCAAAAGAAGATTCAGGTTCACATCGATTCTGCTTTCGCACATCGGGACTTGTACTACCTGAACTGATTTCGATCAAAGTCGTCGCCCCAAGAGGTTCTAACCATCATGCAGGATAAGATGGATCACTCAAAGACCCCCTCCCCAATTTTTTCACATAAAACAAAGCACTTAGATGGGCTTTTGAAGTTGCCTCTTGCAGTCATAGGCATGCTTGCCCATGGTCATGTGGACCAGCCTTACGCCCATTACGGCCTTGATTTATACTCCCATGATGCCAATTACTCGGTTGGTATGTTTGTAAAACTATTGCGTGACTTGGAGGCACCTCCGAAATCATGGTCCCGCCAAGTCTTTCCAATATCTAGTTCTGGATGAGTTTTCCAACCATTCCTTTGCTCATGAGATCATTCATGAGCAATGAGAGTGTTCCGATGACCCCGCATCTCATCCAAGAGGTTCCTGACTTTAATAAGTTCATTGGGGATATGATTGCGAACGGTGATGAAGCTTTGTAGGGTCATACGAAGGCTCATCAGTTCAAGTTTATGTGGATTGAAGTGGTTGTCCGGTAATGAAGTAAGTATAAAATCCTTTGTCATGATGAGGATTGGCTTTCTAAGGGAGGAGAAGGTAGGGCATAGAATTGTGGAAGGAGGATTCTGAAGGGAGAAGTTTATGGCCTTGCAGAGAACCTGATGCATTGAAGCCTTCTAAGATGCGGCATCTCCATAAGGTGGTGAAGGGACTTTCAGGATTCGTCGATCACTGCGAGCAATTATTATGGGAGTCTCTTGAAGACAGCTCGCGTTTTGAGCCGCTATCGTAGTATTGGTCCGACGTTAGAGATGCTCTGACTCTTCCAATGGATACGCCAATATCATTGGAAGGCGACTTTTGGCCAATGACGTGAATTGCCCAAGCCATTGAAGATGAGTTTTCAGCGGAGAGTGAGGTTCGCTAGAAGTACTGTGAAGATGAGCATTTTGTTGGCTAGAGACGCGATCCTCCACCTCCTTCTTTTAGAGTTGGTCGTGATCTTTTTGCTCGCTATTTTGTTGCATTGCGGCCTTGTGATGGAGACGAGCGTCCATTTTGGATCGCTCAAGCAATTTCAGATCCTAACTCTAACCCGGATATGCCAAACGCCGTCTACATCCAATTCTTTTGCCCTATATCGCGCAATCGGGATGTTCTGAAGTTCTATAGAGATTGGGATACATATTGCAACCTTCACTGGACAGTTGAAAAGGGGATAGCCATAACATGGGAAGTACCGATTAAATCTTGACAGCGTGGAAAATTAGGTCTTCAAAGAGGGATGGAGGTCATGTACAAGATTCAACTACAAAAATTCCGAAGGGGCAAGTAGCGATTATCAAGGCCTCCTTTGAAGCACTTGCCAGGTCCGAATCGTAATAGACTTAGATAAATGGACTTTCCTAGATTTTGGATTCTGATGCGTGATACTTCATGTAGTATGGTTAGATCCATTGGTGCTGAGATTATAGATATTTGTATTCGATTACACATATATGACTATATGTGATGCCAATGATTGATATGAAATATTCTCTCCATTGTTTTTGCGTATCAGTGATAATTTGCAGTATGTTTTTGTTTGCTTTTTAAAATAACAATGTGGTAAATTGCTTCTAATCTTGAAAGCAATAATACCACTAATTGCCTTCATGGTGAATGATAGAAAGTAAATGTTGGTTCACACTTTAGCTCTAGTGGAGCTAAAGTGTGAGCAAATCTTCTTTTTAGTTCACTGCACTTAGTAATGGTGCGCACTTTAGGTCAAGTGGAGCTAAAGTGTGTGGAAATGCTTTTTTAAGTTCATTGCACCTCTATGTGATGGAGACACTTTAGTTCGAAGAGAGCTAGTGTGTGTGCAACTTTTTATCCACTTCTGAACACCATCATTTGAAACTCGTTGGTTACTTTTCTAGCCAATGTGTACTCCGCAAGGTGAACTGAATTTCTTTTGAATTAAAAAAAAGGCTCATCAGAATATGTTTAGCTAATTCTCTTACAAGTGGCTATTTGTCCGTCATTTAGCTCACTTTTAGCTAACTTGGAGCATGGTGTTAATCCGGGTTAGTAGGTTGGAGAGAATTTTGTAACTTCTAAGGCTTCAGTGTGAATATTTAGCTATTCATATTCAATGAACACATGTGGTATAAAAGAAATGTCGACTAATGTGTTCTTCTTTTCAATATTATAGTTAGATTTTTAATGTAACCCTAAACCGTAGTACTTATTTTTTTGAGGATTTTGTAGTGAACATTACCTCCCAATTTAATGGATACTCATATCCATCCATAGTGTAAAGTTTAGATGTGCACTTTAGCTCTTATGTCCTACTTGTGTTAATTTGGGAGTCGCTAAATCTCCCAATATAACGAATATGGTGTTTTTTGCATATGCATACAGTGAGTTGTCAAAGTATCCAGTGTTGATATCAACAAACTTTGGTAAGAATACAACCAACCCAAGTTGAGATTGCGCATTCAAAAATTAGGGTTTTTAAGTCATACAACACCAGTGTAGATACTTAAGAATGTTGTATTAGAAATATGTATAGTGTAGTCAATTTGTTAAGAAGAAGAAGTCAACATTTTTAAGAACCACTTGATTTTGCACACTAGAAGTAAAGTCCTTAAAATAAATATGCAGATGGAATATGCACTGGTGATGAAAAGAAGTGTGTAAAGAGAAAATAGAAGAGATAAAAACAAAGTAAAACTTTAGAAAGTGTAATTGCCACAACCACTTTTGTATGCATCTTGAGGAGTTTGTGAATACTGGTTCGAAAGAAGATAAGAGTTACAGCTCGCAGATTGACAAGGAGGTGGAAGAAGAGATCACGATGAGTCACAAGAGGAAGTCTAAGAATGATTTTGAGATCAATGCTTCTACACTGATGGTCCTACGAGAGCGAATGATGGAAGGAAATCACAAGAATTTGGAGAAGGTTCGTCTTTGGCAATTTATTCATCAACGATGGACACCTGCTAACCGTCCCCGAGTGTTGGCGTATCTCCTTGGTTCTAGGAGGGGAGCATAGGGCGAGTTATTTATTGGAGACTAAGTTGTACGGTTTGACATCAAAACCGTCCAATTGCATTGCTCAATCCTCCCTTTTGAGGGACCAATACTGGTGGGTTTTCTATTGTTAACTGAGGTAGAGCTGAGCAAGTTATTTGAAGAACCACGGGAGGCCAAAGTTGGAGGAGGTTACTCTATCAACAAAGCAAAGGATCCTTGGAAGGAATGGCTTGAATTCGTCAACCTTTGATTGTTGATGGCACCAGATGGCACGGAGGTGTTATCACCAAGTGGTCTTGTTGCATCATATAAAAGCTGGAAGGGTGAACGACTCAACTGATTAAAAAAATTTATATGCGTGCATCCATTTCAAGATTGCAGGCAAGACCACGCGACACCACCTACCTTTCAGAGTTGTGCCCCCCTCTAACAAGTCCTATACGGGTGATAGCAACGAAAGAGGGAGGGAGACTTGACAAGAAGACGAAGAAGAAAAGGCTTCAGAGAATGGTAGAGGAACCTGAGGAGGAGTGTGATCTAGGAGAGGCACCTTTAACTAAGGAAACTCCAAGTATGACCCCGGAGGCAGTGGAGATTCCAAATCGAGTTACCAAGATAGTAGAGGTTCCCACTCCCACTTTGGAACTTGCGGTGATTCCCAATTGGGCTCTTGAGGTCACATAGGAATCTACTTTCACAACTCCTGAGCTACCGAGGAAGGTGCCTAGTAAAGGAAAGAAGAAGGTGATGGAGGTGCAATATTATAAGGAGATGCACCAATTAACCAGTGGTGGTACATTACAAATCAACGGCATATCTAGGAGACCAACGGAAGCTGCACAAGCACTAGTACAGCCGATTGCAGCAAGGACATCGTCTATTTCAAGTAAAACAACGGCGGTGAATCAAGCAACGACTCCATGCTCGACGAGAAGTGTATCATCGGACCAGAAGTCATCTCAAGATCACTTTAGAGACAGTCATATTGAGATACGTGATAGTATGAGCTCCAGGATGAGAAACTAGAGTTGTTGGTGGCAGAAAAGAATGATCTCGTTGCTCAATATAAGGGTACTAATAAGGAGATCCTCGAAGTGAAGGATAGGAATGAGAAAGCCTTTAGAAAGGGGAAGGACAAGATGGAGAAGCAACTATTGGAGGCTGAGAAAGCCAAGGAGATTCTAGACAGGGACCGAGCCAACCTACGCGGAGAACTCCAACAGTCTCAAGAGAAGATAGAGTATTGGAAAGGGTTGTATAGAGACACCTTGGAGAAATCACAACGGTTTGAGAGGATGCAGCAGGAGGTTGTGGAGCTCTAAGATTACTAGCGCAAGTTGACGGATTAGATGAATAGCTGCAACTTGCGTTATCCAGAAGAGAAGGACGAGAGCAATCTTTTCACTCAAGAATTTAAGGCGGCCATTGTCCAACATCAGATATAACTTCAAGCGGCGGAATCAAGCGTCATTGTCATGGAGTCACCTGCGACAAAGGTGTTGAGCTTAAAGAAACAAGTTAAAGGTTTAACTGCAATTAACTCTCGATTAACTATACAAGTCGAGGCAGACAGGGTGACAAAGACCAATATGCAAGCAGCTAGCTGGGGACAGGACATTCTTAGTAAAGCCCTATTTTGTATGTTACGAGCTTATGAGTCGTAGAAGATAGCTTGTTGGAGCATGATGAAGCTTACGCCAGGGGAGAAGTTAAGTCATGATGAATTCAAACTCTTCTGGACTGTTGCTGCCAATTTTTCAAATATGAAAAGCTTGCTATGTTAGATAATTGTGAGGCAAGACCTCCAGCTAGCCGATGCAAACTAGATGTTGGTACCAATCGGTGATATTGGTACTAAGGTGCTGATGTATTACTGGAATTTAGAGGCACAGTTGCAATTGAGGCGTGAACAAGATTAATCTACCGTGACTGAACGAGTTGCGGTAATCTCTGACCTTAATCTTCCCGGCATTCCGAGTGCTCCGGAGTTCCTAGTAGAATGGAGAAGACAGCTAGAGAAGCTGACAAGATCAATACAAATTGAGCCGACATTTTTTGAATGTCTAACTCATGCGAGAGAGCGCAAAGAGGTGGCTTTGCAAGGTGAACTAGGTGTTGGACAATAAAGGTTCGCCAAACTACGAGCGCATTATGGACTGAAGTAAATAATCGAAGGTATGAAGAAGAAGGTGGCTGATGTAGCGGATGCAGTACGGATGGCTACATTTTTTGTACCACCACCTGAGTATAGGTCGCCTGCGTGAATGACGGTACCTGTTCCTATCACTAGATCATTGAACAAATAATGATTTTTAGGGCAATATTACAGCATGTTCAATAATCAAGAGGAGGTTCTCTTCTTGAGCTGGCAGGCCATTGATTGGTTGTTGGAGGACTTTGGGCTGTCTCCTCAAACTTGGAGACCTTGAGATACTCTTCAGCCAAGTATCTCCAAGCATTGGCCGAGTTTCCCCCCTGTGGCAGTGACTACAAGTTGTTACCAATGTCTTCTTAAAGGATTTAGGCATCATAAGTGGGCGCCATGGAGAAAATTGGACATTGTACAAAACAAGTGGCCACAGATCCCTGGAAGCTTCACCAACCATCAGGAGTGTAGGGACTCTTATAGAGCCTTTTTTGAGATTTACCACTCTCACACTGACCCTTTGTGTTTTAGAGTTGCCGTATACTGCAATTTCTTGGCTCACATGTGCTTGAGGTATCAGTGTGTGGTGAATGTCAATAGATTTGATGAGCAGAAGCCAGAATTCCATTTGTGGACTAAGCTTCAGCTGCTGCGAAGTCGCTGCATGAGGATGTTAGAGTGCAAAGTCATTACCAACTTTCTCAACAACGCCAATGCTATCTTTGCTTTGAAGTATCTTTGTTTGTCCATCAATATCCAACCTCTTGGAATATAGATAAAGTTAGCAACATGGATTTGTATATGGAACTTTTTGCAAAGAGATCCAAGAAATTTGAAAAGGATTAAATAAGAAGAAACCATCAATGGGAAAGATTTCACCATGCAACTACAAGTAAAATTATGCATGCGAAGTAAGAATATTTTAGCAAAAGTCGTGTTGGCCAAATGAGAATGCATACCAAACACCAAAGACATGGAGAATCGGAAGCTTCCAACTCTATATACCCGGCACCAACACCCGCGGTTATCACCTAGGGGCCGGCATGACAATATTACGTTTGAGAAGTCATTTTGGCCACAATAGCCTCTTAACTGAAAGCATAACGTTTGCGCTGCTATATATAATGTTTGGAACCCCAATGGAGTTCCAAACAATATGGGATAAATACGCGTATGACAACGTAGAAATCAGAGTATTGGAATTATCAGTAGTACATAACGAGAATGAGAATCCTTGCTGAATACAAAAAGCTTGAAGACAATAAATCCATGATATTGACAATTCATGCATGGAATGCAAGAGATAAAAAAAAAAACACAAAAACAAAAAACAAAACAAAAGCTGTGAATAAGATCTACCACCAAAAAGAATGTCAATAACCATTGGAAACTGAGTGCAAGAAGACAAGACAAATATGTTATAACCATCAGTTTAAGATTAATGTCGAGAAAGTGTAGTCAGACCACCTTAAGAGAAGTGACTATCTTTAAACAATGAAGGAAATAATCTTTTGGAGATACCATAAGTATTGGTTCTTAATCCAGTTGTAAGTTGATTAAACATATGATAGGATTGTTGAAACCTAACAGCCATAGTGTTTTAAAGAGAGAACAATTTAATCGAATTCTTATGTCAAAACTTTTGAATAGAAAGAACAAATTAGAGATAGGATATGTCTACCATCACTCTACACAGGTCCTATACCTGACAATTAGAGTTCAGACAAAAAGAAAAATAAAATTAGAAGGACTTAGTAAATGAAGGTCATGTCAATAAAGAACCTTGATTTCTAATGTCAAAAAATATGTGAAAAATATATAAGAGTAAGTGGCTGTAAAAAAGAACAATTAGAAAGATGCACATGTTTAAAGTCTAAAATACTCAAAATAAAACTTGAAGGCAATATCATAAAGTCTAGGAACATAAAGTAGTACCTCATTTGTCAGTGTTTGAAAATGTTTAAACATAAAATAAAATAAAATAAAATTAATGGTAAGGAGAAAAATAAGAGAGAACATGATAATTTATGAGAGGTATGATAATAAAATAAAGTTAGTGCAACACGTAGTGCAGGAAGATCCATCTACTTAAATAAAAAGAATGCTTTAAATCAAAAATTACACAAGGAGTGATGAAATAACAACCTAAGGACTAGTAAATTAACAATTGGAATGGGTTCCAATAACTAATATACTAAGGCTTATGGTTTGCTATACTTGAAAGAAAAATTAAAAAGTGAAAACAAATATACATACATGTAAATGAGCAAAAGATATTATAACTCAAGGAGTAAAGTGCAAGAACTATAAAGTACGACAAATAATTGGGATGAAGACTTAAAAGAAATATGAAGACTGAAGAATGAGACTTAGCTGAAAGATGATACTTCAGGGACAAAGGTTGCTGAAGTCAACAAGGACGTCTCCGAATAAAGACGGGGGCTATGTAGAGCCGAAACCGTTAATCTAGACTTTTTCAAAAATTTAAGTGTAAACATAGTTGTCTTAGAACGTAGCCGATACTTTATATAATATAATAAAAAGAAGTTGTTGACGCGGTTTATTGGCCACCTCCTTGTGACGGAAAACCCAGTTGCCTTGATTTATGCCTTCTAGCCTCAATTCTATTAATTGGTCATTATAGCCAAAGCGGCCTTGAGAATCCAACCCTCACCAGTTTTAATAAATAGTTTATTTTCATGATTATTTTGGCTTTTTATGAGGGTAAAGTAGACTATAAAGCCCTATACAGTAGACTACAAATAAAAAACGTGGATATTTAGAAAACTAGATATTTAGTGCTTAGTTTCAGACTTAAGTAGTTTAATTCTTAAAGAGAACCTGTTTACTACAAAAACTTAAAAAGTAGTGTAAAAAGGTCAAAAGGTACATCCTTTGGTTGGATTGTACCTTTAAATGAAAGGGTGTGAGGATGTTAAGGGATCAACCTTAATGGTTGATCTTGAGGGAAAATCCTTTCCAAGAGGTGTACCTTTTGGGTTTTCAGTAGTGTAAAAACCTTGGGAATTTGACATTTGTTGCCACTTCCACGAGGAGCTTTGGAGTGAGTCCTAGCTTAAAGATCAAGCTAGTCGGTGACTCTTAATGTATAAGAGTTTACTTATTAATATATATTATTATTTATGTCTTTAAGTCTTCTGGTTGTGATTTAAGTGATGTGTATGCGTACTAATAGGTCTTTATAATTAGGTTAGGAAGGGATTTAATCATTAAAGTCAGGTGTATGACCTTGTATGTGTGTTTTAATCATTAACTATAAGTTTGTGAGACTTATTGGAGTTAATGAAAAATTGTGTGACTTAATGCATCAATGAGTAATATGCATAAGTACTACTTAAAGGCCTAAAATAGGAAGGTGAGAATTTAAGGACCTTAAGACCAAGTGTAGTGTGCTTAAGTAGACAGGGTCTACAGTGAGTAAGCACTTGAGCAGAAGTCAAGAATTCTAAAGTCTGAGTGTTGGGACTTAAGAAATGCAAGCATAGGTGTGGGACACCACTTGCGTAAAGGGTTAGCCATAGCACTGATAGATTTAGGTATGAGCTTTACATGTACGTTATCATATCTTAAATCACTTGTGTGTATGGATTATGAAGATAATTCTGAGAATAAGAACTATATTACGTGGACCGGTTGGACGGACAAGAGAAGAGGAGTGGATGCATGAGGTAAAATTGTGATTGATTAACGAAACGTAATTAAGGAACCCATGCATTGAAACTTGATGGAATCTTCTATCAACTCAATGTAGCATAGGTCTAGGAGTGTGTGCATAAAGCATAATCTTAACATGAATAATGTATGTTCACTAATATAGTGGATACTAAGAGTTAATGGTGCTTCACCCTTTAAAGTGATGCTAATAGAGATCCATTTCCTTAAAGCATGATGAATATCCTTAAGTATTAACCAGATATATAGCTTCAACTATCCAATTAGAGTCCAATTACTTAACAATAGACAAAAGGTCATCTCTGAGAGCAAATCTGGAGTTAAGAGAGTAACTTGGGTTATTTTGGAAGAGTAGAATTTTGGGTTCACATCTATATTAACCTTTCATATCTTGTAGATGCTTTTTGTTAAGGCGATTGTATTGTGAGGCTTTGATTTCACCTTGTTAAGTTGCCATTTTCTAGTCACAAGCACTTATAAAATTTTAGTTGGTGCCATCCTATGGGAAATGAAGCATGACATAGTTCTTGCTCAAGTCATTGTGCAATATCCCTTGAAATGAAAAACATCAATGATGCAAATAATTGCCCATGCCAAATATGCACGGTTTTTGTGACATCTTACTACATTTTAATGGATCTGAATGTCCAATCCATCTTCTTCTGAGAGCACAATCCGGAAGATTGTTCATGTAACGATTAATATATTTCACGGCCAACGACGCTAACATGTGAGCGGTGAACAATGAACAATGAGCAGTGAAAATGAGGCTAAATTTAGGTTGTCATATTCCAATTTCAAAAATATTATCATATAAAGATTCTATTATTACTAAAAAAACCTTTTGGTCCTATTATCCTGGATTCTGCAAGGTCTTTGGTGATAGCTCAGTTGTAAATGGACGTTTATACTACTTTAGAAGTGAATTGTCAAATTCCTTGAAGGGTTGTGAATAGGATTTGGTTGTGTGGTGCTCAACTGTGGGTTTTATTTGGATGAACTCTTTGGAGTATATGTTTATCACATGTACAAAGTTTTTGGATTTTGCGGTCTATCTACAATTGTTTCTTTTATTGTGGGAATTTTTTTGAACTTCTTAACATTGAAGGGAAGGGGCAAAGGGCACTTTGGAACTAGATAGCGTAGTGTGCACTTGTGCAATTCTTATACTTTGAGGCATATAATTTTTGGTTGAACTAAAATGGAAATAAAGGTCTTTGGTACAAAAGCGGCCTCATTCGCACTTCTTTAATCTTGCCCATTGTGATAAAAATAATCTTGAACACATCGAAATTTTGGCGAGGGAAAAAATGGCTCCTCTTTACTGAGGTGCCTATTTGGAGATACAAATCGGTATGTATTTTTTGCCACTGAAGTTTTTACTTAAATTTCAATGGAAAAAACATGGTTTTTCCTACAAGGTTCAAGATTTTGTGGCCGCTTTGCAATAGTACCCATTGTGATAGAAAGTGTTTTTTTAATACAACAATACTTTATTTAGGTGAATAAGAGGTCCATTGTACAAAAGAGCCAATTTAGATCTCTGTGGTTTTATGTGATTTTGGATGCTTCATTTTTTGCTTCAAGTACTATGGAAAAAACATGGTGTTTTTTGAACGGTTCTAATTTTTTTGGCTGCTTTGCAATAGTATTTGTCGTTCTAGCAAGTGATTTTTGAACTTGAGAAGTTCATAGTGGAGTAAAAATTGTCATCATTGTACGAAAAAGCATATTTGGAGCTCCAAATTTGTTTGAATTTAGGACACATGATATCTTGCTTCAAATAAAATTGGGGTCAATGTTCCATCATTTCCATAGTTTCAAAACCTCACAAGATTTTTATAAGGGAAAATAGTGCTCCTTTGTACAAAGGAGCATGATTAGGCCTACAAATTTTGATGTCAAGTTTATCCCAAATTTTTGGCTTGAAATACTATGGAAAAAACATGGTAATATGAATGCACATTTAAGGCTTTTATAGCATAATGGCAATCAATATGGTTGTGAGATTATTTTTGGAACTTGAAAGCATGTCAATAAGAGGAAAAATGGCACTTTTGTAAATAGAACCCAAAATAGGGCTTGGAAAAAGTAAACTTGTGTTTATATGAGAAAGGGGGCAAATAACTTGCCATTACAACAATATCCAAAAGAATGCACGGATAGAGAGTACTGTTTTGGAGAAGTAATTGAACTTCATTGAAGCTCAAACTTAGATGAACTCATTGACCTTTGAATTTGCTTTGCTCAAGAAGCACTAGACATAGTAAAGGTGCTTGCAATTCTCTTATTCAAAGTTCTACTACTCTTTGTAACAAAATCTTCGTAGGTGTAGGAGGGAAAGTCGCAAAGAGTAATCTTGAATATTTTTTGTTTAGGATAGTCTATTAAATCCATGGTGATGATCACTCCATAGCCACGGTATAGAATGGGCATCTCCTTCTCCAAAGTGACCTTGATGTTGCGAGTAGATTCCTATTTGTTGCGGTGGTCCATGATTGGACCATCGGACAACCGCTTGATCGTCCTACCATGGTGCTTGGTTGGATAGAAATAACCATTCAATGGAGTTGGACTTACGTTGTCTATGACAGCTACTGGAAAAGTTTGAAAAAGTCTCCTTAGTAACGTGTCAAAATCTTTTGTCTATAGCTGAAATTTCCGCCTTAGCGAGATAGCTGGGATCTCCGCCTTAGCAAGATTAGTGCCTTGTGCAATGAGCCAAACAACAAGGACTACAGGTCTTTGGTATAGCCACTTGCATTTTGTCCTTTTAGCACATCTCATACTATCGTGCATGCAAAACCTGAAGTCAAAATGGACAAGTTGTCAACTTTGTAGTCCATTATCTAGCTATTGTAGGTTGTTGTTGGAGTACCTCTATTTAAGTCTTTGCAGACCTTGACTCCGCATTTCTACTACTGGTCCGCTTGAATGCCATGACAATATTTCTCCCTATCTTGCACCGTACAATGTGCCACTCTTGTGGATTGCTCACTGTCTCAAGGACGGAGGTAGCATGAAAACAAAGGCACATAAACAAATCAATGTGAGTACAATCTACATTTGCAGCCTAAGCTTCAATTCAGGCTGATGTTGAACTCGTTCGAACAAAAGGATGAGAGAAGTTGATTTTGTCATGCCGGTGAGAGTCCCCTTTAGAATCAGGTGGAAGATCAAGTTTCTATTTGCTTGAGCCGAACACATCGTTGCCTTCTAGGTGGGGAGCTCCGGTGGTGAATTTCTCTACGCCTGGGAGCTTCCAATTAGCTGTAGCAATCTTGACCAAGTCCTTCGTGCGCCTCGGAGCTCAAAGTTGAAGCTCGTTGTGGTGGGATCTATTGCCTGAAGCGTGACCTTGCAAGTAGGCCCAGTAATTGGAGGACTGCATCATTGCCCGCATCATATCATCGGTAGTAGCAATGTAGAGGCAAGTCCCTATGTTGCTAGACATTTGCAGATATTTCTTGTGCACCGTTTGCGCTAGGTTCTAAAAAGGCATTTTTGCTTGCTACTCCATGTTTAGGTTACGTAAATAACAACACAGAGTTATGGTTTGTAGTTCAGGGCAGGAGATAAAGAAGCATAAAGAATTGGGTTAGGATTTATTGCTTGCAAGTAGAATTAGCAAGACAATTTGGGATTCATAATAAATGCTTTTACCAGCTCCATAAAGCCACTCCATTGACGATTGCGGTAGTGCAAGACATTCAACCAGTCGTCCAACTCATGGATTGCTTCTTCAGACGCCGCGCACAAAGAGTCCAATTGATGCCTATGTATTGCTCTTTTACATCTTCAGATGTCTTCACATCTTTGTATTGTCTACAAAGTCATATATGTTGTTCTCGGAATTCTAGACGTATGAGCTTAGTTGTTTGTCTGTTCATCGATGTCACCTAGTGCAGGAGGTAGGACTACTCTTTATCAACCATTTTGACGGTGGGATTGTCGTTTCCAAAGACCATGAGTATAACGTTCCAGTTAGCCTGGGTGCCTTCTACCATGAAGCCCTTGAAGTTAGGGTTTGCGATGATATGGCAAGCTATGGACTTCTGTAGAGACAATCACATGAGCTTTTAGGCTTCAGCCTCCTTGCTTTGCATGTCACAGATAACGATGGTCATGACTCGGCAAGCCTCCGAGTTGTGGACGTGGTACGCCATAATGATCCAGCCCTTGACTTGTTTGACATAACAGGACATGATCAAGGAGTTCTGGAGGTCTCTACTAGTCTAGATTTGTTTGACAAGGTCGATGCCGTTCCCCGAGCTTTTTTCAAACATCTAAAATAGGTACACATTTTTCTGGTCTTAGCGCGGATAGACATTGTCTTGGATGTATGCATAGAAACTCTTCAATTTGAGCTTGATTATTTTGTCAATTAGTCCTCTATTTGCAGTTAGTCGGAAGGTAGTGATAGCAAATCTGTTGTTAGGAAAATTGAGTATCCAAAACCTCTCCAATATTGAAACGAGCGAGTCCTCGCAAAGAGGATCCGATTAGCCCTTCTAATCGAGTGCAAAAAGTTAAGTGGATAGGAACTTCTTGCTAGTAGCTAGATCTATGGCGGAGTTTGTGGCGCTAGGGGTCTTATACACTTTATTAACTACAAACTCAATGAGTCTCTCGACGAACTCACGGAAAATGCCCTTAGCAATGAGATGTTGGTGGGTGCCGATGTGAATGCAAGCATCACCAAAATCACCCTTGTTGATGACGTAATACAATTGGCAAAAACAAGAACCTAGGCAAGAGAGGGGACTTATAGATCGGGCAATATAAATTGGAATTTGGGGATGGTTTTTCTCTTATGGCAAATATGTGTGTAAAAGTGCCTATCTCTTCTGTTTCGTTATGTAAACCAGTGCGGTGCAACCTCAAGAAATCTTTGTTCATGTACTTCAAGTGGCCAACACACAAAGAAGATCTAATGGTAAGTTCAGAGTCATTCACAATGTTAGTAGTACAAGTCTTTGTCCATGTATGTGCGTTATACCTCTTGTCTATGCCTTCCATCTGCCAACCGTATGAAGAAGACAACATGAACGGAAGGGGACAAACTCAAATAAAACATCTCGATTGAAATGTGGGGAAAGGTTCTTGATCTTCTTGCAATGAAAGATAATAGTTTCAAGAACTTCATGTCATTATTTCTACGTGGTCGATTTTGCAATTGCTTGAGACATTTAGGAACAATACAAGACTTCAACCTAGGAGGTAAGGGTGAATTTTGAGACGATTGGCTTGTAAATGACACCAATCCTTGTTGAATAGTATTCTTGACCAATTGGGAATAAACTTAATGTGGTTTAATTTGTTTGTTAGACAAGTATGTAATAAAGAGAACCGAGTTTCAATTTTAATACCCATGAGTGAGTTCAATTTTGAGTTAATTGAAGTATATATGCTTCCATACTATGACTATAATAACACCACCAATCTCTTATTTAGTCATATATAATATCAAAGGCTAACTTGCTATTTCGTAACAAAGGTCTTAAGCATTAATAGTTTCGATTTTTGTCTCCTAATAAAATTCCCCCTTTTGTCAATTCATGGCAACTTCCAAACTGCATGGTTTTCAAATGATTCTCGTCCAATCGTACTTGGACTAAAATTTGATCAACCATTGGTAATCCTCTTCCCTTAGCTTTACTCCAATCAGAGTTCTTCGAATTGCCTTTAGAAAAAAATAATTTCTTCATTGATTTCCAACTTTGTCATGAAACTAACCAATTTTACAATTCCTCCTCAAGTAATATGATCTCCCATAATTTTTTATAAACAAAATCCATAGCTTATCAATTAACTTCCTATTCACACTCGACAAAATCTCTACTAAAAATCTCTCAGCATTGCTCATACATCTACCTAAATAATAGACGGTAGTCTGTCTATCCTCCGCTCCCTAACCCTAAACCTAACCCTAACCCTAAAAACCCTAAAAACCCTAAAACCCCTAAATCCCTAAAAATCCTAAAAATCCTAAAATCCCTGAAACCCTAAAACCCTAAAAACCCTAAGATCCTAAAATCCTAAGACCCTAAAATCCTAAAACCCCTAAAACCCTAAAAACCCTAAAACCCCTAAATCCCTAAAAATCCTAAAAATCCTAAAATCCCTGAAACCCTAAAACCCTAAAAACCCTAAGATCCTAAAATCCTAAGACCCTAAAATCCTAAAACCCCTAAAACCCTAAAAACCCTAAATTCCTAAAAACCCTAGACACCCTTAAAACTCTAAAAACTTTAAAACCCTGAACCCTAAGCTTAAGATTTTGCCGTAACATGTGCGCTGTTGTTGGTGAACGCCATGAGGATTTGGGCAACCGTTCATTTCCAGAGTGGCTCGAGGCACTGGGGGAGGATAGGCTGGAGAAGGTAAAAGATTACATGATTAGGTGTCCACCGGCAATGATTGTCGGCAATCACACCTTGAACGGCTTATCAATGTTGTCTTTGGAAGAATTGTTGACGTCGAAGCAATTGCGCGCGAGTACTTCAGCGGTCGTGTCATTCTTGCCGCACGAAATAACGACATTTTGCTGATTCATGTACGACATTCTTTGGGATGCAAATTGCAATATAAAATATATTACGTCAAATAAATTTTATTCTCAGGTGCACTAATTAAAAACCTTTCACGGTCGGAACGACGGGTACCAATACTAGTTGACAATAACAAATCCATGCTACAACGACATCCCATACTCCACTCCAATTGGTGCTCCCTTCTTTCATATTTCAAATTCTTCTCATTCTACACTTCTCACCTTTTTTAATACTTATTTTATTTTTTTGATTATTTTATATTTTTGTTCATTTTATCAAACGCATGTTTGATTACTCTTTAATATGTAATTTTTCTCCAATCTATTTCAATGCTGCAAGATACTATTTACACCAATTGGCTGTCTCATTAATTATTTCCTGAACCCATGGGCAACAATTTTTCAATTGGACTTCTTTCACATCCACTACAATTATTACCAATGGCATGTTTCCATGCCCGTTTGTCTTCTCCATAGGCTCACATCTTCATTAGGTACGGTTACTTAAAAACAACTAGAGTCGCACAATCTACAATTGTCTCATACACACTTACTTTCCAAATTATATTTATTACTCCAAATTGTATCAGAGCACAATTATGGAAAAGAAAATTTCAAAAAATTCCCAATCACCAAGAAAGAGCTCCTACACTTCTTGCATGAAGATTGATTTATAATTGTGCTTCATCTTGGTCTAGTATTTCCCAACTTGGTTGAGGTCGTTACCACCAAACACTATTCAGGCCTGTTGGTATGTGGATTCAACTAACCACTTTCTAATTTGAAATCTATAATCACTAAGAGCCTATTTACATCATTGAATGCTAGTCAATCTATAACTCATTTGACCTAATCAAGATATAATCAAAAAGAAATTTTGTGAATGTATTGGCTTACTACATAGCCCTACTTCCATCTAATTGCGTCCCTACAAACACACTTCTTCTGTCCAATGGTCTTCGCTACACAATTAGACTTTGTTCGGTTGTGTACGCTCCTTCTGAACTTGTCGCACTTGGAATCCGTTTTCTTGTGCCTGTCTGTGCACTGCATGGGACTAAAGTTAGTTGTGCATTTGGTTTCCGTGCCAATGAAATCCTCTTGTTGTGCTGCCATTTACGCACCATCCTCCGCCAACCTGCTCGCACCACTTGTATGTTTTTTTCATGGTCTTCATCCAGAATAATATGGAAAGCTTTCTAGCAAAGGCCATGTTTATTATCTATCATCACTTGATGAACACTCGGTAGAAATTAGGCGATACATATAAGCTCTAAGATACACACCTTCTTTGTAGACATTTAATGAATCTGGGCATAAATCTACATGTCTTGCATATTCTTTGTGCCCAATTTGATATAGAACACAAGGTCAAACTTTAAGCACCAATAGGTAAGAATCTTACAGAAAATGGTTGCCTGGAAACACATTGGATCATTGAACCAATGTTTCACTAAGAATTGAGTGTACACCTCCACCCATTGGTCTTCACTGAATATACCACCACCCATTATTGGCCAAATGTACCAAACTGCATCTAATTTGGCATCTCTCCACCAATTATAACAAGGTGAAGAATCACAGTGACGGAGATCAACAAACACCAAACAGAACGTCCTCAATTGGCGCAAATGACTCTTTCGCTGGATTTGGATTTCTATGGCCCTTGCGGACTCTTTAACGTTGTGATCTTTGCCAATCCAATGTAAGGCCTCTCAACTTAGAAATTGAATTGGTCCTCCAGCTAAACAAACAGTCTATTCCATTGGCCTAAAAAGCAACCATCTGGATCGTTGGAGACTACCATTGGTTGCTATGCGTCCAAATCTTTAGATACTCAGATCAACAACTCCGGCCGATTGGTAAATTCATACTTGGTCTTTAAAGTAGCATCTTTGTTTAATGTTCAATGGAAGAAGCATGGAAAAATTTGAAACTGCCTCCACTTGGTTCAATTGTTTTCCAATTGCCCGATAGGTGTAGAGATATTGTGATAGATGAATGCTCGTCTAGTACTTGGTACTCACCACATGCTCCTAATTTTATTGGATTAAATCCACCACCTATCCTTTTAAATGAAAGATTCCGACTAAGAATTGAACTTCATATTTTGAGTCTTCTTGCGGCAGTATGTGCCAATTTTTTTATGAATTCCTTAGATACTGATTTGGACAATTCTTCACATAATAGCTCTCTGGCCGTCTTACCACAGGTCTCTTCCAACCTGCAATGCTCCAATCTGAAGTGTGTCCATTTCCTAGTGGTAGAGCAACACTTGCGCTCCAACGTAAATTATCATGAAGACTTGACCATAATTGACTAATTGGAGATCCCTTTGTGCCAAAACTGCTACTAGTATGTCCACCATTGAATAGTGTTTGGTTAAATTCCAAATACGTTGAAATTGGTCATGATTTAGCAAACCCTAATAGGTTAGATTCACTATGAGGAAAAGTTCCTGACAATCCCATAAATTTGCATGTTGGGTACTCCTTGTTGGTGATAAATAAGCCTTTAACGCTAGCATGTTGTCCACCTAAATTGTTTGGTCTGCAGGATTGGCCACAACCACCACAACCTTGTGCTCAGCCAATTGATTGACTCCAAATTCCGCGAGATTGTTCTCATCCTGCACTCTAAAGTGATCCAAACGCTTTTGTATCTCCTTAATAACCATCCGATTGGCGTCAATTACGTCTTTATTTATGTATCTCTCCATCATTTTCAGCTACTAAAATATTGGCCTTTGCAAATGCCTTGCGTAATTGCACCTACGACTGCACCGCTTTCTCTAATTTGGACTTGAGCCCTGTCTTCTTCCTCATTTTGAGACCCAACTGCTCATCCAATTGGTAGTTGCTAATTCGAAGCTCCTCTCGAATTCGTTGAGCCTCCTATTTGTTTGCCCATTGTAGGTCCTTCTCATCTTATTGGAAAATCAAGAAATCCACCTAAGCCTACAATCCTGCCATCAACTAGTCTTGAGATACGGTTGCGATTTATTGAAGTTGTCTTTCTCAACCTAATGCTCTCTTTTCAGCGTTCCAAATTCCGCTTCCAATTGGGGGTGTATTATCTGCAATTACTTATATTGCTCTTTGTAATAAAGTTCTGTTATGATCACCTTTTCGCTCCAATTGATGATAGTGCACAAAATAACACTTCAAAGACTCTTCCAATTGACTTGCAAATAACCTATATCTCCATTCAAGAATCACTTGAGCAAATTTGGACAACTACGGTTTTTCCCTTGACAAGTTGGCACACACACATAGTCTACACTAAAGTTTTCTCACTAATTAATTTCTTCAAATTACTTCAACTTCTAGAGTGCACTCCAACTCTTTGCTTCCTCATTCACTACCATTTGGACACATTTACTCTTCTTAGTCCTTACCTAATGGCTAATTCACTCTTCATGTCCTTTCACTTGTCTATTCCCATGAATGGTATCAATGCCCTCATAAAATCCCAACAATTTGCCAATTGACGACTTGTCCTTCCGCTCCCATTTTACAATACATCTCCTTTCCATTGTGGATATTATTGACCTCCATTAATCTTTTCCACTTATTGGAGCAAAAGTAAAAAAATTAATTATATATACTTATCATTATTTTTTTAATATTTTTCTTTTCCTATACATAGTAACAATATTTATTTTTATTTATGATTTTACCAATTTGTTTTTTTTTCACTTCTTATATCACTTAAATTTTTACGATAAATGTAATCTCTTCTTTACACCAAATTGGAAGCCGCCTTTGCCTTACACATGATAAACCTTTAGACGTTACTTAATGATGCAGATAGGAAGCTTGTTATCTCAAAAATATGCAATTGGAGAGACGCATTAGTATTAACATCAACCACCTCATAGGGACCTAATTAACAAATTTGTATTCTGCTAAAAAACTCAAAAAAACAATTGTCGTACAAAAGTATTGAATCTCTGACTTCAAATTCCTTGGAACATAATTTAGAATCATAAGATGACTTACATTTTCGTTGAGCAACAAAAGTATCATAAAAGGCCATTCTTCTCTCATCATCAAGGGATTCCAATTGGAAGAGCTAATCTTACAAACTAGTCACGTCATCTAAAGAATGGTCAATAGCCATTCGGTGATATTTTACCCTCCTTTATTTTGTTTAGTAGTTGAGACTATAGAACCCCTTACAATTGAATTTTTAGACACCTACAGTATTAGTAAAATTTTGTCATGAGGATACAACCTTAATCTAATTTACTCAAACCTCAACTAGAGTACCTTCTCTTATTTTGAACAAAATCCAATTCACTTTGTTTCACCTTCACTTATATTTGATCTCAACTTCGTCCTTAAATTGCATCAACCAGCTCACATCCAATTATTATAATTATTATTATTTTGCTTTTTAAAAATAAAAATCTTAAGTGTTTTATTTCTGTAAATTCAGCTGCTATTGCAACTTGTAGAATGACTACATCGATCAATATTCTAAACCCATACACACAGAATTGGAGCGAGTGTATAATATGTGCAGTCACATGCAAAATATCTTATACACCCAAATTTACCAATTAAGCAGAATTAACAGAAGATACAACGTGATTTAAGTCAATCCACTTTCCTTCAAACTAATCACACAGCTATTTCCCTAGGTTGTTCAGTGGGACGTATGTTCAGGAGCTCCTGTGGACGTCTTTAACTTAGAGGATTTTTTTTTCAACTTTTTCTACCTTTATTGTTGTCTTATGCTACCGAGTTGTTGTGGCCATCTGGTGTAAATGTTCATTGATTTCTCCCACTTCTTTACATGGGCACGTGGCACTCATTTTTAGATGGGCATATCCCATACCACATGATCCTTACGCCCAGGAGGGGGTAGTACTACTTAATGGGCTTGTTGAGTTGTTTCGGACCATTTCTTTGGTCGTCTTTGGCTTTAGAAGGTTCAGTTTGCCTCTTGAGCAGCTGTGTTTGAAGGAGTGTTGAGGGGGTGGGTGTGGTGGCGTCCTTGGATGCTATTGCATTTTTCTTGTTGGTGTTTAAAGAACGTCAAAGTGTACTCTGATTGAGATGTGAGCTTGTGACCACCACCCTTGCACCGTGCACATGACTCTTCAGGCATTCAAAACAATGAGGGCGGAGTGGAATGCATAGTACAATGAGCTGGACCGTTCAAGAGTTTGTTGCAAGCTCTATGACCATGTCTTTGCGGACAAGCCGGCGAGGATCTTTGGCCTCCTCAAATATATTTCCAACGGCACAACTATCGATGTTGCCACCTGCAAATTTTGGTTGCTAACGTGCTCATCTATCGTGCACTCATCAACTGCTTAGAGAAGGTGCCGCATTGACCTACCCTTTCGTCAAAGTTTTTGTAACTCAAAGCGCCAAAAAGCAACGCCATTCTATCAAATCCCACTTGCTTTCACACATCGTCTTCTACTAGAATCGATTCTTGTGGAGCTTCTTTACATCAATCTTAAAAAGAGACCCTAGCCCTTTCTAAATTGGAACCTCCACTGTAGCAAATCCTCAAATTTTAGGAACAAATCCCTAGAGTAGGCCACATTGGAACACGGCTTTGCGAAGGCGAAGATAAAGAAGGTGGACTGCGCATGGGCTTTGTTCTTCTACGAGCATAACATTTTGTTTGCCGTGGCCTGGTCTACAAGTTTTAGAGAGGCGGTCAAAGAATTGTTGACCTACAACTCCCCTACCTACCTTAATTATACAACAATCTTCAAATACAACTATTGGATGACAAGAAGAAGGAACTCTCCAGTGACATGATGTTGAAGATGGGGTGCTTTATCCACAGCTTTGGTTGCACTATCTATGTTGATGGATAGGCTTTTGTGATCAACCGGCTATTGATGAATATCATGCAAGTTTGCCACGCAGGAGAGGAGTTCCTTGCGTCCGTAGACCCCTCTGGGGAATTTAAAGACTACAAGTATGTGGTGAACAACATGACAAAGTACGTGGAGGTTGTGGTTTCTACTATTGTCATATAAATCTGCACCGACAACTCTGCGATGATAAGAAGGTGGTCAAGAAGGTGCAAGAGAAGTATCTCTACATATACTTCCAAGAGTGTTGGGCCCATATTATGAACCTATTTATATGTGCTTTCGAAAAGCAGGCATGGGCCAAGAAATTTGTGAGCAAAGCAAAGACCATCGTGGACTTTGTGAAGAAGCTGCATATACCTTTGTCGGTCTTTTCCTTCTATGAGAAGAACCTCTCCTTCACCAAACCTTGTGCCATGCGCTTTGCCACAAACTATGTGATGATTGATTGTTTATAGAAGGTGAGGAAGGTGCTGGAGGTCACCATTGTTAACACAAAGTGGAACTAGTATGTTAGGACATTAGGGAGCGAGAAGAAGTTCAACCATTGTGAAAAGGCAAGGAACACAAAGAAAGTTGTGCACTGCGAGCAATTTTGAGGAGCATGCGACAATGTTTGTGAGCTCCTAAAATTGGCCGTCCTCGCGTTGAGGGAGTTCAACGAGAAGAGCCCTTGCATGGCCAAGACGCATGTCATAATGACAAACCTTAAGAAGCATGTGCGGTCACTACGAAATGTACCAATGTCATTGCCCCCCTATGTTGCAAACCAAGTGGAAGAGCTTCTTGAAATATGGTGGTCTTTGCTAGGCACCGACCTCCACTATGCAAAGGCACTATTGAACCCATACCTCATCAATGATAGGATGCTCCACAATAAATGTGATGCAAGGATTGCGATGCACAAAATATTTGAGAGTTATGTGGCTGGCAACACTAATGTGTTTGGTGACGAGGATGACAACTACGGCCTAATAGACTGGCACTTGCACAACCATTGGCAATTCAACACTACATCGGTGCCTGTTGCGGTGCCCAACAACATGGAGAGAGGAGAGGTTGAAGCCAAAGACAACAAGGTGGCATTATTGGTGCCACCAAACCTGCCCACAAAAGAATGATGCAGAGTTGTGATGATAATGGCATCATTCCATTGCAAACTCCTGCCACGTTTATTGCGGCAGCATCTCCAATTGAAGTTTTTATTTGCGTATTGGTTCCAAGGAGTGAAAGTAGCCTCCATCGTGTGGTGGAAATCGCTCATATAGGAGGCGGGTAAGAAGCTTCACCTCATCATCAAGAGAAATACCAAGTGGTTGTTGAGTCCATCAATGACAACCGCCCAATTACGCACCATTTGAGGCCTCTCAAGCATGATGCAAGACCTCCATGTGTGAGCTTGGAAGGGGCCATTGGGATCATGCCTTGACCCTTGCTTTTGTTGAAATTTGAGCAAGACTCTTTGCCAAATAGGGTAGTTTAGTAGATGCCATGATGCGGGCTGCTGATTAACGTGGAAAACTCTGCACTATAGCTCCGTTTCGCTGCAAAGAATTTGCAATGCAAACCGCTCGTCGATTTCTTCTTCATTAGAAGAGTGTCAATAAGAGCTCGTTAATGAATGAGTTTGGCATCCTTGAGACGACTGAAGAATACATGACATCTACTTGCTACAATGGTGGCGAAAGCCTCTTAAACATTAGCAAAGTGTAGCAAGGTATGCGCCTCAAATGGTAAAAGGCGACGTTTGCAATGAAGACCAGATTCTAAGGTCAAGGATGGGCAACACTGGAAGAAGACCAAATCGACAATATTGCACCTTAGCAAAAGCCCAAGGAGCAACCAAGACCGCATAGCGAAAGATGATGACAATGCTACAAGTGTAGTGGAGGTCCAAGGAGGCACGATATGGACACTAGAAGGTGATAGAAAATGACTTGCAATTATGCAAAAATTGACCCAAGTATGCTTCCATTTCTTAGTGCAATGCACGTTTTCATCCAAGGTCATATATTTGGGCTCTTTGAAATTTGTGGTATTATGTTGTGCACTTTGTTCCAATTCAAACTTTACTTCTTGTGGATACAATGGATTTATTGGCAAACATTCATAACTTTTCACACATCGTCTCTAAGTTCAAACCATCTAAAATGCACGGCAATTAAAACAATGCAGTTTGATGACTCATTTAGCAACGACATCAATAATTTTTGTTGTTTCAGGTTCAACAATGGCTTCAACTATCATCCAAAGTCTCGGAGCTTGCTTAAAGAGCCTTGTGCAATGCGTCTTTAGCAACACTGGTTGGCGCTCTAAAAAGCTAGTTGCGGGAGCTGCGACTACTCACTAGGGCTTGCCTCCACTTTGTTGGCCCCTTCATTTTGCAAAAGGGAGCGTGGAGGAAATCGCCATCCAAGTGGTTGCCATGACGACATTCATGAATCGCATGAATTGCATCATTATGATGCTAGAGTATGCCCAACACGTTTGTGGATCGTCAAGTTGATTACTTTGGAGTGAATCTCAAAGTCCAGGGTGCGCTTCATATTGTTGGCTCTCATGTTGCATAACGATGCTCGAACGGCAAGCCTATGCCAAGCTTGTTGATTTCTCTTTTCCTTGAGCCATGTAACCAGAGCCCGATTCAATGATGTGGTCGAGAGAGCCGATAAGGTCGAAGCCAAATCAACGCACACCATTAGTGCGTCCAGGTCATTCACACGCTTCTACACTCCCTGTGCAACCAGCTCGTTCACAATGTCTTCTCTGTCCAATTCTACCAATGTTTTTCCCTTCTTTGAGATGATAATGGACTTTGTATTCTCAAAGGCATATGCCATTACTTCCTTCATGCAAAGGTGGTGGTCGAGCGGGATGCTCTCTATGCAAAGTTGTTGGACCTCCTTCTTCTAACGTGCATCAATCCTTCTCTCTTCTGCACTCGCCTCTCCAGCAACAATCTTGGCCACCGTCTCTTGCACCTTGGAGTCAAATGCCTCCAAGCATACCCGTTATTCTCCAAATCTATTTGACAACAATGTTTGTACGCCCTTTTCCGCCGTTACAGGGCTTGCTTTCGACTGAGGCTGCCAAGTGTCAAGTTTGTCGTCACGATCTATAAGCAACAATAAGAAATCCTCCATTGACGAGCCTAAGGATTTAAATATTTAGGATTCAAACATTCAAATATCCAAAGGCGTTCTTGGCGTTGCTACACGCTTGGCCTGGTGCACCAGAAGGTCATCTTCATGGACAACAAAGGCTCCAGTAATCTTTGAGATCTTGGTGTCAACTTCTTTCAAATCTAACTCCTCTTCTAACCCACAAATCTTGCGCATGAAGGCAACTGTGCGTTTTCTCTTGCTCGCATCAATGTTCTCCTCCAAGATAGCCCTTCTTCCATTACACTCTCGTAGCTCTCCCCTCAACTTATTTGATTTATGCACGGTCTCATGCTACTACATCCTCCAATTCAGCCATGTACTTCTTAAAGTCCTCCACGGTCTCTTCTACGGCCTATATGTCCTCCAATACTTGCTCTATCTCTTTCAGGACTTTCTTGTGTCATTTCTTGAGGTTGTCTGATTCATTCTTCTCAGCCTCATCTAAAGTGTGTTTGAACATGTTGTAATCTTTGTTACAGTGTGTCGATTGCTCCTCTACTCTCGCGAAGGATGCCTTGATCTTGTCCCTCTTTATCGTCAAAGGTTCCAGCTTAGAGACAATCCTTGTATTCTTCTCTTGTTGAGAGTTAAATTGGATCAATATAAGGTGTTCTTCGGAAGCAGAGAGGCGGCAACTTGAGGCCGCAATTGTAGGAAGAGAGCCAAGGGAGTCCCCATTGTTCTTTAAACTTGGGCTCAACAATCAAATGCCATGCCTTTCAATTCCATGTACCGAGTTGTCCATTGATGTTGGTTCTTTGCTACTATTGGTGTAGAGCACAAGCTCAATCATGCTTGCTTCTCTTACACAACATGTTTCAAATTGTCCTTCCCGTGTAGGCACCGCCTCTGTTTCTGGCATGTACAAATTGGGGATGTCACTTCCCCCATGAGCGGATTCCTTGGCACGAGGTAAGGTCTTCTCGTCCACCTTCTTATCCAACCTCAACACTGCGTAGACCATCGTGGCAAATCCGTAGCTCATCTTGCCCTTTGGAAATGCCTACTCGAGAAACAATGCTTTCTGCACCTCATGAGGATGGCGAACAAAGTGAGGATTGATTGAATGGTCAATGTTTATCCCATTTTGCTTGTGATTATGCGGCCATTGGTCCTCGTTGAACACCTTATTAATGTGGCACATCATCACAAACTTCCTTGTTGTAATTAAGATCCACGGCTTTTCCCCTCCTCTCAACTTGATTGCGCCTTCACATCATGGTCTAGTGTAAGTTCTAGCAAAGAGGTTGGGGCTTCCCTTTTAACTTCATCCCAAAGCCTTAGGGACCCTCGATGTCTGTACGAGTCTTCTTTTCCTTGTTGTCTTTATCACCATTCTTGGTAACGAGTGCAATAGACAAAGCCATGGTAAACGAGACGCATGTAGTCTCCATTAGTCCTATTAATCTCTAGGCACCCAATGTTCGATGCTTCTAACAAGATGCAACATGTATAAGTAATATGGTGCAAGAATGTATTGGGCAGCCCTCCTTGTTGCTGCACTACAAAAAGAGGGGGCAAAAAATCAGCTCTACCAAATGCTTATGACTCCCAAATTCCTCAACCAAAGTTGTGTCTAGGCGTCCCAAGAGGCAAACCTTGAATGCTCAATCCAAAGAGGAAGAGCACAAGTAATTAAAAAAGGTGCCGATCGGGCTTAGAGGTCGAGAGGTTGGGGGATTTGGCTTCCATGGGCAACCGGGTCGGTTGCTCAACCCGTCGCTCCTTAAAAGGTGTTTCCTCTCAAGGTCGCCGAGAGCGACCCCTTCTAGCGGATGACTGCCCAAGCGTCCAGTTCAATTGCCTTTTGGGAGGGAATGCTCTGCTAAGATTGTTTGGGGGCAACCTCATCTAAGAGGAGACTGCCCAAGCAAACGGGCCACTCGCTCGGGGGCGATTACTTCCAGGGGACAACTGGCCCGGTCGCTTTTCAAGAGGGATCGCCAATGAAACAATCCTCAATATGCGACATACTCCCTTGTCCCATAGATTTTGTTCATTTGGTTTTTATATACCTTTGACTTTTGGGAGAAATTTAGGTTATACATTGTTACTCACATGAATGATTTTTTGTTATTGTATTTAATTTTTCAAAATGCAAATCTATATTTTATTATGTATTTTCATTAAGGGACTTATAAAGAAAATTATACCACATATAGTTATGAAGGCCAAAAAGAAGTAACTCAAATTTTTTTTATTTGTGACATGTACCGTAAGTGACAATTTTTAAATCTTTGGATATTTAATTGCAAGAGAAATCTTAATGAATATCATGATATTTAGTTGCAAATAAAATGTCGTATGGCACAGAAATGATTTATTATAACCTTAGCATAATGAAGTGAATTCTATATTGGATATGACTTCATAATAATCCATATTATAATTCGCAAAATATTTCCATGTTATGATTTGGCATACTCTTCAATATCATTTTTAAATGATGATTTTAAAATGATTTTCAACATTAAAACCATACTCTTCAATGTAATCCATATGTTTAATATGATTTGGCATCCATATGTTTCAAATGTAATCCATATTATGATTTGGCATACTCTACAATATAGTGTAATAAATAAGTATCATGTAAGTTGAAAATTTATCAAATTATAAAATCCAAATTTTATTTAATGTTCGTGTACACACTACCTTTTTTGTATAATATATATATAGAGTTTTAAGACATTTATTTTAAATCATTTACATCATGTATGAGTCTACGACCTCAAATTTGTCCTATTAAATGCCACTTTTGTTTCAATTATTGTAAAATTTCATAAAATTAATTTGGATAATATTTTTTATTCCAAAAAATTGACAGATGAAGCTCAATATTTCATGCATAATAATCTAATCTCAATATTCTATACACGCCAATTTTTTATAAAAGTAGCCTCTACTGATTGTAACCTATTTGTTAACATACAAGAAATTTGGTGTTTAGGAAACGTTATGTTCTTGTCATGAGTATAGAGTTTTTTATGATAATAAAATTTAGCATGTTATAAAATTAGTGATTATATAAAGGTTCATTATTTGACATGAAGCTTAATCCAAAATAATTTCATCTAAAAGTAAATGTTAATTAATGATACTTGAAACTTATTATAAAATAATTAAATTTGATATAAGGTAAAATTAAGTCAATGATGTTGTTTTAAATCGTAAGAGCCCACAACACTTTTCCACGTGAAAGACTCCAAAACTGCAACTTTGAATAAATGACAAAAAAAAAAAATTAGGTCTAATTTTGGAATTTTAGACGTGATATATTTTAATATAATTCTATTTAAACTCACCATAGTTTTTGGGCTGCAATCCATCACACCAACTGAAAGATTATAGTGTTTGAAGTCAAAAAAATGGTTTATTTGATTCATTGTGTTGAGTAGATTAGCTGACTATGACTTCACTTGGTATCGACTTTTTGCAGTATAGAAACACATTACCCTTTGCCTTTGTACAACATGACTTTGGTTGCTTATATACAATTTTTTGGCAATAGAGAACTTAGAAGCAATGTAGCATTTCAAAGTAGAGAAGTATTTCCAAAGTAAACCTCCTCGGATCGAGGAGGTTAACTTTATGAGTATCTTCCTACATGGAGTGTACCTTCAACTTGTCCAAGTAAGGTCTCATTGTATATCCTCCCTGAACCAAGAGGACACACTCCATGTAAGGAGATACACCTCAAATAAACCTTCTTGAATCCATAAGGTTTATTTTGGCAATACCTCCCTACAAAGGGTATATCCAAAACTTGTCCAAGCAAGGTCTCCATGTGTATTCTTTCTTAACCGAGGAGGTACACTCCTTGTAAAGGAGTACACTCCAAGTGAACTTCCTTGGACGGAGATTGTTTACTTTGGAAATACCCCTCTACATAAAGTGAATTCTAAACTTGTCCAAGCAAGGCTCCTTTGTATATCCTTCCTGAACCAAGAAAATATACTCCATGTAGGGGGATACACCCTAAATGAATATCCTCAGATCAAAGAGATTCAATATATAGGAGTACCCCCCTACATGGAGTGTATCCTCCGCTTTAGAAAAGGTACATGAAGCTATTCTGCCTATACCACAGACGTACATACTATATACAAGGGTACTCTAAAAATAATCTCTTTGGTCCCAAGAGGTTCATTTGGGATGTATCCCCCTACACAAAATGTACCTCCTTCATTCATGGAGGGTATGCTAGGAGGTTTCCAGAGGATATGCTAAGTACGCCACATAACTTTTAGAATACAACTCCAAATCCAAAATTCTCTACGGATTTGGATCAGAAGTGCCAAATTAGTTGGTTTTAATGTGCTTTGTCAAAAAGAAGTTCATTATTTTGCCTAGACAAGTTGAGGGTACACTTTGTGTAGGAGGTACTTCTAAAACAAACCTCCTTGGTCCAAGGAAATGCATTGGGGGGGTACCTCCCTAGACGGAGTGTGTGCCCTTGGTTTTGGGAGGGTACGCTTGGGGGATTCTAGAAGGTTTGCTAGTACGTTAGATAACCTTTAAAAATACAACTCCAAATCCAAAACTCTCAACGGATTTGGATTCAAAAGTGCCAAATTAATTGGTTTTGATGTGCTTTGTCAAAAAAAATGTTCAATTTTTTTTTGCCTAGACAAGTTCAACGTACATTCTATATATGGGGTACTCCTAAAACAAACCTCCTCGGTCCAAGGAAGTGCATTTGGGGGGTACCTCCCTAGACAGAGTGTGCGCCCTTGGTTTAGGGAGGGTACGCTTGACGGATCGTAGAGAGTATGTTGGGAATGATAGGTAACTTTTAAAATACAACTCCAAATCCAAAACTCTCAACGGATTTGGATTCAAAAGTGCCAAATTAGTTGGTTTTGATATGTTTTGTCAATAAACAAAAAAGTATATCTTATTTTTTCAAAACATAAACGTTGAGTTTTCCTAGCGTAGGTCCTCCATACGGAAGGGATACATGGAGGATTTTTTGGCCTCAATCTTTGGCGGAGAACAAGATCGACATAAAAGAAATCTCTCCAAAATTTTGTGCGTCACACTTATACAATACAACTCTAAATCACATCATATTAGAACGCCAAATGGAATGGATGTTGTTAATGATGCTCATTACATCATCATTAGAGCTCTCTGAATTGTATCCTCTCAATACCAAAGAAGAGTGTTCAATGCATCAAGGGATTATACCTTCAATGCACTCCTCTGATAGAGTGGTATCTTGATCGAGTACCCTTTCGATCTATACGCATACCTTCAGCACCAAGTGCAACGATGATGCATGTAGGACTTGCCCCCTGCATGCTTTGGGCGTACCCATTCTATTCCAAGGAAATACTGACAATGCATTCAAGGTGTACGCCTAAGTATGCTTCAGGAGTATCTCGTCGGTACCAAGGAGGTATGTACGATGTATCAATGGCGTAGGGCTTGTATATATGTTCGACAATTGACTAACGTACTCTTTCTACAACTCTCTTAGACAATGAACTATTTCCAGATTCTCCATGCTTGTCGGAGCTCCTCACAAACCTCCTTGCCGCCACTCCTCACACCTCTACCGACCTCCTCAAGTTAATCTTGTAAGCCTCAACTCTATTGCAAACCTCCCGAGACCTCTTTCGCCGACCTCTGACAAGCTCCTCCTCTATTTGATGTATCGCATCCAACCTCTTCAGCCGCTCATCTTCGCCAATCTCCAATTAATGTTTTCCCCTTCAGATCCCCTCTCACACAAACCACTCACATCCTCTTGCACCCTTCCTCACCCACATCACTCACCTCACACACGTCCTTTCACAGCCTTTCACATTCCCACTACCCCCTTATACCATAACTTGTCACCTAAACTCTTTGCAACTCTCACCGCCCTCATGCACCTCTTTTCAGACCAAAAAGACATAAGCTACCTAAGTTTCCGAAGATTATATTCTTCCCCGGTCCTCCAACGAGCTTTCGTTTGGTCATGAATACACTGCCTTTTTGGATCTTTGTAATCACGACAAGGGCCGACGAAAGACCCCCTCAGTACCATTATGAAGGTCGTCTACCGCCTTGGTTTTTTCCACCATCATGAATTTCCTTGATACTCTCTTGGTACCTATGGGGGTTACATCAAGGTGCAAACACCCTCTCAAGTATCTTCTTGGTCCAAGAGGATACTCAAAGGGAGACACCTTTCATAGTAGGTATCTCCTCAGTACCAAGGGGGTATTTATCATGTTAAAAAATACAATGCATCACCTAAAGAAATATGCATTCCATTATATGTAAGAATATATAATGCGTTACATAATCGCAATGGCCATTAGAATGAAATAGTTTATTACCACATTTCAGAAATTCTCCCTAAACTCAAGAGATCAATCCATCACAAAGGTGCGCATATATCCAAGTCTACGTTTGATCCAGTGTCACATCCGATCTCAAAAACTCCATCGTTGTTGCTTGCATTTATGTCCTCAATGTCTTCAAATTAGATTTCATCTTCTTCTTCCTCGCCCTTATTCCCACGACATTCATAATCAAAATAGAAAGGAGCGGAATCAAGTTTGCCAAGGTTATTCTTGCACCCTCAAGCAGAGGCAACAAGTGTATGAAAATGCATGGCTTGTTAATGACCTCGCGTTCCGGCACCGGATCCAAAATCGTCCAGAAAGCGTCATGATTGTGGCTATTGCAAATCTATGCATCCAAGAATTTGGTGGCCTACTTTTGTGCCTCCCAATCCAAATGTTTGCATAGAGTAATTTGGGTGATTTAGGTGTCTATTGGGAGTGAAATGATTGTAAACCTATTATGATAATTCCCGTTTCTAATAAAGATGCATATATCACTATTCCACTTTTCTATGGATGATTTTGTGCTTGTTGTTTTTTCCAATTATTTTCTTCTATTCCATATTTTATTCTGATTCTTTTCTCTTGTATTAAGGTCTAGAGTAAATTAAGCCCTACAAGACTAAGCCACTCGGAGAACGATTTTAATTTTGGACAAGTTCCTAAAATTTGAAAAAAAATCCTTTTTGGAAATTTTATTTACACTAGATTGTCTTTGATGAGAGCTTTGTGGAATTATTTTTATTATTTATGTTGGATTTATGGTTTGAAAGTTGTTACCACTCAAAGTAAGAAATGGGGACGTCGGGTAGCCTAGGCACCCCCGTGAACCAATGAAACACAAGTGCTAGAGAGGGGCAGTAAGTAGGGGCAGCAAGGGTGGAAGAAGGGTGGAGCACCCCCAAATCATGGAAGAGAAAAGTGCAAGACAAGATCCTACAAAGTCTAAGAAGTATGGACAAATTAAAGATAAATTAAAAAGAATGATCTTGACTTGAAGTGAAATCTTATAAGACCATGACTTTGAAAGGAAGAGGATAAATGAAGTGGCTCTTTATTTCATGAAGGGTCTCCAATTTTAAGCCCTCCCTTCCTCCATAATGCTTGAATAATTCAATAAATTCATGACAACTAGATTTTTGCACAATTTACAAAAATTTATTTTTCTAAAATGAGTGGAAATAGAAATGATACATGTGAGCCACTGGAATGCTCAAATTTGTAAAATTTGATGAAGCAAGAAATAGATTACGATTGTTTTACTCATTCTCATGGTTTTATACCCCCTTCATGAAAGTATTTATTTCCACATGTTATTTCCTTCAATTTGATCCCAAATTTTGCACACAACTACCTAATACCATATAAATCATATCAATAATAGTTTCAAACTCACTTTAGTGTCAATGATACAAAATATGCTCAGTCAAAGTGTGATGGTTTTGCCGGGCAAGGGGGAAAAAAACTATATTTTGCACTTCACTTGCTAAAATATTCACATCGGTGCAATGGATTATTACCAAAAAAGTAAGGCATTTTTATATTTAAGTCTATCTTAGGATATTGCGGTTTGAATTCCAAAATATCACTTCAAAATGTGATTTTGTGCTTTCTCTTTACAGTAGCAATTTCCGACTAGTTTTTGAGGGAAATTGTCAAATGAATTTTAGGGGTTAAAGAAAATTCAAAATACGCTATGAACATTTAGTATGATGATCTGGAAAGAAGTGTGCATATCTTTCCAATACCAAGGATTATGCAATAAACATTTAGTACAATGATCTGGAAAAAAGACGCATACTCTCTCGGTACCAAGGAGGTACGCGTGGAAATACGTTCTTTGAGAAAGGCTTGAGGTAAATAGAAGAAAATCCATTATCATTATCATATTATAATGTTGACGTCACTTTTCAAAAAATTGATAAATTTGATGTTAGCCCTAATTTCTATAGAGATATAGTGACAAAAATTTTGTTGCTTAGATTTGTGTTTTGTAAATATAGTCCACGGTAATAAGGTCCTCTTAATTCAAAAAATGCACCTCAAAAAATTAAAGATCATCTCTCTTTTTTTTGCTCTTCGCTCTCCGCTCACCGCTCACATACGAGTTTTTTCCACCCAAAATCTTCATTTTTTTCTTGAGAGTTGATTGGTATTATGGTACTCACTTTCAAACCGTGAATCCAAAAAAAAATGTATGTCTCCACTAAGCTCTTATCAAAGACCTAAGACAATATAGTATAAATTTTTCGAAGAAAATAGTTTTTTCTTCAAATTTTAGGTACGTATCCAAAATAAAAAAATGTCCCACCAAGGTTTAATGGGCTATTGGATGAATAAATCATTGCCCAATGAGTTTTTTTTGTCTAAGTTCATCCAAATTCCATACAAACTCAACAATGTTTATGTTGTTAGCTCGGAGTATGATTCATTTTTGCAAAAAATGGATTAATTTACTCTCATGTCAAGCGTAATACTAGTTCTTTGTACACCAACATATGAAGGTGTAAAAAGGATGTAGCATATTCAAAAAAATTCATAACATATTATTTTGTAGAAAAATTAATATCAACAAATATTATGTTATTTAGTTGAAAATAAAATGTTGTATGGAGCAATAAATACTAGTCATACATATGTGAAGATGCAAGGTAAATTGTATTAAGAGGTTATCAATGGTACAATGAGAAATATGGCCTTTATCACTAATTGGCCTATGCTACTCTATCAAAAAACGTGGCATCTATCAATAACTTCCTCCATCGCCATGTGGACGCAATATTTTTTTGGAATTGTCCACTTGAACAGAGGCGATAAAAAGTAATTCACGAATTTCATCAGTGTAGCACATCGCTTGCGATCTTCATTTGTCACTTAGTCCAGACTTGCTTCAAAGGCTAACCCATCATCATGCAATCGTAAGTACAACCGCCATTAAAGCTCGAGTCTTCAATCTGGCGCAAATAGAAGTCATCCGCGACATGACCGCCTAAGTCCGCCAGGCTATTTTTTCCCGCGACATATGTCTGGCTTCGCAAATCCATATTTGGTCAAATTTTGAATTGTTACTTGGTCGACGACAGAGGCAACACATATACGATATCCAGAGCCAACCACCAACGACCAATGCGGTCCTTGTCTCTCGCTCTCGTGGTTTTGTACATGTAGAACGTGGCCTTTGGATTGGATATTGTGCTAGAGAGCCCCCAATCACACACTCCCATGTATTATTTTTCAAAAAAAGCTAGTGGAAAGTAGAGGAGTATGTTGTTTAATGACAAGTCATTCTGCACATAATGGGCCTGATGTACGTGGAATATAATGTGGAGAAAGGTCCACACAAGATAAGTGCGCTTAGCTCTGAAGACCTCAACACGCTACCTCCCTTCAATCATGTTGTTGCGGAATTGATGTGTGAGCATTGCCGCTTGGATTGTCTCGTTGACATTTGATTCAAAAGCAACATCCAGATTGAGCATCTGCCGCAACGTATCGTCGTTCCAACACAAGGGATAGCCCTCAAAATGCTCGCAGGAATGCTAGAATGTGAGCAGTGAGCAGTGAGCAGCGAGCAATGAGGAATCATTAGTTCACGTGCCTACTACCACGTAATTTTGTAAATATGTATTTTTGAAAGTGATTGATAAACCTATGGCCGTCTCAAAAATAATGTTTTTAATTGGAACAATGGAAGGTATTATCGTCATATACATCATTTTTTTGCGAAACTTTGGTGACTACAAATGGATGATTTTGCAAGATGGATGAATGTAAATAAATGTAGATGAGAGTGGATGAATGATTCTATCCAAACAATCAGGCTAGACTAGAATAATTACAAGTCAAAATAGATTTGAATTTGAAAGAAGCTCAAGTATCATTCAAAATGGGAGTGAAAAACAAAAATCTTAGAAGGAGAAATTAGGGAACTTGGTGCCAAGGTGCCCTATGAGGCGGACTGAAGATCTTGCGATACACTGTGAAAAGGGTCACTGCTACTCACACCTTGTAAGTTCACGAGAAATGGTCAAACCAAATAGACAAAGGAAACACCTTGAATTCATAATTGCTAGAACTCCGTTCAATTGTATTGAATGACATGAATAAAAAAACATAGACGATATTATGTCAAGACTCTAGAAAGGTATTCCTACTTGTAATACAATTGGTTGAGGTTGAACTCTCACAGGCACTGTTGCAACTATCGCTTGTACTTGCCTCCTCTGCCTCCAAGTCTAAGTACATCTTGACATTCTTGTTAAACCTTGGAGATTTAGGTTTACGCACAAGTGTTTCAAAGCATGCTAGTTCCCTAGCAACAGGCTCTATGTAACAAGGTAGGGAAAATACCGAGCTTGAAGGAGACGGGAACAAATTCAGTAACCTGCCATAGAAGGAATCAAACTACAAATTAACTTAATCATATCGAACATTGCATTGAAGTGCAATAAACAAAGTGAAGGAGATTACTTTGCTACATTTGTGTGTAAAAAACTTTGAAATAGGCTTAGACTTACGTATACATCCTATTTTTGGGGATTTTCTTTAGTGGCCTCTTGTCAAGTATAACTGGAGAAGTTTGGTGCTTCCGTTTATGCTGCACTGAATCTCTTGTTGTTGGGGCATTGAGGGATTTTATAATCTCTTCATAAATTTTGACATCAGCCTCCAACGCCACAAGGTGGCGGCTAGTTCTTCGACATGCATAAATTGAAGCTCCTGCATGAGAAAATTCCAGCATTAGTGATCAAGAAATCAGTAGAGTATGGAAAGAAAGCCGAAAGTTATGTGGGGAGTACCGGTGGACGCATTGCAATCGAGAACAACATCCCCAGGTTTGGAGAAGCTCTCCACGAGCATCTAAAGCAAGACTGGGCTCTTCTCCTAGGCTCCTCTCCAAAGCTTCTGCTCAGTTTTTGAGGCTGTGTTGGCGTCTATTAAATTTTGGAGGACGTCTTCATTGACGAGGTTTGTCTCAAGAGCACTTAGGGTCCGATTCTTCTCAAAGGAGAACTTGGAGTCCACCATGTTCTTTTTGAAAGACTCCTTGATGTAGAGGAGTATCAAGAACCTTTTTGTCTACAAAAATAAAAGCATAAGATAAAGATGTGAGGTAAGTGAGAAAACAACTTGTAAATAAAAAAAGGAGCCGATACTGTGGGAAGGCGTTCCCACACACTTCTGGACCTTAACACTAAATCCGGAAGAAAATGAAGAAAATAAAAAAAATTAGGTAGTTAATTTAGCTATAGTAGCATAAATAATTTCATTGTAGACATAAGGTTTTAATGCTGAGCCGGAATCTTCAAAAGAGGCAGTTACAACATTCTCCCGGAAAACCGGAAATATAAGTACGGCATCATCCGGATCCGGAACCGCCATTATGACGCGTAACGATATCCGTACAGCGCATTAGATATATAACGCAACTGCCAGCCCTGGGCACCATTCTTTTAGGGTTTTCTGTGCTCGTTGTTTTCTTCTCTTCCGCATTGTGTTCTCTTGCAATTCTTTAGTGCAGAGGTAGCGTAGACACAAGGGACTTGGTGAGGTCAGTGCGTGCAGGGTTTCCGATCACCATTGCGAGGCGCAAGTTCACTGAGAGGTGGGCCTGAACGGCGGGAAAGAAGAGCAAGGCTCCAGCAGGTGGAACCCTACTACTACAGAAGATGACGCCGGAGTGGCCAACCCCCGAGAAGGACTATAGGGTCTTGGAGACCTACCTCGAGGTGATGGGGTGCAAAGGCCTCCTTAGAGTACCCTGGGCTTTCTAGAGCGAGGTCATGGTGGCGGAGCTCCTGGGAAAGCCACCGAGCCAGCACGATGGGCACATTTGAGCGCATCCGGAGGTCTGGACCATGGCAATTTGGAGCGACGCCTATGGTCTCCGGCCCGGGACCGTCAAGGTGGCGGAGCACGACGACAACATCTTGATGGGGGAGTTCCTGTCGAAGGCAAATCCTAAGGACGGGTACGTGTTCAACGACCTCACCGATCCGGATGCGAGGTTAGTAGTGGCATTCCTTAACCCTATATTCCACCCGGAGAAAGCTAAACGGATAGCGGCCAAGTTAGCTAGCCTAATACTGGGAGCGATGAGAGGAAAACTGTCTGTAGACAAAGGAGCCTTAACGGATGAGCAGATAGATCGCATGGTCAAGAACCTGCCAAAAGCCCGGAAAACCCCAACACCCCTCTCAACCTACGTAGCCCACATGTACGCAAAGCAAAAGATGCTGAGTTCGGAGAAGTAGGACGAGTACGACAACCTACTTAGCATCCAGTCATACAGAAGGATGGAGACGCAGGAGGAGCAGGAAGTTTCAGAGGGGTCCGAGTCGGAGAAGTCGTCATTTTCTCTTCTCATCAGGAGATCCCGGAAGCGGAGTCGGACAGTTTAGAAGGTTCCGGAAGCCGCCGGACCCAGCCAGCCTCCGGTAGCAGTAGAAGCTCAGAGCCCTATTGAGGCACCACCACCCAAAGAAGCCGCATACGAACGGTTCATGACCGGGTTAGAACCGGGACCGAACTGGTCCCCTAACATCATTGGCGACATTCCGGTGGATGTTTCAGAGCTCTGCAGACATATCGTCTGGCGGACCAAGATCCAAGAAGGAGAAATCCGGGCACAAACAACCATGATACTGGCTATCATGGAAGAGGTGGGGACGGAGCACTCCAATGACCTCATTCCACAACTCGCGCAGATGAAGGCCAAGGAAGGTTCGATCAAGAAGTTAAAGCATGAAATTGCCAACTTCACCCAGACCAACATCCGGCTCTGGAAGCAAGTGCAGCAGGCGGGGGCCGCGTGAGATGCGGCCCATCAAGCGAGATCTGTGGCGGAAGCAAAGGTCCGGGCAACCATTCAGACCTTGATAGAGATTCGCGCAGCTCTGGATTTTCCGGTGGACACCGCCAACAGGGCTCTTCTATACACAAAGAGTTTAGAGAAGAACGAGAAGCTCAATAGAGGGCAGATCATCCGGTTTCTCCTAGACCACAGCCGGAAGATGGAGGGCACCTAGAGCAAGATGCATGAGCTAATGAAGAATCTGACTTCTGCAGCCCCAACGGCACTAGAGGTTTTGAGTCCGGAGGCAGCACTAGAGGCACCGGCCACAGAAGGTCCATCCGGATCCACTGCAGGGTCATCCGGATCTCTGTCTAGATCGGCAGCTGGATCTCCGTCCAGACCTACAGTAGGCTCCCCATCCAGGCCTGCAGCCGGTACACCTCAAATCCCGACCAGAGGCTTCAACGACCTCGTAGGGACTCTGGATTTCAACTCCCCAATGAGTTGGAATGGAGTACCATTTCCGAGCACCGAGAGTGTGCAGAAGTGGCAGGAGATGCCAAGAGACCCCTTGCAGATATCTTCGTTGCCTTTCCGGATTCCGTCAAAGTCTCCTTCTCGGGTTCAGCCAAAGACGGCCCCTATACCTGGAAGTTCAGCAGCGACACCCATGGACGTCAGCCTCAGCGGAAGCTCCCGGGACCTACCGAATCTTGAAGTCCGGACAGCTGCTCCACTAGCCGGGACAACAACCGCAGAAGATCCAGAATCGCCTTCCGGAGCAAAGGAGCAGGTGCCTGCCTCCGTCCCAACGCCACCGGCTACCGTTCCGGCACGTCCGGAAGCCAGCGCAGCACCAACAGAGGTAACCTCTACGCGTCGAAGCAGTAGAGAGAAGAACCATGTTACACCGTAGGTAGAGTATCTTAGTATTTTCAGTTTGATAGCGACTAACAATGGGGCTAGGGTTGCACCCGGCTAACAAACCATAGGCAAAACCCTGAAGTAGGTTTTAGTTAGATCCGAGAAAATCGGATCTCAGATCCGGTAATTTTGGTCGTCGGATTTGAGTTTTGAATTCCGGATTTCTAGGGATAAGATCCTTTTTACCTTTAGGATAGGATTTCCCGGATTTCTAGCAGATAGGATAGGATTTTAGGTTCAGGAGTTACTGGTTACTTAAGGGATGAGCCTTAGTCGGCTCATCGTCTTGTTTTTTTTCCTCTCATGAAGAGTATTTTCTGTTAGTATACTTTCTCTCTGTGAATTTATGGTGAATGAGTATCTTTTTGCTGTGAGGGAACAAGATCCATTGTGGTTGATGCTTGGTGAAGTTAGTTCTTATGTGTGAAGTGTCGCAAGAGTTGTATCTAGAATAACCTGTTGGGGCTTGCTTTGCGAGATCGCCCGGAAGAGCTGGAGGAGAGGTTAGGTAGAGTTTGGAGATCCACAAGGACCGGAAGTAGCCAAGAGGGGGAGGGAGTGTACTGCAGGGCTAAGCCCGGTAGCTCCTAGGGCACGTGAAATCCGTGTGAACCCGGATTCCGGTTGCGGCCGGAATTTTCCCTTACGATAGAGGAAAAAGCCTGAGGTTTATGTCTAGAAGGAAGTCTATTTACAAATTTGCAACACTCATCCAATAGAACCACTTTGCATCATCCGGAATGTCGTTGTAGTCCGGACGAACCTTTGAGTGACCGCATCCGGAAGGCCATCCGGATGATGTGAGAGTGTGAGTCGGGCAGCAACAAATCAACAACCGGTTAGCGGAGTAGAAAGGGAGTGGGTGTCTAGCCACTTTAAGTCACAAGACAGTGGGGGATCCGGCCACTTACACAAAATGGGATCAGTGGCACCCGGCCACTTGTTTAAAAACTCCGAAAGAACCTCCGTCTAAAGCCTTTCCGGAATCCGGAAGGGTCCGGAAGCCAAAAGAAGGAATCAACCGAAATTCAGAAGGATCCGGATGAGTAGATTCACGGATGAATCGATAAGCTAACCGATAGATAATAGTGTGGTAGTTAATTGTACTTATCATCTGAGAAAGAAACAATAGGTCTCTGTGGGAACAAATTTAGAGCGGATACTTTGGATACATTTAGCTCCAATTAAGTGCTATCCGGAGGAATTCTCACTCTACAAACTCTAACAAATACAAAAGACCAGCATGACTCGAGGAAGACATGACCACGATAAAGACCAACATGACAAGACACGATGAAGACCAGCATGTCCAGACCAACATGACAAGACAACATGACACGATGAAGACCAGCATGACAAGACCAACATGACGAGGAAGACGACCACAGCCATCTCATGTAGCCCCGAGATTACAAGTAAAAAAAACCACCTAAGAAGCACCTCGGTGCCGAGGCCCCTATTCTCCCCTGACTGTGATCTTGCAATACTCAAGGAATCATGCACTTTAGATGAAAACACGAGCACCATCAACACGATGAACACCACGTAGACAAGACCAGCATGACAAGAAGAAGACGACCAGAATCATCAACGCGAGGAAGACCAGCTAGGCAAGACCAATACGAGAAGAGAAAGACGACCAGCGCCATCTCACTAGAGCCCAAGATTACAAGTAAAATAAACGAATTAAGAGGCACCTTTGTGCCGAGGCCCCTAATATCCCCTAGCTGTGATCCTGTAGTTCTTAAAAAAATCCACTTCAGATGATAACACAAGCACCATCAACACGAGGATGAACACCAAGACAAGACCAGCATGACAAGAAAAAGACGACCAGAATCATCAACACAATGAAGACCAGCAAGACCATACCAGAATGACAAGAGGAAGACGACCAAAATCATCAACTCGATGAAGAAAAGCAAGACAAGTCCAGCATGACAAGAGGAAGACTACCAGCACCATCTCACTAAGGCCCAAGATTACAAGTTAAAAAAAAAAAGCAAAGAGGCACCTCGATGCCACGGCCCCCACTCTCGCGTCCTTGTCATCTTGCAGTACTCACGGAAACATGCACTTTAGATGAGAACACGAGCACCATCAACACGAGGATGAACACCAATACAAGACCAATATGATAAGAGGAAGACGATCAACATCATCAACATGATGAAGACCGGCAAGACAAGACCAGCATGACAAGATGAAGACATGACCACGATGAAGACCAGTATGACACGACACAATGAAGAACAACAAAAAAACAAAAATTAAAGCATAAGATAAAGATGTGAGGTAACGAGAAAACAATTTGCAAATCAGAAAAGGTGCCAATACAAAAAATAAAAGCTAAGTTTGAAACTTACAATGCATTGATGTTTCTTAGCAGACGCTAGGGGCACTTTGTTTATCCCCCTCCAATCTTGATAAGAGACAAAACCATACACCTCTGCAAAGGCATCAGTGGATAGACGGACTACTTGATCTACGCGATGAAATATTAGGATAGCACCATCATCTTGAAGAGATTCTCTTGCCAATTCAAAAATGCCTTCCGCCTACTCGTCGTATGATTCATTCCAAGAAGGGATATCGCTGCCATGTAACTCTGGCACGGGGAGCCTGTCAAGCATATCAGCAATCATGAGGTCGATGCAAGCTTCCCTTCTGATAACGCCGCCAAGACGTCTTTGAACTCCACGACCGGCCAATAGAAAACATAAACATGGTGTGAGGACACAAAACAACCAAAAACAAAGACATATGGCGGTGATAATAAATTTGAGGATGGAAAATAATGTACCTTCAGTGCAAATGTTCGGAGTTCATGGAGTTCAGGAGGGAGTTGGTGATTGACCTCCATAAACTTGAGCATGGCACGGGTAAAGGTGCAAATGGTCAACAACTCCGGCACAATGCCATGAGTGTTTGTTCTCACATTCGTGACAGAGAATATCTCCGTAGATAGAGATTGAACCTCCCGAGGGCAACATGAAGGATTACTGACGGTCATCGCCTCTGCACCACTTTGAAGGGGGGCCACAATAATTTGAGGAGCAGAAAACGCCCTTACCTTTGTCTTTTGAAGTGTTGCCGTCATTAGTCTTAGTCTCCTTAGTCTTGTTGGTTTCCTTGGTAGGTTTGGATGCTAGTGTCTTTGTGGTTTTCTTGTTGATGTTGTCAGATAATACCAGTACAGGCTCCTGAGCCTCGGCAGCGTCAAGGCTTTCTTCATCAACCTCAGTAACGTGACTTGTGTGCATGGCTTTCTCATCCTCCTCACTTACAGGGAAAAACTTCCTAGAACACTCAATGTACCATGGGCAAAATGCACGTTCTGCTAGAGAAAATGCACGTTCATGGGCGGAAGTGAACGTATACCCTTTCAAATTCTTCTCATGCCAAACTCCAAACAACTTTGGCATCGACCACTTGTCAATGCCTTTCTTCTGAAGAAGCTCTTTCTGAAAGTATCTATTACGAGCACTAAATAGTTAGACAAACATCAACAGCTAATATATAAGACTTACGAAAGCAAATAATGGATTGATAAGGATAAAATCTATAAGGGAAAGCAAAATGGAGGATTAGTAATCAAGTACCGAAATACAAGTCGTTGCATTGCCTTGCGAGCTCCTTCCTGGCCCAAAAATGCTAAAATCCTTGAATATCCCCCTTAATTGCAAAAGAAGAAGTAATATGCACGGTTCCAGACTATAATGTGGTGTTTCTCAATATAATCCTCAATATTGTCCAAGTTGTTTGCGTCCCAATCAATCGTGAGCTTCTCAAAAGCAATTGTATTGTTGACTGCTTCACTTGCAGCAAAATCCAACTACAATAACCAACAGGTGGAGTTAAAACCTTAAATAAAAAGTAATACGCCTTGTTCAATTGTTCAAACATTTGAAGAGAACTAGAAAATAAGAAAGCATAAAAGAAATTCGAAATCTAACGTGGATAATTGTATGGAAATCATCTTAGCCCAAAATACCGCTTTGTGTAACCATGAATCAAGTTTCTCATTAGTAACACCCGGAGGTGGGAATTTCAATGCAACTCTATTCATCTCGCTTAAGTTACACCAGTCGAGCCACTGAACCTTGTATTTTGGCTGGACAATTGACGTAGACATCTTCTGAAGAGACATTTCGGGCTTCTCCAGTTGATTGTAGTGAGTATTAATTTGTGAACCTCGAAATAACAAAGTCAATTTGTGAAGCAAATAAAAGAAAAATGGATGAAGTATTGGGTCCACTTACGACTTCAAGAAACATAGGACCGTTTGCCGGTTTGGCCACTGAAGTCAATTTGTCAAATTCACTTCTAGAAGATTTAACTTTCTCCAGAGATGCATCATTCATGGCCTTAGTGATACCGGCGGATGTTTGATTAGACTCCTTTGTGTGCTCCATGTACAGACGTCCTGCTTCGTCTGCAGCAGCTACAATCTCTTGCTGAAGTCGGTTGAGGTTAGAATAAAATTAAAAAATTAGAGAATACAAGTTCAATGACGGAAGAAGGTTGAAATGAGAAATTGACAACACTTATTCGATTGAGGAATTTGATAAAAACATCAGAGGTTAATGGATACCAGGGGTAGGGCCTAGGTCTATTCTCACATAATTTATATTCTTCCTCAGTTAAGAAGTCCTTGAACTCAGTCAAATTGAACATCCCATAAGTCTCCACTCGGTGTAGTCTATGGACTAAGTTTGTTTTGACGTGGGCATTTTCTGTGGACCTAATGAAGAAAGGCCATTAACAAAAGTAAGTACATAAACATCACAAAGAAAAAAGAATTGAGAGAAGCTCATCAAGAGATTGAAAAAATGCATGAAAACAAGACTTAGTTGTTTATGTCATTCATGGTGTTGATGAGGACTCCAGTACTGCCGTTGGAAGATAGCAAGATGGAATCAACCGAGAAATGCCAATCTGAATCCTCACAATGCAATCGAGATATATATCCTGTCCAAGCTTGGTGGCGATGATTGCCATCCCAAAAGAAGAACATTTTATTGGATAGATCTCCCCAATGCTCGTTACTTTTCAGCTCTTCCTCAAACAAATCATTTGCTAGAACCCAATGATGGTCGAAAGTACTTCTAATCTTATTGGAAACATGACGAGAAGATTCAGTGTCAGTAGTGATTGAAACGTAAAATACCCTATCACCTTCTCGATATCCATGAACAAATCTGACTCTAAATGCTTGACGCCTGACGACAGAAGGGGCCGAACTTTGCGTAAAGGTATCATGCGGCAAAGAGGGGTCTTCAGATGAAATAAAGAATGGGGCTTGAAACGTAGAAATTGAATTATTGGAATTAAAATCCAACCTCTCCTTCACTTAATGGCATCTTCAGCGCGGTCGATGGACAGCTTATCATCAATAACGCCACCCTCCAACTCGTTGACAGAAGGCGAGGATGGTTTATCGCCATCTATAGGTTCAACCATATCCGGATTGCTTCTCTGTGGTTTCAATGCATAAAAGTCAAAACCCCCATGTATGTCAACACCATCAACACAAGGATAAACACCAAGACAAAACCAGCATGAGAAGAGGAAGACGACCAACATCATCAACACGAAGTAGACCAACAAGAGTAGACTAGCATAACAAGAAGAAGATGACCAACACCTTCACAAAGGGTGGAGATTACAATAAAAAAAACAATCTAAGGGCACTTCGATGCCGAGGCCCCTATTATCCTCTGACTGTGATCTTGCAGTACTCAAGGAAATCGAATTTACATGAGATCACGAGCACCATGAACACAAAGATGGACACCAAGACAAGACCAACATGATAAGAGGAAGACGACTAGCATCATTAACACGATGAAGACCAGAAAGACAAGACCAGCATGAGAAGAAGAAAACGACGAGAATCATCAACGCGAGGAAGACCAACAAGACAAGACAAGCATGACACGAGGAAGACTACCAACGCCATCTCACTAAGGCCTGAGATTACAAGTAAAGAAATGATAGTAAAGAGCCACCTCAGTGCCCAAGCCCCCACTCTCGCCTCCTTGTGATCTTGCAACCTATCACAAAGAGTAGATCCCATTAGTAACTCAACACGAACACCATCAACAACAGCACCTTAAACACGATGAAGACCAGCATGACACGAGAAAGACATGACCACGATAAAGACCAGCATGACAAGACCAACATGACAAGATGAAAACATGAGCACGATGAAGACCAGCATGTCAAAACACAATGAAGACCAACATGTCAAGACACGATGAAGACCAGCATGACCAAACCAACATGACAAGACAGCATGACACGATGAAGACCAGCATGACAAGACCAACATGACGAGGAAGACGACCACAGCCATCTCACGTAGCCCCGAGATTACAAGTAAAAAAAACCACCTAAGACGCACCTCGGTGCCGAGGCCCCTATTCTCCCCTGACTGTGATCTTGCAATACTCAAGGAATCATGCACTTTAGATGAAAACACGAGCACCATCAACACGATGAACACCACGTAGACAAGACCAGCATGACAAGAAGAAGACGACCAGAATCATCAATGCAAGGAAGACCAGCTAGGCAAGACCAATACGAGAAGAGAAAGACGACCAGCGCCATCTCACTAGAGCCCAAGATTACAAGTAAAATAAACGAATTAAGAGGCACCTTTGTGCCGAGGCCCCTAATATCCCCTAGCTGTGATCCTGTAGTTCTTAAAAAAATCCACTTCAGATGATAACACAAGCACCATCAACACGAGGATGAACACCAAGACAAGACCAGCATGACAAGAAAAAGACGACCAGAATCATCAACACAATGAAGACCAGCAAGACCATACCAGAATGACAAGAGGAAGACGACCAAAATCATCAACTCGATGAAGAAAAGCAAGACAAGTCCAGCATGACAAGAGGAAGACTACCAGCACCATCTCACTAAGGCCCAAGACTACAAGTTAAAAAAAAAAAGCAAAGAGGCACCTCGATGCCACGGGCCCTACTCTTGCCTCCTTGTCATCTTGCAACCTATCATAGAGAGTAGATCCCAATAGTAACTCAACACGAGCACCATCAACACAATGAAGACCAGCATGACACGAGGAAGGCGACATGCACCATCTGACTAAGGTCTGAGTTCACAAGTAATAAAATAGAAGCAAAGAGGCACCTCGGTGCCAAGGCCCATTCTATCCTCTGACTGGGAACTTGCAGTACTAAAGGAAATGCACTTTAGATGAGAACTCGAGCACCATCAACACGAGGATGAACACCAATAGAAGACCATCCTGACAACTGGAAGACGACGAGAATCATCGTCACGATGAAGACTAGCAAGACAAGATCAACATTATAAGAAGAAGACAACCAACGCCATCTCACTAAGGCCCGAGATTACAAGTAAAAAAAAACAACCTAAAAGACACCTCGGTGCTGAGGCCCCAAATATCCCCTGACTTTGAATTTGTAGTACCTAAGGAAATGCACTTTAGATGTGAACACAAGCACCATCAACACAAGGATGATTACCAAGACAAGACGAGCATGACAAGAAGAAGATGACCTGCATCATCAACACGGGAAAAACCAGCATGACAAGACCAGCATGAGAAGAGGAAGACGACCATAATCATCAATACGATGAAGACCGGCAAGACAAGACCAGCATGACAAGAGGAAGACAACCAGCAACATCTTACTAAGGTCCTAGATTACAAGTTTTAAAAATTGACCAAAGAGGCACCTTGGTGCTAAGGCCCCTATTTTCCCCAGACTGTGAACTTGCAGTACTCACTAAGGCCTGAGATAACAAGATAAAATAAAGGAGCAAAGAGGCACCTCGGTGTCGAGTCTCCTTTTATCGTCTGACTGGAAACTTGTTGTACTAAAGGAAATGCACTTTAGATGAGAACACGAGCACCATCAACACGAAGATGAACACCAAGACAAGACCAGCATGACAAGAAAAACACGACCAACATCATCAACACGGAAAAAACCAGCATGACAAAGAGGAAGACAACCAGCGCCATCTCACTACAACCCGATATTACAAGAAAAAAAAACGCTTTAAGAGGCACCATAGTGCTGAGGCCCCTAATATCCTCTGACTATGATCTTGCAGGTCTCAATAAGGCCCAAGATAACAAGATAAGAAAAAGGAGCAAAGAGGCACCTTAGTGCCGGGGCCCCCACTCTTGCCTCCTTGTCATCTTGCAACCTATCATAGAGAGTAGGTCCCATTAGAAACTCAACACGAGCACCATCAACAGGAGCACCTTCAATACGATGAAGACTAGCATGACATGAGGAAGACAACATGCACCATCCGACTTAGGCCTGAGTTCACAAGTAAGAAAATAGAAGCAAGGAGGCACCTCGGTGCCGAGGCCCCTTTTATCCTTTGACTAGGAACTTGCACTACTAAAGGAAATGCACTTTAGATGTGAACACGAGCACCATCAACACGAGGATGAACACCAAGACCAAACCAGCATGATAAGAGGAAGAGGACCTGCACCATCTCACAAGCCTAAGTTCACAAGTTAAAAAGATAAAGCAAAGAAGCACCTTGGTGCCGAGGCCCCTTATGTGCCTTGAATGGGATCTCAAGGAATCTTGCACTCTAGATGAGAACACGAGCACCATCAACACGAGGATAAACAAAAATATTGGACGAGGTTGAGAAGAGGAAGACGACCAACATCATCATCACGAGAATAAACAGCAACACAAGACAAGCATGACGAAGAAGACGACTTGCACCCTAAACGCGCGGAAGGCCGCAAGACAAGACAAGCATGACAATCGGAAAACGATCTAAATCATCAGCACGAAGAAGACCAACGAGACAAGACCTCCATGAATCGTTATGGCAATGCAGAGTCGAGGGCGATGACGAAGGTCGACCAGGGCAAATACGCGAGTAAACTTAGCACCGAGGGCGATGAAGAAGGTCGCCTAGGGCGAATGCGCGAGGAGGCTTAGCGCCGTCTAGAGAGGACGAGAACGAGCTAGAGGACCAGGTTAGGGTTAGACCACGATGGAATATGATTTAGCAATTTTGGAAAAAATTACCTCCGCTATTGGTTTGCTCTGGTGATAGTTCACAACTCCAGCTTCCCGCTCTTGTTGAAATTCTTGAGATTCTAACACTATCCGCAAACTTTCCCGATTACTCGATGTTTTCAGCAAACCATCGCCTTCTCGATCAACCTCACATTGAGATAATAGAACGTCATCTTTGGATAACTGTTTCGGCGAATCTCTTCCCCCACACTCATATCCTGACTCATTCTCAACTCTTGTGTCGTGGAAAAGTGCCTCATCGAATGCCGCACTCAATGAAGTGCCCTTTGAATCTGACCTTCAAACCTTCCATTTCCTCGTCATCCTAGAATACTCTAGTTGTCTCGGTGTTGAGAATCTAAGCCCACGTTTCCTACGTCTCTTCTTTGGCTCCTCTTGCATCCCTTTCGATCTCAAACACTACATTTATGGCTCTGAAAAAACAGCCTTCACTAGAGTAGTTGTACATTTTGCAACTCTTCCAGTCCACTAACCCAGTCCACTAAATGGTCCTCCCTTTTATGCTACATTTGTTCTTTATAATACTTAAACAGGCGTCCCCAATGATTAAAAAACATCAATGCAAGCCGCCATTTTAACCCTAGCTTATTCGGATTCTGCATCTCAAACTCCCATGTTTATCAAATTCATAGACAAAATCCAAATATAAAACTGACAGCCGTCAAATCAATTTCTGGATTTACTTGTCTTGATAAAAATTTCAACCAGATTGTCAGACCGCCAAGAATCAGCTGCTTTTCAAATCTTAATTTGCCTTTATTGTTTAAACAACCGATTAGCATGGTTATGAATTTTCCTAAGATCTAATTGCCCATGCTAGTCACTAGCCTTCCCTAGTTAGCTAAATCATTTGGTAAAAGACCTCAATCACACAATCATTCCAAAGAACTTCTTGCTTCAAATTGCATCATGGCAATGGCTAGCCTTCGCGGTTTGAATGGCACGCTAATCCTCTGTCTTCCACTCGATGCAGATGGAGTTGTCTGGGTCTTGGAGTCGATGGTCAGTCACCGTTTCAATCTCATAAGAGAGTCTGTCTGAATAGAACAAGAAGTTTATGATGCCAAGGGAATCCATGTTGTTGCAACTATTTTGCCAAGAAAACAGGTTAAGGATTCCGAGCTTACCTGGAGACTCCCGGCTAGGAAGTTCAGAGTGTTTGGTGATCCTGTTCTGACCTACTCTCTCCGTACTCCTAAATCAGAAAAATCCACAACCAATTCTGCCTTCGCATCTCATGTGAAGCTTGAGTCCTCCGATCTTGAAACCGTCATTCTCAGTGAGCCGTCCGATGATGAGGTCCTCCCTAAAACACGACCTCAGTACTCCTTCCTCTCACCAATTACAGAAACAGTGCTAGAGCTACCTGAAAGTGGTTCTCAGTCCATTTCAAGCCACCCTTCCGAAAATTCACGACCTCCTCTACCGCCTGAAGTAGATACTTCCTCTATTTTGGACTGCCTCAGGCAATAGCAAAGTAGGCCTAGGGGGAAGAATGATCTTAAGTTCCTAAATCTAGATACACTTTGTTACGAAAAGATCAAGTTTCTCCTTGAAGATTTCAATGGTGATGTCCTCTTTGAGTTCCCCCCGCTTACTAATTCTGCTTCTTCATCCATAGCTTACCAAATGGAAGGCATGGACAAACGATACGATGAACATGTGTGGACAAAAACTTTCACCACTAACATTGTCAATGATTTTGGTCTCACCTTCAGATGTTCTAGCTATGTTGGCCATCTCCAATGCATGAACGACGTTTGCCCTCGGATGCAACGGACTGGCTCCCGAAATGAAACGGAGTGGGAAGGAATTTCCCAACACGTCTTTCCAAAAGGAAACGAGGCACCTCCAAATTCTCCGCCCGCGTGCCGGATCTGTAAGTCCTATCCATCTTCTCTTGACACATGTCCTTGCCGGATGTAGTATGTTGTCAATAAGAATAGACAAGGTAGAGCATGCATTCATGTTGGAACACATTAACATTCAAGTGCTAAAGGCACATGCCGAGAATCTATCGAAAGAGCCACAGAATTTGTAGGAAACAAAGTGCTTAGAACTCCTACGGCAAAGAATTCCGCCATTGCTCTAGATGCTAGTAAGGAGTTTCTTTCGTCTGAGATCTTTGCATTTGACTGAGAAGGCACCCCAGAACCGTTCCGTGGTGACTCTCTTGTCAAGGTTATGGAAAGGTTTAGCATGCTTAGTTCACCTAATATGAGAAATGTTATCTCGACCATGCGATCGACTGCTAATAGAGGACATCTTGACAACATCATAAAGTTAAAGTTGAAAAGTCCGTCCGCATACATCCAAGATAGCGTCTTTCCAAGGCAAGGCAAGGAAAAGGTGTATGTGTTCAAGTTGACTGAAGAAAGATCGGGCAGTGGTGTAGACCTCGTCAAACGTATGCACCCCAGAGGAGACCTCTTGAACTCGTGGATCATGTTTGATCACGTCAAGCATGTCAAGGGCTGGACTACAATGGCTTGCCACGTTTACGACACCGAATATTGCCACGTGATGACCATTGCCGTCTGTGACATGCAAGCGAAGACGTTGAATTGCAAAAATAGATGTGGATGTCCCTCAACGGCGTGGTGGCACGTCTCGGCATCCTGAACCCTAACTTCAAAGGATTCATGGCGGACAGCGCCTAGGCAAACTGGAATGTTGTTCGCATTGTTTACGGAATCAGTGACCCCACTATGAAGATGGCTGATAGAGAAAGGTCTTGTCTACTTCATTGGCTAAAATCCTTGAATAGACTCACAAATAAACTTGTTCGGCCTGAATTTTGAGATCAACATGTTAGACTTTGCAGACAATACAAAGACGCCAAGACATCTGAAGAGGCGGAAGAATTGTACCTCGGAATCAAAGTTTGGTGGTTGTCATCTCGTGCAGCTTCTGAAGAAATGATAAGGAAACTCGATGACTGGCTCGGTTTCTGGCACTTCCGCTATTGCCAATGGGGTGGCTTCATGAACATGTTACACTTCTTATTCCCAAACCCTAAATTTAACTTGTCAATACTTGAGATCATAGCCCTATCTGCCATTCAAGTTTGCTTGAGAATCCGTAGATCCTAGCCTCTAATCCTATTACATGAACTGTAGATACTGGACATGGAGCAGTTGGTGGAAATGCCGTCTTGCAATCTCGCGGAGACCGTGCACAACAAGTGGCTACGGATGTCCGGCAATAGAGGCACTTGCTTCTACGTTGCCACGACCGACGACATGATGCAAGCAATGATGCAGTCCACCAACTATTGGGCGTTCATACAGGGTCACGCTTCCGGGACTGGGCCCCACATTGATGAGCTTCGGCTACGAGCTGCGAGATGGTCAAATGACCCGGTCAAAATTGATACAGCTATTAGCGAGCTCCCCGAGGCAGAGATGTTCACCACCAGAGTTCCCCACCTCAAAGGTGGAGGTTTTTGGTTCAAATAAGCGGAAGCTTGATCTTCCACCTCGTTCTGAAGTGGACTCCCATCGTCACAACAAAGTCAATTTCTCCCACCTCCGTGTTCAGATCCGTTCAACATGAGCCCGCACTGAAGTTGGGACATCAACTGTCGAGAGTACTCCCACTAAAGATAGGCCATCCGATTTTCCTCATGCCACCTTAATCTTGGATAGTGAATGCAATCCAAAGCAATGGTACATTGCACGCTGCAGGAAGGTTGGCTAGAAATGCCACGGCATTCAATCAGGGCACATGAAGAAGTGTGTGGCTCTTGACGTCAAAGATAAGAAGAAGGATACTCCAGCACCAACTAACATCGGCCGCATGACTGAATATGGGACAAGGGCCATGATAAATTTGGACTTCTGGTTCTGTGCCGATGACATTACGAGATGTGTTTACGGCAACAAGTGTAGCTGGGTTTGGAATTGGCCCCCACTTCCATCTGTTTGGCCAGTTGCCCGGGGCACTAATCTCATAAAGGGCAAGATCTTATAACTAGAAGAGGCCGGCTTTCAATTACAGACAAAGGATTTTGACATGTCTCCTCGACCTCTCTTCCAAGCCTCTCCCACATCAGCGGTTACAAACAATATCAGTCCAAGTCCCTCCAATGGTGTTGCCCATCCTACCAAGAGATATGGCAGGACTATCAAGCGGGACGAAGGGGCTCCAACCGTAGACCATCGTAACAAGTGGGAAGCAGCCCAAAACGTGACGGTCACTGTGAAGAATGTGATGCCAATTCCATATCCCGGTTATGGAAGAATCATTGCGCTCCAATCAGATATTGTTCCGGACGAGAAGACATTTCTGATTTCTCTTTCTGACTTTCCCTCCTGCACGTGTGATTATTTTGTTAGCATGAACAGTGGTGCACTAGGCAAGCGCAAAGCATGGACAAATTGCAAGCATTTGTATTATGTGTATCGATACCTTTGCAAGGCAAACTGTGAAGTCGACAAGTTCAGACACGCTCCAAGTCTCAGCTTCGATGAAATATAGTTGTTGCTTTGCAATAGCAATCTCTAAGATTGTAAGTTTTCTGTAGTACGGACATATTACTTCCTCGTTTCTAATATATGTTGGGATCTTACATAAGAACTTGGAGCGCCATCTCGGCACCTCGGTACTAAGGTGCCTATATTACCGCTTTTGCAATTTTGTAAAGATAATTGATTCCTCGTTTTGTGTGAAGAATAGAAAGATTTATTAGCTGTACAATAACGCAACTACAAGACATTCTAGTACTCCATATGGCACTTTGGCGCCAAGGTGCCTATAATCTCTCAATTGCTATTTTGTAAAGTTCATCAATTTTTTTTAGTCGAAGGTTGGAAGGACTTATTGGCAATAAAAAAATGCAACTACAAGAACAAACAGTGCTCCATATGGGCACTTCGTTGCCAAGGTGCCCATAATCCCTCCATTGCTATATTGTAAAATTCACTGTATAATTTCATGATTATTCGTTTTGTTTAGTCATTTTCACTTGAACATGCATTGAGGCCATTTTAGCATGCAGATATGGTATCTTCACACTTTGTCTTGGTATTCCGCTTTATTTAGAATCATGGCTCAATTATTCATTTTGTTTAGTCATTTCTAACCTACGTGAATGAGGTGATTCTGAATTGTGCTTCCTTGTAATTGCAGATGGCATACTCCCCAACTAAATACAACATTGAGAGCTACTTGGTGGATGCTCGATCATATGGAGCTGCCGGAGTTATCCAAGAGATTCGAGACGCTGGTGAAGTATAATCATGGGACTGTTCGTTGGACTTATGGCACACACAAAGCTTATAAATGCATTGCGTACTTCCTTGGCTTTGAGTGGAGTCCAGACTCCGGTTTTGTAGATTGTAGTGGTACATATTATTGGCGTCTTTGCAAGATGTCGGATGTGGAGTTGGCGAATTTTGTTCGCAAAGGGGCTGGCATCACTACATCGTAGATGGTGCTTCCTAGAGTACTATCTATTTTAAATGTCGTTGCTACAATATACATTTTCGTACTTCATCATCATATTAGAAAAATTGAGTTAATTTGGTAGGGGCCATTTGAATGATGCACGTCCGTGCACCCTTTTCAACCCTAAACTTGTTCATCCACAAAATTTGTTCATCTATAACTCTATACATCCATAATATTTCTCATCCACAAAATTCATCTATTTGTAAATTGGAGAGAGTAATTTGGGTATCAAAGAAGGTGCAAAATCTAACCTTATATTTTTAAAATGGCTGGAAGTTTAGTCCAGTACGAGGCCATCTAGAACTTTAATGCCATTGAAGACATTTTGCAGTCCATGGTTATAGGTTTCAAAAAATACTATTATTAGTAAAAATAAAATATTATTTTGGAAATATTCTCAGAATCAGCATATTCCTTACTGAAAAAGGCTCATTGCTCATGGCTTATTGCTCACCGCTCTCCGCTCGCATTCTAGCGTCCTTGAAAGTGCTCGTTGTGTAGTGCTACCCGTTCGATACAACCTTAGTACAAAAATTGTATGGCAAGGGCGTTGACGTGAAATCAATAGACCTTGGTGGTGTGATTTGGCCTCTTGCTGGCCAATGCATAATGTGTAGGAATCAGTGTTGTCATACCAGACAAACGTCTGGTTCGCTCAATCGTCCGCCGCACGGTCCTGTAGAAGTCCCCGCATGTCCAATAGGGTCAAACAGAGTTGACTCTCTCAAAAGGTAAAAAACTAGCGATGTGGCATACCTTATGTTTACTCGTCTGCCACATAGGCTCTATCTCCCTGCTACTTTGGTGCCACATGGCTGCCACAGAGGATATAAAGCGGGGACCTTAAGTGATATGGGCGGAGATGCTAAATGATTAGGGCAAGGACTTTAAATGATTAGGGCGGGGACATTAGTTGTGTAGAGCATCTTATATAGAATTTACACCCTACAGACAATTTATATCACATACAACTGCCATGAGGAGAAATACATGATGATGCATAATAGTGTATCGACTATTATATATGTCGAAATATTTATATAAGAAAATAGATGGCATTGTTTTAAGTGCGTATTCCGTTCGGAGGATGATACATCTTTCAAATAAGCTATAGGATGATTGATCTCTAGATGCTAAAGATCAAAAAACAGAACTGGATCACAAACCCCAAAAAACATAAACCTATGTACAAAAACAACGTGACGGCAAGGTCCAACTGTGAGGAGCCTTTAATAATAAATTTAAGACTCAAACATAGACGCTCTATCTAGCACATCATTTTTTTGAAAGCTATTCTTATTCACTAAGAGGTTCTTGGTCTATTCCATTTCAAATGGCGCAAGATACTTCTTGTCCCAATCTTCATCCCATATTTCTTTTGCTATCCAACCCATCACATGCACACAAGCAGCCATGGAGTACAAAAGTTTTTTCTTCTCAATTTCATATGAGTTTCTAGAGCCCTCTGCTCCGTATATAAAGAACAATTCTGGTGCAACAAACTTTCGAAAGGCTCTCACCTTAATTGGTATTGCTAAGGTCTCATAACCGTATGTAGAGCCAAAGTGTTATAATTAGATTTTTTCAAATTTTTATAGCCAAAAGGATTGAAAATATACTTAATAGTAGTTAAAGAATTGTAAAAGTGAAGTTAAACCTTTAAAATATATAAGAAGTTCAGAATTCTTAAAATAAATAGAATTAGTGAGGATTGAATAATAGTAAGACCTTTGAAGAAGATCATAACCTTTGATTATATAGAAAGGTTCAAAGTGAGGATTAGAAGAGTTGTAGAGAATTTAGAAGAAACCTCTTTGAAAGATATGACTCTTCATAAATTCTTAGAATTAGTAGCTAGGCATTTGAGTAGAATATCACCACATGAAGGTGAAGTGTGCAGCCTAGCTTGAGATGAGCTAGTTATGAAACTCTTATGGTGTTGTTGGAATAATCATTTAAATAATATAAATTATTGTTACAATTTGTGTTATGCATAACATTAAATTTTTATGCATGAGACTTGCATAGAATTGTTCTTGATGTTAAATTAGGTGAAAATCCTCAAAATTGATGATTATTGAAATTATAAATGAACTTGAGAAATTTGTATTGTTTCTAAGAAATAAGTGGCATTAAAAAAAATTGAAGCATTTTGTAAATCAAGTATACTTGGATTTTAGTAATTCTATAAATATAAGTGAATTATACTTGAAGAATTAATGTGTGAAATTAAGATCAGTTATTTTTTATTAAAAATTGCAATTATTAAAATATAGTTAATTTAACAAAGATGTGCAATTAGATAGAGCTTGAAATAGTTTTTGGCATGTAGTAATCTTGCGTGAATTATCTTACATATTTAACGTAGAGATTGTTGGGAATACAATTCAAATAAAGAATTATCAAATTATATTCTAACATGTGAAATTGTAGAAGTATTATCATGTGTGATTAAGAATTACTTTGGAACTTGTAATTCAAGCGGATGGACGTGATAAAGATGGAAGCTTGTAGCATGAGGTAAGCTTGTGTGCTTCTAAAGTATTAATTAATGAACCAATAAGCAATAAGTTAAGAAATGGATAGCATCCATTTGCCCAATCTAGCATAGAGTTAGAGGTTGAGAGCACACAAAACTAAGGCAAAGAGTAAGGCTCTGGTTCCACACCCTTCTTCTTAGGCATCATTTGAGAGAATCCAATCGTGCTCAAAAGGCTCCAATCACAAATTCCTATGTACACCGTGTCTGCCTTTTGTATGTTAAAGTAGAGCAGCACATGGGATGCAGATACGTTCTTGCGGTTATGCTTTGCATCGTGACTTGCACCTACAATCCTAAGCAATAATAGTACTAGGTAATCCAATGGTTGCAAGAGATTGCAACCCGCTTAAGTTTGGTACTGCAGTGGGCTCCAAATTTGGTGTTCCTACTTGCACTTTTGATTGTATTTGGACCAGAAAGATTTAGGAGATCCCTCATTCCACCAAAGCGTATGCTTGCCATTGTTTGCGGGGGCAGATACGCAAGTCTGATGATGCCACGATGCTTCATCAAACACCCTATCGCCTCATTCACGATTTCTCAGCATTTTCGTCTATCATCCTCGGTCTTCAACGACTTCTTGGCAAATAAAATCCAGTTGGAAATATTCTTGAGTTTTGTAATCATCACCTTCCTTACCCAGCCATATCCACCTTCAACCTTTTTGTCTGGCATGCGGACGATTCTAGTGGAACTAGGAAGCCATTGAAGCGTTTTACTAACGCAATGAGCTCGTATTTCACCTACAATTGTTTCCTTTTGCTTAGCTTTCTTCCAGCACAAATGAGAAAATGATTGTGCCCAAATCAAAATTTTCTTTACTTAAGCCACCATATCTCTCTTCATGTTGGTTAAGTCAGGAGCATTTGCCTTCTTACTGGTGTCGTAAGTCAAGTTTGCAACAATATTTGTAGTCAACACAATTACTGGTCTATCTAATGACTCTTGGTGCAACCAATAATTAGTGTAATTATTGAACGCTTCCGCTTCATCAAACCTCCTCTTCAACTTGTTACATAGTACTCACTTAATTTATAGAATTCCTCTTCGCATAGCCCCACGTACATCCTTTTCAACACGTTCAAGTTTCAGACCTCGTAAAAATAAACAACAATTTTTCTACTCTTACCAAAAATTCACGACTGGGCATATTGGGATTTGTGGACGTCTTGTGCCGCTTGCTAGTTGATGAGGAATGTTCCAACAACCCCGACACCAAGTCAGTGTTTGTGAGGGGGAGCAACACCATCTCCTGAATATCATGCAAATCCACGAACAAACGCTTCTCCGACGTATGACTCACTTTTGTTGACAAACTTACAAATTTACTACCTTAATGAGGATTATGATTAGTTTTAAAAGTTTGGAGATTAGAAATTTTTTTGGCAAGAGTTTGGATGCAATGAAGGACCTCAGAGGCGCCCTAAACCAGCTCAATAAAGAGGTGGTTGCTTGGAAGGATACAAGGCCCATTCAATGAGGCGATGACAACCTTAAATACTTGTATTAGAAGTGGGAGGACAAAGACGAATACAAACAAGGGCGGAGATGATATCGCGCCACTCAAGACGGGACGGATTATGATTGAACCCTCTAGGACGGGGCGGGGACGTCATCGCACCCTCTGGCCAGGGCTGGGACATCCCAAGTCCCTCATTGCCACTCCACCACCACTTGCTACCAAATATCTTCCACTCTTCACCGCTGACCAACACCTCATCACCACTCACAACCACCTTTCTATCAATCCACATTAATTTTCAATTCTCCTAGAGCCTACTTAACCATTTTGTCATCTCCACTTCCTCTTCTTTCTCTTTTATATATATATACATATATATATATATATATATATATATATATATATATATATATATATATATATTTTTTTTTTTAAAATTAAATTTTTTTCTTCTCTTCTATTTTCACTATAACATAAATGCCAAACAATTGAAGAGGCTAATTTAATTACTCTACTAACTAAACTAGATATCAACTTCTAACCTAAACTACTTATTATACATAACACTTCTGATTATTTGCTTCCCACTCATGAATGGCACTACCACCAACATCTAATTCTAACTCATAAACTAAATCCATGTCTCTTTTACTTCTTGCAAATCTACTTTTCTACCAACCACTCAAAGTTTACCCTCCACATTAATTTATGGCTATGTGGAGTCTCTTAAGTCCCAAAAAAAACCGAATCAATATCACGGGGTGCTATTATCCACAAACCTTAACCTCTAAATGCAACTAAAAAGGTCGTTCCCACTAACTAATCACTAACTAAAATTGTGGTGCTTCTTGGCGCTCACATGTTGGCATATAAGGGGCGGACATGCTTTTCGTGATGTGAAGTTCATGTCTACAACAAACCCAACTTCCAACTCGTACATACGCGCTACATTACAAGCGTGCGTGCCCAACCCGTATTGGTACACGATATACCTCTATTGGTACGCGCCTAGCTCAATTAGGTATGCGTCTGGCTCTTTTAGATACGCGCTCGACGCATTTACTTGTGTTAGTGGTGTGAAGTTAAAATCCAAAAAGAACCCAACTTCGAATCCGAGTGAACGCGCAACCTTGCAAGCGTGCGTGCCGAACTTTTACGCGCGCACGCCTGACCCCCATTGGTACGCAGCCAACCTCTATGCGCACGCGTCCTAATCTTTATGTGCGCTTGCCTAATCCCCGTACACGCGCGCCTAACCTCCATATACGCGCGTCCAATCCTTGCATTTGCGTGCCTTACCCTTATACGCTGGCTGTGGGAAGGCGTTCCCACTAACTTCTGGAACATAACTCCGAATCTGGAAGGAAATGAAGAAAAATTAAAAAAATTAGGTAGTTAGTTTAGCTATAGTAGCACAATCAGTTTCATAGAAGAAATCAAGTTTTACTACTGGGCTGGAATCTTTAAAAGAGGTAGTTACAGTGTTTTCCCGGAAGTTGCGAAATCGGAGTTCGACGGCGGCCGGATCCGGAAAAGCCATTATGACGCGTAACGGTATCCGTACAGCGTGTCAGAGATATAACGCGACTGCCAGCCGCTGGGCGCCAATCTTCTAGGATTTCCAGCATTTTCAGCTCTCTTCTTCTCCGTGCATTTATTTAGGGTTTTCACGTCCGGTCTTCATGTGGGACTGTAGAGCAGAGGTAGCGTAGCCCGAGGGACTTGGTGAGGTCAGTGCGTGTAGGATTTCCGGCCACCATTGCGAGGCGCAAGTTCACGGAGAGGTGGGCTCGGATGGCGGGCAAGAAGGGCAAGGCTCTAGCAGGCGGAGCCACTACAAGAAAACCAGCCCAATGTGACTAGGTTTTATGACTACAGTTGGGCATAAACCAAAATGTGACTAGCACTGTTTCTAGTCATTTTGACTTAGTCGCTTCGGACAATTTGACTGGGGGTCATGTCGGACACTTCTTGTTCCCAATACTGCGTTCCCACAGTGTTTTGGGACCTCAAAACGGGACCTGCAGTGGGACTTGGGTCCATATGACTCTATATAGTCATATATGTATGACTACACGTAGTCATCCATATGTAAATAGTGACTGAATGAATGACTATTTCTAGTGAGGTATAAGTCAACATAATACTGGTTTTATCACTACGCATAATAGTGAGATGGTGACTAAATTGAGTCATTCATTGAGTTGGGAGAACGTGACTCTTTGGAGTCACATCTATTTGGCAACCCCTAGTCACAAATACTCAAATAGCTTCCAAATGATATGACTAAATGTAGTGAGGTATCAGTTAATACATGATTGGTTTTATCACTGCGCATAGTAATGAGATCTTGCACGCATTGAGTCATACATTGAGTTTGGAGAATAGGACTCTTTGGAGTCACTTCTATTAGACTACCCAAAGTCACGAATATTGAAATAGCTTCTGAATGCTATGACGAATTGTAGTGAGATTTTTAAAGATTAAAGAAAAAAGGAAAAAGCTCCATTTAGTACATGTGCCTGATTGTTGACCCTGATTGATGTGCCTGAAAGATGCTGAATCAAGTATTGTAAGCCTCAACTGTAGTAAACTAGCACCCAACAAGCACCCCAACTTCCAAACCTTCTATGTCTGCCATCCCCTCTCCCAAATTGCTTGAAAGTACACAAGGAAGAAGCATCTCTAAATAAGAGAGAATATGTGACTTGTTCGCAAAGAATATGGGATAAATGTGATTACATGTTTTAAATGTATGCTCTCATATATTATTATATGACTACTACTAGTCAGGTTATTTACTACATGACTGCGTGTAGTCATCCAAACCAACTCTCTTACTACAATAAGTCATACAGAAACCAATTACCCTTACCATATGACTACGTTACTATGACTACACATAGTAAGCACTCAGAGCATGACTCTGGGAACCGGGCAGGAGAACATATGTCCCGTTCCCGTAGCCGTTCCCACCCGGGTCCTCAAAAATATGACTACATATATGACTAGTGCATGACTGGACCCTCTTAGGACTGATTTTAGACTAAACCAATGACTGAGGTGACTACGCAGTCATATGCGCTTAGTCACATCCAGTCACATTGGGTTGGTTTTCTTGTAGTGAGCGCTGCTGCTGCTGAAGGTGACGCCGGAGATTCCAAAACTGGACAAGATCTATAGGGTTTTGGAGAGCTTCCTTAAGATAATGGGATTCGTAGGCCCCTTGGGAGCACCCTCGGCGTTCCAGAGCAAAGTCATGGTGGCGGAGCTCCTGGAAGAGCCACCAAGCCAGTTTAAAAAGTGCGCCCGGGCGCATCCGGAGGTCTGGACTACGTCGCTTTGGAGCGACACTTATGGACTCCTGGCAGGGACGATCAAGGTGGCGGAGCCCAACGACAAAATCTTGAAGGGTGAGTTCCACACGAAGGCAAACCCTAAAGACAGGTACGTACTCAACAACCTCACTGATCCGGATGCGAGGTTAGTGATGGCCTTCGTTAACCCTATTTTCCACCCTGAGAAACCTAAACGGATAGTGGCCAAACTAGCTGATTTAATTCTGGGGTCGATGAGAGGGAAGGTGTCCGTCAATGGACGAGCAGACCTCGAGATGCGCCCGCACTTATGGGGAGCCATCATGGACGAGCAGATAGACCGCATGGTCAAGAACTTGCCGAAAGCCCGGAAAACTCCAACACCCCTGTCCACCTATGTAGCCCATATGTATGAGAAGTAGAAAATGCTGAGTTCGGACGAGCAGGCCGAGTATGATAGCCTGCTCACCATCCAGTCCTACGGAGGAATGGAGACGGATGAGGAGCAAGAAGTTTCGGAGGACTTTGTGAGCCAAATAAACCCTCCTTAGTGGAAAGCTTATCTTGAACACAAGACGCTACTTCAGGGATTCAGCCCTTGCATAATCAATACTCAAAACATGCACTTACAAGCATTACAAGGTTCTTTAGGCACTTGGCTATTAATTGTGGTTCCTTTTAGGACTGTTTTCCCTTTACTTCGACCGCTCTTGTTGCATTCTCCCTTTTCTTTTCTTTATATATGTATATAGATTTTGATTTTCTCCTTGTTTTTTTTTTTACTTTGAATTCTTTTTAAATTTCCATATATATATATATATATATATATATATATTATTATCATTATTATTAAAAAAAATTTTAAAAAAAAATTATTTTTTTATTTTTTTCCTAGTCTTTGATTAGTCTTGGCTGATTCGCCTGAATTGTGCCCTACCTTACGGTCCAACTATAGCAGCCCATATAATTTGATCTGAGGCTCCAATTTCTGATTTTCTTTTCCTTAAATGACCAGAACCCGTTACCAACTTGACTGAACCCCTGGAAATCAAGTCAGGACCAACACACGACCCCCTCAGGCAGCCAAGCAGCAGACAACCCCAATTCCATTCCAAAACTTCACTTAATCCTAACTTCTTGAGTTTAACTCCGATTTGGACATTCTAAAAGCTTATCCTTACTCATTTTCTGTGCTTTTGATGATGGACTAATAAAAATTCAGTTTAGGACCCAACTACCCACGGCATTCAGACGGCCAGCGGCGGCTCATGCAAGTTCGAATTTTAACAAAGGAAGCAGCTTCATTTCGTTCCTTTAACCAATTGTGGTGTTCTCCATTCACACATGTCCAACACATTGAGCATACTTATAGGGCTCCTAGGGTACGCTCGAGGAAGAGAGATGGCCTACTAAGAGCTCCGTAATTTCTGGTGAGGGCTGCTGCAAAGAGTTAGTCTCAGATCTGTGGTCTAGGGCAGCAAGAGGTGCTGGGCTTACCCCACCTTAACCTTAGATCTGGACTTGTTGCTTGCTTGGGGAGAGGCGTGTTATGTTGGAAAGGGGTTTTTTGTCCTTAGATCTACTTGTGGACACACACAAAAGAGCACTGAGAGCCGATCTGAAGAGTTGGGGGCTTGATTGATAGGCAGAGAGTTCACTCGGGTGTTGATCTGCAGTGACGAGGCCTCAGTGCTAGAGGGAAGCTGATCTGAAGAGCTGGGAGCTTGCCTGCTGGGAAGAGAGATCACTCGGGTGCTGATTTGCAATGAGGAGGCATGAGAGCTAGAAAGGTGATCACCGGAGAGCTGATCTGCAGAGCTGGAGCTCGAGTGTTGGAACGGAGGTCACCTGCTGGGAAGAGAGATCACTCGGGTGCTGATTTGCAATGAGGAGGCATGAGAGCTAGAAAGGTGATCACCGGAGAGCTGATTTGCAGAGCTGGAGCTCGAGTGTTGGAACGGAGGTCACCTGCTGAACATCTGCGTGCAAACCTGTAGTGCTGGTTCTAGTGCACTAGATCGATAGATCTAGTATCCACCCCAGAGTGTGTCACACAAGCTAGACCTAAATGACATAGGATAGCTCACGCCCATAGCACACACGCAATTCTTTCAGCAGCCCAGATCCAAAAAGCCACACATCACACAAGCTGGAAAAAGACGATTCAAGCACACAGACGACTCAAGATCTGGACGAGAGTGACATAGCGACGCCACCATCATACACAACATCAACTACCACAGCGATTAGTATCTCTCACCTCTATATTAGATTAGTTCATTTTTTGCCATATGTTGTGTTTGCCTACCAATATACTAGATATCTTGTAAAAAGTACACATAAATTCCAAGTAGGGACACCCAGGCATAGTAAGTTCAGTACAAGTTCTACATGTAATCCACAGCTCAGACTAAAGCACAAAACACACCTGCCGAAGGGCAGCAGCAACCTCCTGAAATCACAGAAGAGACATTGTGTGAGATCACTGCTATACCTAAAACTTAGTACAATAGGTAAAATCCTAATTAGTAACTCAAACACAAATAAGAATAGACCTGTAAACCCAACCAAAACTAGAACAACAACACGCACTAGATTCAGTACCAAAAACATAATACACAACTGCACCTCACAAAAACACTACCTAGAAAAGAGCCACCACGCTAACATCTACAGATCACAAGACAACGGAGAGACAAGAACGCAAGTGATTCATGAGAAGGCAGCAGCTGAAGCGACAACCACCAACACACAAGACAATTCAACAAGAAAGCTACAGACACATCACGACAAAGACAACATCCAACACTAGGAGGACTGCACCATACCTCACAAGAGAAGGAATCTTCCTAGAATAGTCTCTACTCCACTGAGAGACCCCTGCAGACTGGAATCGCCTGCCACATCACACGACTCAAGAACAGCAAGAGGACATAGAAACGAGCACAAGAGTAGCAGTACATCAAGATGCGCCCACAAACTCAGCAAGACACAAGGTCGCAGAACTAGCTCTACCTGGGAAGAGAATAGAGATGAAGAAATTCAAGTAGCCAGGAGCGCTGAAGAGCCAAACAACACTCGGCACCAGCGCGTACACCTCCCCTGGGAAACGAGCAGCGACGCAAAACGCCAAATTTTGAGGTGTGACGGGGAGCCAGAGACCCGGAGAAGAAATCGTCCCTACGCCGAATTTGCCTCGACACCACCAAGCGACCACCGTAGGCCGAAGTACTCTACCAAACCCCATCCCCACCTATCAATAAACAAGACCCAATCCCAACAAGACTCAAGAGCAACAAGCAACCACAAACACGGGCACAAGAGAAGCGACACAGCTTGGAGGAACACTTAAGACCCACAAAGACGCCCCCCCAGTATAGAGGACAGAAAAGAAGACCTGCAAGCACCGAAGTACGCCGTGAAGATAAGTCGACGTCGCCCTCCCCAAGACGTAAGTAGTGAAGCAGGACCCCCAGCAACGAGGTGCGCCAAGAAGCCACGAAACACGCAGAACCAGATCAGGAACCTCCTCCGGGGAGAGCGTCGTAGTGCTGCAAACCAAACCCTGAGAAGTGGAGCGGAGCCAAGCTCCAGACAAGCACAGAGGAGACGCCTTCACGTAGAGCCGGACAGAGACGCCGAGCACAGGTTACCAATAAGGAACGCGGAGTCACAGAGAAGACGCCTTCATAAGGAACCGGGCAGAGACGCCGAGCACCGAATTCCATCAGGGGACGTAGAGCCACAACAAAGACATCCTCACGAGGAGCCGAGCAGAGACACCACGCACAGAATCTCAGCGGGAGACATAGAGTCTAGCACCGAACGAACACAAAGTAGACGACCGCCCAGAAAGACATGCAGCGACACTGAACCGCGAACACCCAGAGCAGACGAGGAGCCAAGCACCAAGAGAACACAGGAAAGACGCCATTACAAGAAGAAGAACAGAGACCTTGAACTCTGGACACAGGAAGGAGACGAGGAGCCAAGCACAGCTTGGAATAGACGCCCCACTGGAGAGACAAGAAGCGCCATAGGATTCCGAACACTGGGGTGCACCGAGGCACCAGCAAATCTGCAACAGGCAAAAGCGAAAGCAACGGAGACAACTCAGAGACTGAGAGCCATACACTCTAACCTTCTCTACACATACTGTGAAAATTCATCGTGCCTGTGTTGCTCTAGCCCGTACTACAGAACTAACCTCCCTACATTAGTGGACATGGCAGAAGGTACAAAAAGGACCTTGAACATGGACATGGAGATGGAGTCCCCCGTACAGAGCCCCACCCAAACTCAGAGCTCAAAGGCAACTAGGAAAAGAGAAGAAATACCCAGCACCAGCAAGAAAAGCAAGGCTTCCACAACGGAAAAAGGTAAGTCCATACAAACACCCGAACTAACCAAGTTTAAGTTCTGGATGGGGTTCCAGGCAATGGAGGCATTGGCAGTGGAGAATGGAGATGAGGAGCTCTTCAGGGAAGAAACGACACTTGACATAATGGCTAGAGGCATGAAGAAAGGAGAAGCGGAAGAGGTAAGTAACGCAAGAGTAGCATTCCCTAGAATCCCACAAAATCTCTACCCCATGTCTAAGAAAGGAACAGATGGGCAACATTACAACCTAACACAAATCCCTTTTGATATTAAGACCCATGAGAATTCTGGATTATCATTTAGCTACCATGTAGCCATCCACTTTGAGCTCCCTAAAAACCCAATTATGCATGATGAGATTAAAAAGATGACCCTTGCTAGACTCAAAAAGATGAATATTGCTCTTGGAAAGAACATGGTGGACCCTCTTTTAATCCAATGTTTAAGTATCAAACATGGTGGGACTAAAGGAGTATGGGCTGGAAATATTAAAATCCATCTGCTTAAACCCGAACTAGACGGCTTGATGCTCCTAAAAGGCAGTAGACCATTTATCCTTAATATTGATGATGAATTTGTTGTTTGCAAAGTATGCAAATCCTACCTCGGGATTGCAAAAGGTACTAACCTTTCTATGAAGGTCAAAAGTGATAGCCTAATGGATTTTTCAGCCCAAACTTTCTTCAAGGAAATCCTTGAGAGTAGTTTTCATTGAGGACATGACTATGAAGTCTACGGTGTGCAAAAAGGACATGGAGATGCCCACGCATTTATTATCTCTACAACGCCTCTCCAAACAAAGAAGATACTTGCTCACCATATCACCGTGGGAGACGAAGTGATACAAGCAAGACAAGTGGGGGACACCAAAGGATCCAATGGTGTGGTGGAATCCAAAGCAAGGAAAGAAGCTCTAACCCTTACCCTCTCACCACTCCCTATCCATCTTGATGTCATGCATACAACACACGAAATTTATAAGATAATGGGAGAAGCCAATGTGAGGAATATCTACTTCCACAAAGAAAAGGCTAACCATCACAATGGCAATGCAAATGTACTTTGTGCTAACCCCATTGTCTATAGGACCTTTGTGCACAAAACCTTTGTTATGAATGGGAACTATGTGGATTTTGCCCCACATCGAAGAAGCTTGGAAGGAGACAACCGCCCCACCGAGGAACAAGTTAAAAGCTTTGGCTTTGATGACATTAACAAGGCTATTGTCAACACCATCACCACCTTCAAAATGCAAGACAAGAACGAGACCCTCACCAAGAAGGACATGGTGGAGATCTTGGAGGAGAACAACAAGAAGATTAGAAGAGAAACTCGAGAGTACACCAACAAAATGCACAACGAGCTCAAGGGAGAGATGGAGAACCTCCAAGATGCCCTAATAGGAGTACTCAAAAGCATGTCGGCTATCACGGGGAAGAAAAACTTGACAATTGAAGACAAAGAACCATCAAACATGTAGTGGTACAAGACCACAAGGCAAACACGTACTTAGATACAATATATCATACATATAAAATACGGTACAGTACTATATATTGGATACCAAGGAGCGTACGCAGATATGAAAATACAGTAGAATACCCGTATAAATACAGAAAACCAAAAAATATATTTGACCGTACATCGAAGAAAATGGAAATACCAAAAAAAGTTTTTATATATATACGATACTCTAAATAAATACAGTACAAAAATCAAAAACTATACTAATGACAATACGGAAAAAAAAAGAGGGAATTACATACATACTAAATACATAGTATAAATACCGTACACAAAAACATAAAAACACAGTACTCACAAAAATACGTGCTATATATGAAAATATATACACAAAACACAAATACATAAACAAACAAAAGACAAACAAAAATACATGTATACAACAACACAAAAACAAAGTGTACATATGCTCACAAAAAATAAAAAATATATGTACACATCCATACATAGACACAAAGACACACACAAAATAGACAACTACATACAAAAAACATACACACTAAAAAGACGACTATATATAAAAAACACACACACGCAACAAAACTACATAAAAAAGAACACACAAAAATCTATCTTCTCATAAACACCCAAAATCCAAAAAAAAACCAACACACCCAAACACACACAAAACCCAACTCACATACACAAACAAACAAAAACTACATAAAAAAATACACAAATACACACAACATCAACTACACACACCAATACACTAAACATAAAACCATATACAAAAACACATACACAAACTTAAATCCATTAACACACAAAAAAACCAAAAAAGAACCAAGCAAAAAGGACCATATATATCCAAAAATACACACAAAAGTATACATACAAATAAGCAAAAAATAGACACAAAAACATAAAAAAACAAAATAAAATTATACAAAAAAACGCAAAAAAACAAAAACAAAATCAACACCATATCCACAAAAAAAATACAATCCCACACACACACCAAAAAAACAAAAACGCCCAATACAAACTATAAATCAACTAAACATACATACACCACAAAAACAACTACAAACAAAAAAACCCCAAATAACAACACACACACACCCCCAAACAAACATAAACCCAAAAAAATCACACAAGAAATAAACAACCTAAAACACGAAACTAAAGACATAAAAACTGACCTTCATATACATACAAATACGAGTATAAACACCAGTATAAACAATAAAATCTATACTAACACAAACAACAAAACAAATACTAAAATAAATCCCAACATACATAATAACACAACTACATATAAACAAGAACTAAACACCCCCCCCCAAATACCAACATAAACACATATACAAATATTCTTACATATCCCACACACTCATGGCCAAACATGAACACAAAAATATACAAACAAACATACACACACCAATACACCACTAAAAACACAAAAACACCTATGCAAATTAATACATGGACACAAAAGAAAATTATTATTATTAGTGTAACAAATACAACCACACCCAATGTCATAAAAATGAACAACAAAAAAAATCATCATATCCAATATACCAAAAACCCTCCTCCTCCCCAACAAAAAACTCTAATAACACAATAAAACTCCAAAAAACCATACGAAAAACGAAAATATTAAAACCTATTACTAAACATACATATCACAAACTCCTTCTACTCCTAGGAGGGGACATAGAAACAAACCCTGGACCTATGCCTAACATACTAAAAAGACACCCTACATCACATAAGAAAAATGCCAAAATATACTTCATACCTAATACCATAAAATTACAACCGGAATATGAACACATCGCAAAATCCTTTGCACCTTTTTTAGAAAACACCCATACATTGCACCATACACTCAACACTACACACCCAAACATTGCCCAATACATACAACAAAGAAATATGCACCCACCACCCCACATTCTATATGCACTAATAATCACTACTCATCCTAACATAGATGAATGTAACCATCTCCTAAATCCACAAAATTTAAACACAATTATATGGATCAATACACTACTACAAACTTTACTAAACTTACAAAACCCACCAGAACGACACATTCACACTCCACACCCTTACACTAAATTTCTGGTAGACAACCAAAATATTATAAACCATGAGAATTCAATACATAAAAGACTATACGACTTCTTACATAGTCAAGACATACCACCCTCAAATGATTCAATAAAACTAAAATTCCCTTACCTTCCTAACAACCTCATAAATAAATCACTTAAATGCCTAGACCCTATACCAGAATACATCCACCCACCCCCACCTCTTCCCTACATCCTTCCTCAAAATCAAAACATAAGATCAAACCAAGAAAAAACATACATTATCACATGGAATGCCTCCTCACTAAACACTGCCCTTTCTAGCTTACAAAATTTAGTCACAAACACAGACACACCACCGGCCCTCATAGTTATACAAGAAACAAATCTAACCGCCACAAAATCTACAAAATATATTCAAAATATATTTCAAAACTGTAAACTCATCTTTAACAATACACATGCACTTACAAGATGCATGCAACAACGGAGATCATACACACCAGACCGGGGTGGCCTCCTTACATTAATACACAAAAAATATACATTCCCGGTAACATCAACAAAATCCCTACCCCAATGCACATATCACCATACATTCAAATAATTAAAATCACTAATCACCCACTACGACCATGGTTAATCTTTCACATGTATATGCCATCCCATCCCGAAGATACTAGATTTCTCTTAGACATACAAAACACCATTACATCCCAAATTAATAATAATCCCAATCATACATACCTATTATGTGGAGACTTCAACAGAGACATAGCGCTAATTGGCCGTCAAAATGGAAACCATCACACCCCCCCTCAAAACATTGATTATCAACGGCGTCGCTTCACAGAAAACTTAAACTTCACTTACATCAATACCGATACACAATTCTCTAGACAAGGTGGCTATAATTATAGGGATTGGAGTCTAATAGATGGATTTTATATAAATACAAATAACAATACACAATACACCTCCAGAACAAACAAAGATATTATTCTCAACTCGGACCACTCACCCGTACAATTGCACATCCCAAATAACACACTAATTAGTAGAACTCCTATAATCCTAAACAAAGACAATATACGCATACTCAACCCCATCCCAAAAACCAACATAGAAAAATTCAACACAAAATTCTTCGAAGAAAACTCCGTACGAATAGACTCCCTCACAAATACTCTTAAAGATAATAATCAACTAACACAAACACAGTGGCAAGAAGCAAGCCATACTCTAGACAAACTCATCAATAAAATCTCTGATACACTAGAACAAACTTGTAGAGCACACCCAATACCTCAAATGACAAATAGAACTTCTCAACAAGGCGGGTACCTACCCCGCGAACTATCTAAAACTTGGAAACAACACTTAACCACATACCATACCATATGCAAAACCATTAGAATTGTAAAAAACAACCCTCAATGGCGTAACCACCCCATATACAATGAACTACTAAATATACAACACATCCAAATCCCTACCCGGCCGCCTCTGGACCTTCCCCACGATACATGGATAAAAGACATCGCGCTAATTGCAAAAAATGCCAACATACAAGCCCGAAAAGTAATCACAAAATTCAAGAAAGAAAACATTAAAAAATCCATCTCAAAATATAGACAACTACACGAAATCAGCCCCAAAAAAATTAACAAAAAAATCTTTAAAAACCTTGAATCCCCGCCAATGGACTGTATCACATATCAATAAAATAATATTTTAACTAGCCCCGAAGACATTGCAAATGAAATATTTAACCAACAAACAAAAATCAATAGACCAACAGTACCAACATATAATTACCAACCACAACATACAATAGAATGTACATGTGCAGTACGCCAATACCCATGGCATGACCTAGACGGATATACCTTTGACAAACGGGGCGAACCAGAAATTCCACTTCATAAATACCTCAACAGAGCCACATACGACACATGCCTTCAAAATCTTGGTAATAACAAAGCCCCAGGCCCAGACCGCATACCAAACTCAATACTCAAAAACATGCCTCCAATATTTCATAAACTACTAATCCTATTCTTCTCTCACTGCTATAAACAAAAAAAAATACCAAACTCATGGAAATTGAGTACAACAATTTTATTATACAAAAAAGGCGACCCGTCCATGCTACCCAATCATAGGCCAATTGCACTAGCTAACACAATATATAAACTCTTTACCAGTACACTCACCTCCATACTATCCTCATCCGGCGAAAAATTCAAAATCCTACATGATAGTCAAGAAGGATTTAAAGCAGAGAGAAGTACCGCACGACAAATACAAACTATAATAGCCGCACTAGAAGACGCAAAATTTACAAACCAAGATATATACATACTATACGTGGACTTCAAAAATGCCTTTGGCTCAATTGACCACGCCCGACTTCTAGCAACAATGACAGACCTTGGCTACCCAAAAGAGGCAACTACACTTGTTGGAAACATCTATTCTCAATCATCTACTTGCTACACCGGGGAACACTTTGGAAAAACAAAACCTATACCCATCCAAAGGGGAACTATACAAGGGGACACCCTCAGCCATACCTATTCATTATATTTTTAGAACCACTACTCAGATGGTTAGAAAGAGGCAATAACGGATATACTTTTGGCAGATCACAAGTCACAATAAACTCTGCCGCATACGCAGATGACCTAGCCACCATAACTAACAAAATCAAATCAATCCAAATACAACTCAATAAAATTGATAGATATTGTAAATGGGCTGGCATGGATGTGGGAGTCCCAAAATGTGCCGCTACCGGATGCCCAAACAAATCTAAATTGAACCCTACCACTTTCAAAGCCCTAATGCAAACCTCTAACATCAACTACCGCAATTAACCAATCTCTATACTACACCAAAACGAACCATACACATACCTAGGTACAAATCTTGTTCCCTCATTAAAATGGAAAATCCAAATTCACACTACAACCACAAAGCTCATTAAACAATGCAAAGAACTAACAACATGTCCAGCCACCATGAAACAAAAAATAAAAATGGTTAATACCGTACTACACCCAGGTGTGGCATACAGTTTTTATGGTGTACCATACTCTATGCCAGCCATCAAAAAACTTGATCAAAAAATAATCGCCATACAAAAAACCATATGTGGAGTACCAAAATGTATGTCAAATGCAATAACACAACTCCCACATAACCTATTTGGGCTTGAAGCTTTCTCCCTAAAAAATGCATATCTCCGATGTATAGGCGAACAACTACAAAATGCCTTAAACGATAAAGGTAGACTTGGAAAAATTTATAATGGGCTAACTCATTACATACTTGCCCAATATGGTGGCGCTGAAAACATACCCAGAATTTAAAAAGCCGATTGTATAAGGTCACCAATAACACGAATATTCTTCTTATTAAAACATATAGCTAAAGTCCACCTTAAAAGCACACTCCCAAACTTCCTCATTAACCCTACAATAATTGAAACACTATGGCGGCAAGAAACACTAAACCACAACACACTTAATGCCCAACTCTCCCAAAAGCTTCTACAAAAACTCCTCTCAAAAAATATTTTCGAACTAATCCAAATTACTCTACCTAACGGCACACTCATCATGAACTATGTAGACTTCCAAATCTACCACTTCACTCCAACTAAACTAATAAAAAGTGCCCTAAATGTTGCTAAACAAATATTTTGCCACCCAACATGCCCCACCACATGTCATATTAATTGTAACATACATCCATACTCGCAAATACTTAAGGATCCATTCATCACCGCCAACAATAGCATCATCCCAAGAAATATTCTCACACCAATCAATCCCCCTAATCCCCCACATACATACCATCCCCGCCCCCCAACATACATCCCCAAAAACCCTACCTTATATCCCATTAATAACATCATATGCCATAAACATATCCAACACATAGACACAAATAACATACAAAACACCTACACAAAATATTTATGCCAATGGCAATACAATGATAACACATACAATAAATGGCTCCACCAAAGAGACCTATTTCCAAGACACGACACCAATACCTCCACACTCAACACCCAAAAATTAAAACAATACTACCAAAAAACCCAAAACAAAACATACTCAAAAATCATCCAAGCCCACCACCTACAAAAACAACTTTTAGACTCAAGATCTGTAACACCACCCATAATTATTCCACTTTTAAACATTTACAAAACAGAATGCAACCCCGAAAAAGATATCCTTACACCCTCAAACACAATTATAATAGAGAACGATCAAGCACATCTATATGAAGAAAATGGCCGACACTTACACTCCATCCCCATTACTCGACTCCAATGGTAATGGAATCAATACAATACAAAATTACAAACCTCCACAAACATTGAACCAACGACCCAACCCTTTGAAACCGAACTAATCTGGTTATACCAAAGGTATAAATACCGAATACCGAAAACTGACCTACTAAAAAATGCACAATACACAATACCCACTTCCATTTTAGACTCATTAATCTCATCTTTTAACATTGAACAATCATATTTTTCTTCCCCGGTCACATGTTCTACTAGACTAAAAAAATTCTACTCACTTTATGAAAGAGACAAAATATTCGGATCCCTAGGAAAGGCCTTTGACTATAAATGGATCGGCAATGGTATAGCTCACCCCCACAACGAGAAAGATATGGAACAAGCAATACATTAGGCTTGACTTGCCGCCAAACATGATCCAAATAACACAAATACAATCATCATCACACCGAACAACAATTGGTACCAAAACAACAACCCACACTCAAACCCATTTCAAGATTCCCATATCATTACATTATTTGAAGCAGACATGATACCATACAAAGAACCTACTATTCCACCCGAGCTAAGAAAACCCCGAATCGAGCCATCTGCATTACAAATACTATGCGTCCATCATCAAAATCAAACCCTTGGCTCCCTCGAACAAATTGCGGAACTCAACTCCATAACAGACAATCTAGACATACAACGACCATACACAAAATTGGCCCCACCAACACCTACACAAACCCCTGTAAACAAAAGTAAAAACTGGTCAAAACTAAATTATGTCAACAACACAATAAACTACTCCGTTACACCTCCCCCTCTTCCAGACTACCCCACTCATACCACACCAAAATTTAATCCCGCACACAGCTATTACACTGATGGCTCCTTTAAACCACCCGAACAAATTAGCCCGAGCTCTTGGTGCAGAGAAAAAGGTGGCTATGGCATATATAACTCTACCAAGGAAATTAAACTAGCCAAAAGACTCCATGGACTACAAAATATCCTCAGAGCTGAACTCATGGCCATTCACAAAACACTACAAATCATCACAAAAAAATACAATAATGAACCCGCACATATATTCACCGATTGTATAAATGCACTTTACCTACTAAACACTCAAATAACACACCCTACCCTTCATAATAGCCACCCCGATCAAATTATATTAACATCAATGGTCCAAATGTTACAAAACCGTACACAAATCACAACCCTCCATAAAGTGAGAGCCCATGCCAACATTGAGGGCAACGAACAAGCAGACAAATTAGCAAAAGAAGGCCGAGAAAAATGACACAAAAATGCCAAAGACCCACACGAGCATGCCCATGCTACCCCATACTACTTTCAAAAAGAAGAATGGCCTTCCAAAGAAGATACCCCTGACAAAGGCCCAATCAGATTTTTGGGCAAATATCTCAAAAAACAAGACCTATACAACAACCTTGATACAATCTCAGAAAATATTCCTAACATAGAAAAATGGACAAACAATAACGACATAGACAATGAACTCTCTACAAACTTTTGGAAAAACCCCAACATCTCAGACTCGCAAATAACATGCCTCATCAAATTCCGAACTGGTCAGTATATGGGAAACGCTTGCAAACAACTCTTCTTTGGAATAGAAAGATTTCCATCCATAACATGCCCCATATGCCCCTCAACGGACCCCGACACATGGCTTCATGTTCTACTCAAATGCCAAAACCATCACATACATTCTCTTATTGTTAAAAGACATAATAAAGCGGTATGGGAAATCCGAAAACTAATCACCTCTTACAATAAATCGAGATGTTTTATACTAATGAACGCAGGCACTTTCAATAACAAACCACAAGAAAATACGGTCCCCACTTGGCTACTCCCATGCTCATGTATGACCCAAAGATGTCATTGCAACGCTCGGCTCAAACCGGACATTCTTTGTGTTAAAGGTTTACCATATAACAATTCACCACCCGATAACATCAACCAAGATTACACCATTCAATTCATTGAATTCACATATTGCAACTATAGATTTTCCCCGGAAACACTCCAAAATAAAATTGATAAATACCAACCCCTTATTGACGACATCATGGCTCTCGGGTGGAATGTGGACCCCCTTATTGTAATAACATCTGGCGCTCGTGCTACCTCCTTTATCCCCTCTATGAATAATCTTGTAAATGTCTTCAAAATTCCCATTGAAACAATTAAAACCACCTTTAAAAACATTAACACCATTGCTATTCAACATGCCATGTCCATTCTTCTGCATAAACGCAAAATCGAAAACAACCAAACCCTCCCCGATACACAAGACCCCCCTTAAATTCTTCCCCCACCTTGATTTATCTTGACTTGTTGGTCTTAAGGTTTGTGATTGCTTGCTTGATCGGTAGTTGGTTAGTTGCTTTGTTGAGATTGGTTGGTCGGTCGGTTGGTCTGTGGTTCTTTGGCTACTTGTCACATAGTGTCTATCCTCGAGAGAGGGGAGTAGTTCCAGCTTACTTTTCCTTGTCCAGTGGGCATGGTCTTAGTAAGTGGAACGACCATACACTTTATTCATGCCGGCCCCTCTGGATGCCGACGTTATTCTTCTTCTTCTTCTTCTAGGGCTTCTAGTTCCACTGATTTCAGGTGGCACCTTCTTCTAACTAGAACCTAATTCTGCCAAAAATCGGGCAGCGCTTCCGCAAGGGTTTAAACAGCCTCAAAACATCACAGAATTACATTTGACATCTCGTGGCTCACATCACAAGCATGGATTCACAAGGGAACATCAAGGAGGAAAAAAAAAACAAAAACAGAAGGAGCTCCCTGGTGAATGGTCAGGGTTTTGCCATGGTCTCGCTCTTCCTGCCTCCGATCGTGCCCACGCTCTTCCGACGCTCTCCTCGCACCGCGGCTAGATCCTTACAGCTTTTGCACTCCCGATCGGAACCCAACAGCCCTGTCTTCATGGGGCGCTTCTCTTTTCCACACTTCCTTGAGACTCGGCACCGTAGTCTCCTGCACTCTTCGAGCTCGCAGTCTTTGCAGCTGAACTCCGCCGCCGTCTTCGCGTTCCACCTGGCCGCGGCCTCTACCCGCTCGTCGTCGATTCCCTGGCTTCCCGAATCGGCGCCCTCCGCCTTGCGGAACTCTCGAACCTCCAGCACGCACATTCACAGACTACGTGGAAACACACAGGATACTTCAACTCACACCTAAACGATTCCGGCACTCTCTCCTAACCACTCTCGCGAACGACCGCAGCCGCACGCCGCGTTCAGCCTGGGGCTCTTCTCCTTCGCCGAATTCTGCCTTGCTCTCCCAGCCGGAGCTTCCGACTTCTGCTCGAATTCCGTCTTGCTACCGGAGCTTTCCCTCTGGTCGTTCTTTGTCTTTCTCTCGGCAGGTTCCGATCTTGCCTCCAAGCTATGCCCGGCTATCCGAGTTTTTCCCCTGGTCACTCATAACCGACTACTGATCCACCGGTGCTCAAAAGCACCATCACGTCTTTTCTCCAGCTCACACACACACTCTTCCGGCAATTGCACACACTCTCACAGACTACATGGAACACACAGAATACTCTGATTTGTACTTACGCAAATTCCGGCGCTGTCTCCTAACTATTCTCTCTAGCTACCGCACAATATTGGGCTCTTCCCCTTCGCTACCTCCACCTCGAACTCCCTGTCGCTGCGGCTCTTCCGCCATCTCCTCTCCAGACGCGAGACCCAACAACCCCAAAAAAAAAACTTACACAAAAAAACGAGAGACCGAAAAACAACTCCCTGACCGCAGTCAACCTAGCACCCTCTAGCTCCAACGGCAGCCGCGCACGCAACTCACGCTGGAAGTCCAGCGTTTCTTCAGCAGATTCTAGGGAATATTCCCCAGGAAAACCCAAAATTCCCCCGAGTTGGCGAGGGAGAAGGAAGAAAACAAAAATAAAAAAAGTTTTTAAAGGTAACTTCAGGCATGCCACTAAGGGCAGCCGATGATCGCCAATAATTGGTGCTAATTTCTCCCCTCGTCACCATCTAAACTTTCTAATTTCTTCCAAGGCCATGTGCCACTACTTCGTGCATGGTTTTTTTAAAAGATTAACTACAAGAGTGGCCACATCATGGTTGCACTCCGAGTTTTGTTTACTTTTGGTTTTTGTTTGTTTTATTTAATTACTTATTTGTTTATTTACCTCTTTGGTTTTTTATTTTGTTTTTCCTAAGCCTTCCTCCCATTGTGTTAAAAACACATGGGGTTTGAGGTGTCTCCTTTTTTTGCAAGAATTCCTTTCGTCTTCTAAGGTTTTTTTTAAAATTTTAAAAAAAAAATATATATATATTAAATCTCCAATTGGGGATGATGACCTCCTTCTAAATTAGGAAATGGCAAGTAAAAGGCCTTTTCAAGCCCTTTAGCCACAATAGGTGGTTTAGTCTAACCATCTCACCCTAACTACCACTTCCTAATGCTAACTAGTTAATCTTAATGCCCAAATGACATCGTGAGCCATTTTGGGGGCTCACAGACTCTGAGATGGAGAAGTCATCGTCCCCATTCATACTCAGGAGATCCCGGAAGCGGAGTCGTTCGCTTCAAAAGACTCCGGAAGCCGCTGCAACCTGCCAGGCACTATCAATCGTAGAAGCTCAGAGTCCGGCTGAGGCACCACCAACTGAAAAAGCGGGAGAAGAACAATTCACGACCGCATCAAAACCGGGACCGAAGTGGGCTCCAAGGATCATTGGCAATATTCCAGTGGATGTTAATGAGCTCTGCAAACATATCGTCTGGCAGACCAAGATCTAAGAAGGAGAAATCCGGGAACGACATGCCATGATTCTGGCCGTCATGGAGGCGGTAGGCACGGAGGATTCTCATGACCTCATCCCGCAACTCACCCGGATGAAGGCCAATGAGAGCTCAATCGAGAGGTTGGAGCAGGAAAACACCACTGTCACCCGGACCTACACCCGACTCTGGGCACAAGTACGACATGCGGAGGCCGCAAGAGATGCAGCACAATATGCGAGAGTTGTGGCAAAAGCAATGGTCCCGGCAACCACCGAGACCTTAACGGAGATCCGCGAAGCGTTGGACTTTCCGGTGGATATTGTCAACTGAGCTCTTCTCTACATTGAGAGCCTGGAGAAGAACGAAAAGCTCAACAGGGGGCAGGTCATCCAGTTCCTTGTGGACCAGAGCCGGAAGATGGAGAGCACCTGGACCAAGATGCAAGAGCTGGCGAAAGATCTCGCTGCTACGGCCTCAACAGTACTAGAAGCTCCACTTCCGGACGTAGAACCTCCGGCTCCAGACGCTGTAGGTCCATCTGGAACTGCTGTAGGGCCATCTAGAACCACTACAGGGTCGTCCGAATCTCCATCCGGATCGAAAGCCGGATCTCCGCCACGACCCACAGCCGGCTCTTCACCCAGACCTGCAGCCGGAACCCCAAAGACCCCTACCGGAGGCTTCAACGACCTCGTAGGAACGCTGGATTTCAACTCTCTGATGAATTGGAATGGGGTGGCCTTCCCGAGCACAGAGATCATTTAGAAGTGGCAGGAAACACCAGAGGATATGCAGATATCCCCGTTACCCTTCCGGATTCCATCAGAGTCTCCTTCTCCGGTGCCACCAATGACGGCCCCTTTACCCAAAAGTTCTGCGGCGACGCCCATGGTAGTCAGTCCCAGTGGTAGCTTCCGGGACCTTCAAAGCCTCCAAGACCGGACAGCCGCTCCATCAGCCCGGACTGCAACAACAGAAGATCCGGAAACGCCTTCCGGACCAAGAATGCAGGTACCTACCTCAGTACCGGAGCCACTAGCTACCCTTCCGGCACGTTCGGAAGCCAACGCAGCACCAACGGAGGTTACCCCTACGCGCCATAGCAGTAGGAGGAAGAACCAGGTTACACCATAGATAGGGACCTCTAGTGCTTAAGTTTGATAGCGACTAACAATGGGACTCAGGGTTTCACCCGGCTATCACGCAGTAGGCTAAAGAAAACCCTCAATTAGGTTTTGAAATAGATCCGAGAAAACCAGATCTGAGATTCGGAATTTCTGGATTTGAGTTTTGAATTCCGGATTTCTAGGGATAAGATCCCGTTTACTTTTTGAATAGGATTTTCCGGATTTTCAGCGGATAGGATAAAATTTTAGGATCAAGAGTAGTGGTTACTTAATAGATGAGCCTTAGTCGGCTCATGGTCTTGTTTTCTCTTTCACGAAGAGTATTTTCTGTTAATATATTTTTCTCTTCTTGAACTTATGGTGATGGAGTACCAGATTTGTGAATAGGGGATAAGATCCATTGTGGTTGATGTCTAGTGAATCAGTTCTTGGATGTGAAGTGGTACACAGACTGCACCTAGTACAATCAGTTGGGATTTGCTTTGGGAGAGCACCCGGAAAAGCTGAAGGAGAAGTTAGGTAGAGTCTGATGATCCATAGTGACCGGAAGAAGCCTGGAGGGGGAGGGAGGGTACCGTAGGTGGTGAGCCTGATAGCTCTTAGGGCACGGAGAATCCGTGTGAACCCGGATTTCAGTTGCGGCCGGAATTTCCCCCTACAATAGATGGAAAAGCTTGAGGTGTATGTCTAGAAGGAAGTCTAGGTGCAAATCTACCATACGCATCTCCCATAACCATTGAGCATCAACCGGAATGTCGTTGTAGTCCGAACGAGCCTCTGAGTGACCGTATCCGGAAGGCCTTTCGGATAATGTGAGAGAGTGAATCCGGAAGCAACAAACCAACTACCGGTTAGCGAAGTAGGAAGAGTGGGGTATCCAGCCACTATAAATTCCGGGGCAGTGGGTGTCTAGCCACTTTAAATCACAAGAGAGTGGGGAATCCGGCCACTTACACAAAAGAGAATTAGTGGTACCCGGCCACTTGGTTAAAAACTCCGGAAGAAAACTCCGTCTGACACTATTCGGAACCCGGAAGGGTCCGGAGGTTGAAAGAAGGGACATCCTTAATCCAGAGGGATCCGGATGAGTAGATCATGAGATGAATAGGAACGCTAATTGGTAGATGATATAAGGGTAATAGTTAGTTGTCCTTATCATTTAATAAAGAAACAATAGGTCTCTGTGGGAACGAATTTAGAGCGGATATTCCAGTTACATTTAGCTCCAATTAAGTGCTATCCGGAGGAATACTCACTCTACGAACTGCAACACTTGCACCTGATCCCTATTGGTATGCGCCCAAACCATTTAGGTATGCTCCCGAACCATTTAGGTATGCTCCCGAACCATTTAGGTACGCCCTTGACGCAATTATTGGAATTAATGGTGTGAAGTTCATGTCCATAAAGAACCCAACTTCCAATCCACGCACACATGCAACCTTACAAGTGTGCGTGCCCAGCCTTTTATGCGCGCACGACCAACCCCTATTGGTATACGGCTACCCCTCAAAGCGCGTGCGCCTGACACTTGTACGCCTGCACGCGACACCTGTCAACACGCACGCAAACCCGTTGTCTACGTGTCAGCTACGTAGTTGCCTTCGTGGCAGTGGATAAATTGATTTATCTCTTGCCCTAGTCAAATCAACATAGACCTTAATCGGATGGAAAACAACATGTATCAGATAGAAAATTGGACGGACGACACTACTGAATAGGCACAATTGTGACATAGCTTAGGCTTGCCACGTGAGGATGAGCTACTTTCTTTGCTTTGCCTTGATACCAAAGCCGTATCATTGCCATGCACCTCCTTCTCCTTGCGCTTAGACACTTCGTGCATCATCCGTGCAACCACAAACTCCATGGTGACGTCCTTCCTGCACAACGTCTCAAAGGCCATGATCAAATGCTCAAATGAGGGCGGCAAGCTCTCAAGCAACGTCATCATTACATCCACTACAAGAAAACAAAGTGGTTAGCAACGTTTCAAAAAGTTCCTAAGCAACGCCTAGGGCCATGCTTTGTACATAATACCAGGCTACAACTGTTGCTTCTTTAAAAAGCAAGCTTCTAGGCATTGCTTAGGAATTTTTCAAAAAATTGTTGAATATCCTATTTCCTTGTAGTGATCTTCATCTTTGACGAGTACCTCCAAGAAATTGAGTTGATCCGCAAGTGCCTTCACTTGGTTGATGTGGGTCAATAAGTCATCACCTTCTTGCATCTTGATTGTAAAGGACTTGCAAGATAAGAAGAGGATGTTGGACAAGCTCTTTGTTTTGTGGATGTTGCACAAAGTCTTCCATGCTTCCGCTAGTCCTTTGCAGCTCTTGATGTGGGGAAGTTGATTGTCTACCAAATTGGGCCCAATGACGAACATAGCCTTCTTTACACGCCAATTGTAGTCATTTATCACCTTTGGATCATCGTCAAAGGATAGAGGTTCCTTGGAGTCCTCAACAATCTTTCAAAGGTCCATGGACTCCAACACCATCTCCATCTTGAACTTCCAAAGGTTGAATTTGTCCTCCTTGAACTTGTCAATGACCCTAACACTCTCATTGTCGAATGTGGCCATGATAACTTTCAAATGGCCCAAATTGGCCCTTCTAAGCTCCTAATGTGCTCTAATGCATCTCAACCACTCAATTGAGCCCCTTTCAGGATCTCAAATGAACAACTATTCACCTTACACACTCAAATAAGTCCCTTCAAGGCTTTAATGTGCAAGAAGAATCAAATGAGTCACTTCTAAGCTCAAATGCGCTCAGGTACTACTTAAACACTGAAGTCCTCTCCATCTAGACTCAAATATACACCTTTACACCTCATTCAAACATATCAGCCCATTCTTTGCTCATACACGCAAATATGGACTTCAATGACCTCAATGTGCTTCACGTAGACTCCAATGTGCAACTAAGCACCTCAATCACTCAAATCAACACCTTTAGAGAGGAAACAAGCACATCCACTATGAATGAACACTTACAAGGTTCAAAAGCTTGAATGTGCAAAACCGCCGCTCTTTGCAATTCTTTGTGCCTTCTCAAATCGCCTCGAAAGCTTCAAATGAGCCCTTGAACACGACCAAAGCTCCAAAGCCTCTCTTGTACACCACCGAAGTTTCAAAGTCTTCTTTGAATAATATTGAAGCTCCGAAGCCTTCTTTGTAAACCTCCAAAGCTCAAAATTAGCGCTTGTGCACTCAAACTCACTCAAGACCTCCTCCAAGCAATTTAGGAATAAAACTCTACACTTGCAACTCACATGAGTCGGCCCATAACCAATTGATGTTAAAAGAAGTAGAGAGATGGTTGCAGAAGCAAGTGAAAGACACACTAGGTAGTACAAACAATGCTTGGAGTGAGATGTTGACTTCTTTTTTAGGCCTTTACTTGTACTAACACTTATTGGCATCTCATGCATCTTGTATGTAGCTTCTCAAGCAACTTGCAAGTCCCTCTATTGCAACTCATGGTCACTCACATGTCCTTGCTTATTCCATACAAGACATGTGGATTGGTCCTACTTCTTTGACCTTGCGCCATACATGTACATCTCAAGTTCCATTCACCTCTCCTCTTTTTCTCCCCATTTACTTTCTCTTCTAAATCTACCTAAATAACTATTTATAATGCCATAATAACTACAAGAAACTCTTAACTGCAACAATTTCGTCCTCATATCCCAAGATGTCTTGAGGGCGTTGTGTGTGTTTGATGGCCGAGAACTAGCAATGGGCTGAGCCTGACTTTTATTGCATTATCTTTGAAAGCAAGTGTTTTCATGGAGGAAACAACCTTTAATCTACGGGATGACATAGCGACTATCCTAAAGAACTCTCACAACTCAAGGTGGTAGATGATTTTCTTTGACGTTTGTGAGCCAAATAAACCGCCCCTACAAGGTGGCCCATCTTGAACACAAGTTCCTAAAATCGGGATACAACCCCATATGCAATCATCAGTGGAACTTACCATTCATGCTACCATCATGTCATAGTGGTTAGGTTGTGGTTACTAAATGTTTTGGTGGACCTAGGGGTGTTGATGATTGAATTCAGCCTTAAGGAGGTTCCGAACTTCATACAGACATAAATTTTACCCTAGGACTCCGTTTTCAACGTTTTAAAGTTTAGATAGGTTCAACTTGGCCTTATGGACTTGATTAGACCCTCAAAGACCACTTCCAGATCAAGGCGTGACCCTGACACCAGCAGACAGCAGACATGCTTCCTTTTCTTATCCAGAATTCATATGCCCATTATCTCTTAGGTTTTAACTCCGTTTTTTATGTTCGTTTTTTGTATCCTTTGTGTTTTTTTGTGCTTAACGCAATGGCAGCATTCAATTACCTATCCAACTTAACCCAAGACTCACAACCCAAGAATCAGTAGTGCAAGACTCAACTCTTACGTTTATTCAAAACCATGTACCATACATCACGTGCACATCACATACATTCACACAAGGAGCCTTACTCAAACATCATGCCATCCACGTACCTACTATTGTCTTATTAAAACCGGTTGTGTTGTTACGTTTGAAAGGAAACCCTAATTCTATTGAAAATTGGGCAGCGCTTCCGTGCGATGGTTGTAACAAGAAAATTTAGGGTTCCTTCTCCACAAGCAATCAAGAAGATAATGAATCAATTGGGAGAGGAAGGAGGCTCCCTGATCCCGCTCAATTCATCCTCTGCCGTGTTTGTGTTCGTTCTTGTGATTGTGTCGTCCTCCTCTTCTTGGTGCACTTCACTCCACAGCCCGTATCTTTGTTGTCACAACTCCGATCCGCACGTTCTTGATCTTGTTGAAAAGCCAACGCTCTGATCTGTCTACTCCTAAAATCTTAGCTTCATCAAACAAGAACTCTACGACTGACAAGGGGAAATCTGAGGCCAAGTGAGATCCTCCGCCGATGCTCCAGCTAGTCGTCCTCGCCCCACAGCCGTTATCTTCGTCATCACAACTCCGATCTGCACGTTTGTAAGCTTGTTGAAAAGCCAACGCTCTAATCTAGCTACTCCTAAAATCTTAGCTTAATTGGACAAAAACTCCGCAACTGAGATGGGGAAGTCCGAGGCTGTGTGAGATCCGCCGCCGATCCTCTAGTCGTCCTTGCTCCACAGCTTGTATCTTCGTCTTCGCAGCTTTGATTTGTGCGCTCTTGAGCTTCTTGGAAAGCCAACGCTTTGATCTAGCTACTTCTGAAATCTTAGCTTGATTGGACAAAAACTCCACGACTGACAAGGGGAAAACTGAGGCCGTGTGAGATCCGCCGCCGATCCTCCAACTGGTCGTCCTCGCTCCACTGCCCGTATCTTCGTCGTCACAACTTCAAATGACACGCTCTTGATTTTGTTGGAAAGCCCACGCTCTGTTCTAACTACCCTTCAATTTTTGTAACAATCGACTCAACATCTAGCCGACACGAGGGTGAAATCTCAGACCCTACCTCTTCTCTCTCTTTCCACACACCTCCTCTCGGTTTCCTAGCTCCTACCACACACACCCTCGAATGAGCGGCCTCCCGGGGGGGTAACCCCAAGGCTTCTTGCTCCCTTCTTGGTTCCCAAGGTGGTTCCCTGCCGCCTTTGCCTTGTTCCATTAATGACCCTCTTTAATAAAAATACCATTAACCTATGACTACTTAACTCCGTGCCACCCTTGCATTAACAAAAGTGGGTGTCCCACTAACCAAGGAATATCTAAATCTCAACTTTGACTCCATGCCACATGTGTGTGCATGATCTCAATAAGTGAGCTATTAAGCTAAATTCAAGGATGCTAAATCTAACTAATCTACCTAAATTGAATTCCCCTTGCTTGGGGTTAGGATTAATTTACCAAGTGATGGTGAGGGTTTTTTCCCACTTCTTTTGGACCGTTTCTCTACTTTTTAAAGGGCTTTTTAAGCCTTCTTCTTTTTTCCTTCTCCTCACCATCATTCTTCTTCTTCTCCTAATTTTTTCCGTGGTTTCTTCACCGTGGCCAATTGCGGCCCCCGACTCGGTAGGAGGTAATTTCTTCTCCACCACTTCTATTTCTCCTTCTTTTCTATTGTTTTTGTTTTTTCCTAATCTTCTCTTCATTTTTTCCTTCCTAATTATTTTTTGGTTAACTTAATAAAATCCGTGGTTGCCATAAAGTGGCTCCTATTTAAGGAATTAGTGAATGGAAAGGCCATTTAGCCATCTTGATCAAAAATCATGGGTTAATCCTATTGGATTACCCACTTCAACTACTAGTTGAACCTAACACAATCAATGTGCGGTCCATTCATCATCGGGAGCCGTTTTGGCGGCTCACACATGGCGGCCATCTGGAACAACTTGAAGAGGCAGAGAACCCAAAGGCTTTTGCTTTTGGGCACACGGTCAAAATTCCCTTATTTCGTATTTGAACAAGAACCAAGACCATAAGTAAGAAAATTGGGGAAGTCCCAAGTGGATGTAGGTTGTGAGTAATTCACACCTTGTACTCCTTGCATCGGTTCCCCGAAGTCCTCGTTGGGAAGTCCTCTTCATTTAAGGTTTGAAGTTGAACAGAGTTATTGGAGAAGACTTCCTTCACGAGGTAAGGACCTAACCATAAGGCATCAAATTTCCCTGGAAAATCCATGCGGCGCGCGTCTTGGAGTAGCGCAAGCATTCCCGGTTGTAGTGAGCGGACTTTGTTGCGCCTATCGAACGCAATTTTCCTGCGGCGCTGAATGGCCTCCATGTGTTGTGCACTAATACGGCGCCGCTTATCCAATTCCTCCAGGTGGCCCAACCGATCAGAAATTGAGGCAGCGATTGGCCACCTCCCAGACACTACAACTCGGAGAGAAGGTATTTCTAGCTCGACGGGGAGAATGGCTTCCACACCATAAACTAAAGAAAATGGGGTGGCCTGGGTGGTGACCTTAAAAGTGGTTCGGTAAGCCCACAAGGCCGCTGGGAGTTTTGTATCCCAATCACGTTTGGAGTCCACGACCGTCTTGCGTAAAATATTCACCAAAGTTTGGTTAACACGCTCGGTGTGGCCATTGGTTTGAGGGTGGTAAGGGGTGGTTTTCCGGTGATTAATCCTAAACTGAGTTGTCATGGCCACAATCACTTCATTCAAGAAATGTTTGCCACGGTCACTGATGAGGATTTTTGGACATCCAAACCGTGTGATAACTTGTTCAAACAAGAACTTAGCGGCGTGGTTGGTGTCATTGGTTCGCACGGCCTTTGCTTCGGCCCATTTGGTGAGGTACTCGGTAGCGACCACTATGTGTCTCATTCCATTGGAAGAACTAGGGTGAACCTCACCGATATAATCAATTCCCCATTTTTCAAAGGGAAGCAAGGGAAGTGAAACTCTCAAAGGCAAGTTGAGCCGGAGATCATTCCTAGCGTACCTTTGGCATGCGTCACAACGTTGGTCATACTCGTGGGCATCTTGGAAAAGCGTAGGCCAATAGTAGCCTACGCGGAGTACCTTTTGGGCTATCAAGGCTCCAGAAAAGTGGCCACCACACGCGCTGTTGTGGCAGGCTGACAAAATCGTGGGTATTTCCATGGTTGAAACACACCGGCGTAGGAGGCCATCTATTCCACGACGATACAACTTTCCACCCACTATGGTGAAATGACGACTATGGAGGCGGACCTTTCGCCTCTCATTTTTGGACAAGGTCTCAGGTAGGCGGTGGGTGGTAAGGAATTCCGCTACTAGGCCATACCATGCAGGAATAGATGAAACTTTAAATAAAGTCTCATCCACTAATGTCTCATCGATGGGGACCACTCCAGGTTCTTCGGATAAGTGTGAGAGGTGGTCCGCCTGAAGGTGCATTCTTCCAGGCCTATATTCTACCGTGTAATTGAATTCCTCCAACAACAAGACCCACCGGGCTAGTCGGCCGCTTAAGTTTTCTTTGTTGACCAGATACTTGATAGCCATATGGTCTACATATAAGACCACCGGGTTCAAAAGAAGGTAGTGTCGGAACTTCTTCACGGAGAAAACCATTGCAAGACACTCCCTCTCTGTGGTGGAGTAATTTCTCTCTGCGGGGTTCAACTGTCTACTTGCAAAAGCAATTGGATGGTCCTTGTTTTTATCTCCTACAGCTTGGCAGAGTGTACTACCTACCGCCACCGATGATGCATTGCAGAAGACATGGAAGGGTAAATCCCAGTTTGGAGGTCTCAGCATTGGATACGAGCTAAGCTCGGTTTTTAAGACATCGAAGGCTTGTTGACACTCCGGAGTCCACTCAAATTTTACCTCCTTTTGCTGAAGTCTAATAATGGGCATAGATTTTGTGGCGTAGTTATGAATGACCTCACGATACCACCCTACATGTCCAAGAGTCTTCTGAATTTCCTTGACGTTCCTAGGAGGGGGCAATTCTACTATGACTCTCATCTTCTCTGGATCTGGCTCTCTACCATCTTTAGAAACCACAAAGCCAAGTAGGACTCCCTTCTCTACTGCCAAGATCTTCTCTGGGTTTAAGGCTATTCCCGTGCATCTACAATGCTCAAGGCTCTCCTTGACACACTCAAGGTGGGAATCCTTTGAGGATTGGGTGCTAAAGTCATCAATAAAGACCGTCATATACTTGTGTAAGAGATCGGAGAACGCGTAGGTCATTGCTCTCTAGAAGGCGGCTGGTGCATTGCACAACCTAAATGGCATCACTAAATAAATGAAGGTTCCCCAGGGAGTAGTGAACGCCGTCTTATGGTAATCCTCATGTGCTATGGAAATCTGGTTGTAGCCTGAATACCCATCCATGAAGGTGTACAACTCATGACCGCCGACCTCTTCTAAAATGGTGTTGATAAATAGGAGGGGGAAATGATCCTTCTGAGTGTGTTGGTTTAATTTCCTAAAATCGATACACACTCGAAGTTTTCCATTTTTCTTTTTGACCAACACCATGGGGGAGACCTAGTCAGAGATTTCCACTGGTTTGATAAATCCCGCTTGCAGAAGCTTTTCTAATTGAGGCTTCACTATTAGCTGGAGGTTGGGGTTCATTTGGCGTTCCTTTTGTCTAATGGGAATTGTGCTTGGAAGAAGGGGAATGTGATGTTGGGTCACCGCTAGGGAAATTCCCTTAAGATCCTTGTAAGACCAAGCAAAGACATCACGATATTCTTGGACTAAATCCTTATACTTGGCCATCTCTTCCTCACTTAATCCTATCCCAACCTTAATGCTACGGTTTCCTTCTCCTTTACGTGAGACATCCATCAATTTCTAATCTTGGGGGTGCACATGGGGTTGTTGAGTAGGGCCTTTGTACCAATCTCTAGGAATTGGAGGATATATTGGGCCTGAACCTCCAGCTAAAATACCAGAGGATGTCCTCTTAAAATGAAGAGATGGATTGAGAGGCCCTTCGTCCACCAAGACCTCTAACTCTTGAGCTTGTGTGCCCTCAACATCCATGCCGAATGCCTCTCCCAATTCCAAGTCATCTAATAGAGGAACAAAGCCTTGCTCTAATTCCGACCCCACGAAGATACCTTCCATAAAGTTTACTGAAAGAGCCTCCTCCGCGCTTGAGATGGGATGTTCCTTTAATCATTCTACATACTCCTTGGTTAGGGCCCATTCGTAAAGGCCTGGACCCAGACTCTTGAACGGAACTTCGTGGGCCTCTACTGGATGGATTCTATCAACGGCTTCATGAGGTAAAAACCTCACCTTCTTCGGGGGAACCTTTGTCAACACTTCCCTTGACTCATCCTCAAAAGGGCTATGGCATCCACGACAAAATCCATACTTCAAAGGCTTGATATCCACCTCCGTGAGGTTATGTGGCGGTCCATAGGTAATGTGAGGCCTAAGGCCTCCTCAATCTACACGAGCATTAGCAACTCTCAACCATGGATGGCCTAACAACAAGGGGTAAGTTTCCTTGTTGGAGCGCATTCGAAGTACTTGGAAGGTGAGAAAATACTCTTCCCCCCCTGTGATGACCTTACAATTACTAATTTGGCCTAAAGGTGCTTCTGCACTTTGGTTGGCCATGTTGATGATGAAAGGTGAGGGTTCCGTGATGTCTAGGCCCAATTTCTCCATGGTGGAGAGAGGCATAATGTTTAACCCACTACCACCATCTACCAATACATGGGGTACTATTTTGTCCACGATGGAAACTTCAATTGTGCATGCCCGAACCTCGATGGTAGGTTAGGTAGACTTAACACGGGCAGCTAGTTTAACCTTGGCCCTGGGCCGCCGTTTTACTGGGGTTCCAGTCCTGAGAGCTCTTCTCATGGGAGGAGAGACTTCTAACAATTGGGCAATAGTGATGTCGGCCTTAAGACGACCTAAGTCCGCCCACAAATCATACGAGCCCGTCACCACACTTTTTGCAGTGAGAGGAGGTGGTCTAAGCTCCGGAATGGGAATCTGTGGCCCTTCCCACTGTTCACTGAGTGGAGGAGCATGGTTCCAAGGCCTAGAATTCCCTTGGGTGGACCTAGAGGTTGCCCGTTGAGTGTTTTCTATTGCCTCTCTCGTGGTCTCATTTAAGTGAGAGAAATGTGGTGAATCCTCATCAGAGCTATCACTATCCTCTGGTATAGGTGGAGGAGGGCTAGAATATTTAGGATCACGACGATTGGCCCTTGTTTGCACTGCTAGAGCTGGCAGCACACAATGTTGTTCCTCACGAGATGAACTAACCTCGTGGAACACCACATTGAGCTCCGTGAGAGTGGGGGATTGTTCAGATACAACCTCACTTGAGACTGTAGCAAAACGGACGTCTTGTGGTCCTTGGTTTTGATGTCCACCTTGAGGTGGTCCTTGGTTAAGAGGAATGTAACCACCCTTGGTGTGGGGTAATTCCCTGGCGGAAAGGTCATGGGAATTACCTTATCCGGCCTACGGCATACATGGGTAGGGTGATTGCCGCCACAATTTCCACATACTACACCACTCTCTATCCAACACTGCCCAATTGCATGTCTACGCCCACAAACGCTGTGAATCTCGTGACGTGGTTTTTGTTGGCTAGGGTGATGTGTCCCCTAGTCCAGGTTTCGGACTGCTGCCTAGGATGGTGTTGTTGTGCAGATGCTCCCATGGTGCAAAATGGACAAGTATGGCCACGTTGGCCACATTGAGTGCACCAAGGTCCCAAAGCATGTTTACCAGACTCTATCGGTGGGGGTGGTTGGTTAGGATTTTGGTTCCTAATCAACATAGTCATTTGATCTTGCATGGCTTTAATTTGTTGGACCAACTGATTTTGGAACCCTTGTTGACCTTGGAGGACCTCATTGACGCCATATTCATTAAAACGAGACATTTCAGAGTCTCATTTTAAAATGGTGCCTAATTTTAGGCATTTCATTATTTCATTAATTTGAGACTATGTATTAAATTGAGACACAAACTCTTTTCAAAATCTTGAAGAATCCGGACATATCATAGATTGTTGAATAATTTTCGTATCAAATTCAGTAGGCCATTTAATATGATTTCGTGTGTAAAGATATTAGAGTATCAAAAAATATATTTAGATATGGAGCATATTATTTAAGGAAAAATAATACACCATGAAAAAAATTGCATAGGTAGAATAAACTTGACCTCATGAAAACACATGCAACACTGAATTTTAGGAACCCTAATAGGACTCAAAAATGGACTGAAATACACATATACACTCATTCACCAACCACCTAGAATGCCTATCTTCACATTTTGAAGAGAAATATTTTCAAATTTCAAAAGCTTATACAACTTCTAGCCAGAATGGTCATTGAGAAGATAACATATATTGTAGCAGTTTATTAAGAACTTACTATTAAAAGGAAATATCAAAGCATCAAGGATAAATGCACAATCAATCGCACTGACAATGTGGACCAAGGTTCATTTGTCACCAATGTAACAAAATAATAGGAACATTCTATATTATGGAAAGCAACACAATACATCACTTGATGAAACAACTTGTTATCAAATTTTGTCTGCAAATATGCTACGCACGCAACAGTCTACAATTGCATCACATATTAGATACATTGAGTTTGTTACAAGCCTTAAAAGGATTTTCCATCCAAGGGCAAAACAAATTCAAATAACCACACGTACTCCCACCAATTTCAGATTGGGGAATAACTTCAATCTACAAAAACCCGTTGAAATCTAATAATCAACTAAAGATGCCTTGATGATGTCCACCTATGATTTTGGAATTTTGGATCTAGACGAGCTCAAGCTCCCACGCAACCTAGGTTTCCACGCAGTTATAATACAATTTGTATACACCCACGTTGGTTGAGATTCAGTTTCTTCGACCCAATTATTCCCATGACTAGAATCCCACCCTTCGTATGTGTCCGGACTCACATGATGCATGGATGTAGGTTTGTAGTATTGCACTTTAATCTCGTGAGAATGTTCACGATCTGGATGCGGATTTGTCAATGCTAAGGCAATCCAAAATGGGCGGAAATCTCCATCAGCAGGACGTATCGCAAGTAAATAGCCCTCCTGCACATCTCTACCAACCCGAAACGATGGAGGGGGACAATGACGTCGTTGTCCAATGAATGGGGGGTCTTCTGCGTAATCCTCTCTCAATGTACCGTCAATCTCAAATTCATCCACCATCGATGGTGCGTATCTAGATAGTGGCCAAAATCCCGTTCGTAGGGAAGGCGATTCTTCCAATGGCACGTCAAGAGCAGCCTTAACACCCCTCCAATAGTACATAATATGTTCATTCTTCCTCCTGTATTCACCCGAGAGATCCTTGTTTGCCATAGACTCCCAGAGACTTAGAAACCCAGAGATGCCCTTTATAACCTCATCATAATTCTCATGACGTTGCGGAATGAGGGGAAGTGGCTCTCCACGAGGCAATATTGGCCTACCATCCGCCACCACCTTCCATAGTTGAATTCCTCCATTCTCTATTGGCAACCAATCCCTATCTGTACAAAGCAGTTTGTACTGCATCTTGGGCAAACCATCGGAGTCCTTGTAAAACTTGAATTGTTGGCCCTTTGTATGACCTGTAAGGGCCTCCTTGCCAACACACAAATAGCCTTCTAAAAAGCCCTTGAAGTCAGGCACCTCTTCAATGAGGTGTGGAATAACTGGCTTCTCCTCAACATCCATGAATGATTTCATCAAGAGTGGGATCGTTGGATAGCTATTTGACTTAAGTTTGGTACCCCATCTTCCAAACATTGCATCAATATCTTTGTGGGTATGACCAACAAGCAAGAAGTTGACGTACACTTCACGGAAAATATCCATATGAACAAGGAGGGAGAAGAAAGCAAACAAATATCTATTCTTATTGTCCCCTGTGGCATTATCCAACTGCATCTGGAGAATTGGCGGCAATTGTTTGGCAGGAATAGGTTCAGCTAGTTGAACTGCAAGGGATCCAAAGCACATATTAGCATCTGCAAGCACTGCCTCAAAGAGAGGAGAAGCTCTCCCTCCTGCAAATAATTGACGAGAGGAATGCACGGGTGGTCTCTCCAAGTCCCGAGAACTTAGCAATGGATCCAACCGTGTGATTTGAGTCGGTGGGAAAGATGTCAAGGCTATAATGTGCATAGCGGACATCTCCATGTCCATGCGCAATCATCCATGTTACAGCCACAAGAAGTTTCATGAAAGACTCCGTTGCTTTATTCTTATGAGAAAAATGGGGAGATGCGGTTTTGTTGTGGTCCATTTTATCATGAATGATGCACACAACCTCATCTCGATTTTCCTCTAAGTTCTTTCGGTTGCCATAATATAGGATATGATGAGTCTGTTGGGAGGCTTGATGTAACTGTAATTTGACTTCCCACATTTGATATGCGGAGGATCCTCGCGTAGTAGCCTTCTTCAATTGCTTAAGTTGGTCGCATCTCCCACAACGAGCGAAGTTGTCACTAGGCTTCTTAGTAGAGAATTGTTCAAATTCAGAGCTTCGAACTCGACTAAGACCTGATAAGGATACTGGTTTGAGGCCAAACCTAGCATTCACCGCATTCACTTTGGGTAGCACTGCACTCCTGTAGAACGTAGAATAGTCTTTCTTTTTTAGTTAACCTTTTTTTGTAGTTAAAGTTAGTTAGTTACAGGTTTAGGAGCTTAAGTTCAGGGTTTCTAACGGACTTGAGATCGGAAGGGGTGTCGGTTGCGGTGAAAGGGTAGGCAGTTGGAAGTTGCGGGTGTTTAAGTAGGAGTTTTTGGAATTGGCTCGAGGCCCAATTGTGTTGATCAGTTGTAGTGCCGAGATAAGCGTTGTGCTATCTCTTTATTTTTCTTTGCTGTATTGTTTCCGAAATTTAATGTAATTGAAGTTGTGCACATTGAAGATTCAAGAAAGATTACATTGTGAATGAAGTCATTTGAAAGTAAATCAATGACATCGAGAGTGAGAGATGAGTGAATCGAGAGAACGAGAATCATAAGAAACTGATACGAAAATAAATCTGAGGACCGCAATTGCGGGTTAGTTTAGGTGGTAGATAATAGAGCGATCAAATAATGATCAAAATAAAAGTGTGCTGAATTGAACATAATTCATAATCAGATTATGAAGATGAAGTAATGCCAGGATTGGAACTAACGGACGAGGAGAAATTCAAGGCATTCAGGTGCTGGTTGAATTTGAAGTATGGATGGTTGAACAGCGATAAGGAAAGAGTGACGGTTGTAAACCGTGTGGAGAAGGAGAGGATCGACTACGAGATTTACATACGGATCCGGGCAAATCAAAGAACGGAGATAGGAGCGAGATTACGAGAAGAAGATTATACCTGGTTAATGAGGTACGGAACGGAAGAGGAGAAGAACGGAATTCCCGCTGAACCGATAACAATAGAAGAAGCAATGGAATGGAACATCGGTGAGTACGAGGAAACAGAAGCTACAGGAAGAGCAGAGTACTTGCACTTGGATGTGGAGGATGCAATGGAAGATTTAATGGCACTCGAATTAGAGGATTATTAACGGATTATGGTGTTAAATTAAGGCTTCGTAAGGATTACGGACCACAATTACATATAATAGTGACACTAATATTACGGCAGAACATAACTTTCAGTTCCCTAGGGACGAACTCGCTGAGTAATAGTTATTTTTAACTACCTCGGTTTTATGCTTCACATACTCCACTGAAAGGATGACGGAAGATGTTTTGAGATGACCTTCTCCCCACTGCCAAGTGTAATAGTCTTATTAGGACTATGATCAGCAGCATCGTCAAGTATGTTGTGCAAAGTAGCAATTGCCTGTAGAGTATGAGTGCGGGGCTTCTTTGTGCCACTATTGCCATGTGGCCCTACTCGAACTTCATCCTTTGCGTCACTTTTGTACCGGTAGAATGTAGCTCGGCTAACCCCCATTATTTTTAATCATGAGAATTGATATATTTGCTTTGTATTTTTGTTTTTTTTTTGAATTTTTATTTAAATAAGAATATTAAAACGAATTAAAAAGTTATAATGTTTTAAAATTACAATTTTTTGTTATTTAAATTATTTTAAATTATATGAAGACAATTTTAGAATTCATTTAGTTTCTTTTATACTCTAATTTAGTAATTTTAAAAGTATTTTCTATCAATATTTTAATAATCGTTATTTTTTTCCAATTTAAAAAAAATTAATTAATCATGAGAAGTTTTTCTTTGCTTTGTATTTTTGTTTTTTTTCGGAACACAAATGATAAAGATCGGTAGCTAACTTTATTTTGTTTTATTTGGGTTGGTAGCTTTCAAAATTAGTGTGACCTTGATACCAAGAAATGCTCTTTGTTAGCTGAAATGTAGTGACACTAATAAAGTATAATTTTTTTCCCTCCAAAAAATGTTGCCGTTGAAAATTTCTTTTCCCGCCCACCTCCGACTTTCATGCACAGCTCCGCTCATGACTTTCATACTTTCAGTTCAAGAGTGTTATTTCGTACTCTCTCCTCTCTAAACATATCAGCATCACCTTGGCTCCCTTGTTCGTGCATCAAGCTTCTGCTTCTTTGGAGTAAAATACTGTAAACTATTTTTTTTTGTTTTTTTTTGTATTAAAAGAAAAAGCAAATATATCAGTTCTCATGATTAAAAATAATTAAAAATAAACAGAAACGATTATTTAAATATCGATAAAAAAATATATCTAAAATTGGTAAATTAGGGGAAAAAATATACTGAATTAACTCTAAAATTGACTTTATGTGAATTAAAATAATTTGAATAAAAAATAATTAGAATTTCAGAAGATTTTATCTTATTTATTTGTTTTAATATTCTCTGTGAGTTAAACATTGAAAAAAATCTAATTTTCATTCAAGATAGAAACTACTTAAATTCATTACAATTTTCACAATTTCAATTACTCTTGAATATGCAAACAACTTTAATGAAGGGAATAACTTCTTGTGTCTCACACATATATTTCCGATAGAATTTGCCAAAAGAAGGAAGACTTCTGAATTTTATTAAATTGAAATAAGTCAAGGGAAATATATAAATAGCAATAATTTTTTACAAACCAAAAAGTCAAATATTTAAAAATATATCAAATCAAAATCTACTTAATGGCTAGTTTGAGCACACGTTTTAAAAAATATTCAACTAAAATTGAAATTATTTAAATTTATCTAAAAAAATTATACTAACATAGTAAAATAAAATAAAAGTCTAAATCAAAAGCCACTCTTGGAAAGTGACAATCATCAAACAAATTGTCAATGAAAATGGAAATTACAAAACGGATAATTTTTTTGAAAGAACTACAAATACATTTTCACTTGTGTCTTTCTATGTACAAGACCAAAAAAATAATATTCTCGAGGGGAGGTACTCCTCCTTCAAATTTGTATACACCTGCAGTACTGCGGTATTATTGGAGGACTATTTATTTACCTACTAGAAAAGATAACATAGCATTGTGTTTTTTAAAATAAAGTTTGTTAATCATAGTGAAGTTTTGTACCACATAGGTATTCATCATTTCTTTATTGGGTCATAAAAAAAGTAACTATTATTGTTTATGTATATCTTCTTACCACTTGAACGTAATAGTGCAAGTCCATAGCAGTTGAAGAAATATAACAAAAAGAAAGACAAGATAATGAATGCTAAAACAAATCCACACATTGCAAACACTACAAAAACATAAATCTGCGTTGAAAAAACAGATTCCAAGACTCTAAAAAGTCTTCGTAGTCAAGAACCACAAGTTTTTGGGAGAAATCAAAGCATATTGTTCTCTTAAATACTTTAGAAAAGTGTGCAACCAAAGATGCATGTATTCTAGGAGTATAAAAATTTCAAATTTGCAAAGCATCTAACACATGCAACATTCATAAAAACTATAATACATGTAGCTGCTCAAGCTCTAGAAATGTAGACAAACAATATTCGTAAGAGTCTATCATTCACTCCCTATGCCCCATTTTTCCATGATATTTAATAAGTATAGTGGATCACTAATTCCCAATCCGATGGGCATGGTCTTAGTAGTGGAACAAACAGACACTTTATGCACGTCGGCCTCTTTCGGAGACCGACGTTCTTCTTCTTCTTCTTTACAATTGATTACATTAATCCTTAGTATTGAATCAAAGTTTGCTATTCTGCTTATAACCACGTTTCATAATGAAATAGCAATGTCTTAAATATGTGTTTTTGTTACAATATTTATCCAATGTAAGGAATAAATGAATCGATGAGTTGACTAAATGTTAAGTTAAATTTAGAGAAAATTTTGATTACTTCATCGAAGAAAAAATGCTTTTTGGATTTGGAGATTGACATTCAAAATATATTTGAAGTGTGATTTATATGACTACATTTGAGAGACATTATAAACTACTTAGATATCCATGATATTACACTCAGTTTCATCCTAAATTTGGTAATTTACCAAAATATCTCCTTAATGCTACAAGGTGCAATAATTGGTAGTGAATGAATCATTCTTGCTAAATCGTGTAGGATGGATGTGAATTTGCCATAATGTTGGATGTTATTCACATCAGAGAATATTCATTAAGTTATCGTACATGACGAAGTGTAAAAAATGGATTGTTACACATGAAAAATATTCAAAAAGTAACCGTAAGATCCTCTTCAAACAGAGCCAAATAATAAGTATTAGTAACAATGTAAGTATCAGTTTGAATTTGTAAAAATATAATTTTTTTCTAAAATTATTAAAATAAAAAAGTATGTTCAATTTCGTGTTGAAAGTAAAACACAAAAACACAAAGACAAAAAGACAAAGACAAAAAGACGAAGACATTGTTGTAGGAGCCCCAAGAGCTGTTGTTGAGACCTCAACAACTATTGTTGGGGGGCCCCAACGACTGTTGTTGGGGCCCCAGCAGCTATTGCTGAGGATCCCAACGGTTGTTGCTGGGGCCCCAGCGGCTATTGCTGGGGGCCCCAACAACTGTTGCTGGGGGCCCTAGCGACTATTGCTGGGGACCCCGGCGGCTGTTGTTGGGGGCCCCAACGACTGTTCTTGGGGCCCCAGGAGCTGTTGCTGGGGGCCCTAGCCACTGTTGTTGGGCCCCTTTAGCTCATGCTGGGGACCTTAATTATTGTTGTTGGGGTCTCAATTAGTGCGGATGGGGCATAGTATGGAATTCAATATGCAACCCGGTTTAGAAGAACTGATTCAAATTTCAATTGTTGGATGTTTTTCATTTGTAAAATCATAACGTTCAAAGTTGAATCAAAACTTCTTTTTCCCTTTGCCCAAGAGACAATGTCTAGATGGTGCAAAGGAGGACTTGATCATTGTTGCCGCTAAATTTTTTCTCATATTTTTTTCTATACATGAGACTAAGTTGACTATGTACATGCAAAATTTTAGAAACTCGTTTGAGTTTTTTAACCTTCATCGAAACTTTTTTGTACAAGGATTATACTTTCTAAAATCACATTTCGTACCATGATTAGGTAAAAATCGAATAATATATTGGGACATTGAGCCATGAATAGCTCTAAAAGAAACATAATTGCAGCAACATACTAGGAAATGCAGTAAATGGAAGGACGTTCGCCTCCATGCTTTTGACGTTCATAGTGTGAAAATTTTATACAATACACAATTTTTATTAGACAACTTGAGATTATTCACAAATTTATTACTTTCAATCATTTTACACATTCTTCTATAAATCAATTTAGATGAATGTTGAAATAACACAATGAGGTTTTGCAATTTTGCAAGTGAAAATTCAACTTTATCTACTTCTTAGAGAAATATATGAGCAAAATGTATGGGGTAACAATTATCAAGTCTCCATTTATATAAGATAGACTATATATTCTAAGCTATAAAATAATATGCATCAACTTTGAAAGTTATGATTTTACATATGATAAACATCCAACATTCAAACATATTTGACCTTACCTCAAATTCTACAAGGTGGTAGAAAATGGCAACTTCTAGATTTGGAGGTCCCAAAAACGCTTAGATTTCTAGGGGTTATGACAACCACCACAAATATGAGATAGCAGTCCTTGTATTTAGCTAATAATTAGCCTAAGTCCTGACAATGAGCTTCTTAGAAAATGGGGAATATGGGAGGAGGGTGTTATAAATTCCGTCCCCATGCTCGAGAAACCTTTGGTAGGACACTCTAGTGAATGTGAGAATTTCAATACTCGCAAGTACTATTATTTTCCTTCTCAGTATCAAAAAAAAGATCGCGACTTGATTGAGAAATAGCGTAGAACTAAGGGAAACATTTTTAGACATCGTCACTCATTGTCGGGCGAGATATAAAAAAATACTTCTTCTTTTCATCATCAAACCTAGAGATCTTTATAGTTTTCACTTTTTAATTTCTTCATATCAATATGTGGTGTAACCCTTCATTTTGACCATTTGGATTATCAATCTCTAACATTTTAAGTTTTGAAGGATTAAAGCGTAGATTTGCCAAATTTGAACCTCTAGTCCTTGCAGAATTGTTTTGAATATGCTACACCTCCCTTCTACATCTAAAATTCGGTGTATAAGGAACTAACATCATGCTTAACCCCTAAAGTTCCTTGACAATTTCCCTCAAAAACTATAAGTGGTACTATCATTCAAACCACAAATCCAAAAAGTAAAATAAAAATATGACCACGAAGCTCTTATGAAAGGCAATCTAGAATAAAAATTTCAGAGAAAATTGATTTTTTTCCGAATTTTAGGAACCTGCCCAAAAATAAAAAAATCCCCCAAAAGGAGACTTTTGTCCTTTAGAGGTTAACAAGATGGTAATGGATTTAGACGTTGTGTACTGCAAAAATTTGACACCAACTGAAGTCGAATTGTGCAGCTGCAGTAAACACAGTGGAGAAAATGAACCATTTGGTTGACTTGAAACACTATCATCTTTCAATCCGTGCGGTGAAAGTTTATGAGTTTTTGAACGTGTTTATTTTTAAAGTCTTAACCCCTAAAGGACCAAATCTCCTTCGGAAGGATTTCTGATTTTTGGCAGTTTCCTAAAATTCGAAAAAAAATCCTTTTGTCATAAATTTTCATTCTAGATTGCATCTGATAAGAGCTTCGTGGAGATATTATGATTTTATTTTTTGGATTTGTGGTTTGAAAGTTAATATCACATAAAGCCAAAAGTGGGGACTTCGGCACCTCCAAATTTTTTGACAAAAGTTTCTATTGACATTGAGATTTTTCCCACAAATAAAGAATATTTCCTTCTTTGGAATTGTTAAAAAAAATTCTTGTCTTCAGTGTTAAAAGGCATTTTATTCCAAGTCAAACATTTTCAGACATTGTTGGGGAAGGGGGAAAAATATTCATATTTTCTACAGAAAACCTAGAGATCTACATATTTTTCACTTTTTATTTTTTCAACAACAATATGTGGTGAAAACCTTCTTCTTGACCGTTTGGATTATCATTCAATACAAACGTAGTTCACCAAAAAAAAAATCGTGAAATGGCAATTTTTGAACCTCCACTCCTTGCACACTTGTTTTGAATATACTACACCGCTTTCTTACCTCTAAAAAATGGTGTAATGGGAAATAACATCATGCTTAAGACAATGGTAAGAGAATTAGACCTTGTACAATGCAAAAATTTGATGCAAAATGAAGTAAAACTCTGCTTATCTACTCAAAGAAAATGAACAATTGTTTTGACTTTAAACACTAAATCTATCAATCCGCACAGTGAATTGCAACCAAAATTCAATGGCTTGTTTATGTATGAGTCTATTTTAAGATCTTACGGTTGAAAATCCAAAATTCACTTTAAAATGTGATTTTCATGTCTCATTTTGGCAGTGCCAGATTTAGACTGGTATTAGAGCGAAAGTGGTAGTGGTCCTTTAGGGGTTAATTGAGATCCTACGGTCAAAACTAGAAATAAAAGTTTTCGTCTCCTTCATTTTTTATAGCAATTGAATCCAATAAGTTTGAAGGGAATTGGTATCAAACTCTTAATAGGGTACCGTGGGTGTTATCTAAAGTGGTAAGGAAAGGCAAGAAAATGAAGATAGAAGGTGAAAATATAAAATAAAATTACAAAGTGTTAAACAAACCGACGCACCATTTCCATGAAACATCTGAACTTAATGTGATTCGTCATCCATCCGTCGCAACCGTTGATCGACGGATGATATCTATTGCGCGATCATGGGCGAACGAGGTACATACCTTGACCTAAAACCGCCGCCGCCTTTCTCACTCCTCCTGCTCGTTCGAGCGGTGAGTGCTTATGTGTGCATGACGGTGCGTGAGGTGAGTTTCTGTGTGAGGGTGCGTGAGGGTGAGTTTTGGTATGAGGGTACGTGAGGGTTCCGTCTGCATGTGAGGGTGCATGAGGGTGTGTTAGGTTTTTGTGTGTGTCATTGTGTGTCGTGTGTTGGTGTGTGTGCGTCAGGGTAAGCGTTTGTTTGTTTGTGAGTGCATGAGAGTGAGTGTATGTTTGTGAGTGCGTGAGAGTGAGTGCTGCTTTGTTAGTGCGTGTGTGTGAGCGCGCGTGCTACACATACATTGTCAATTGTAGTTGCGTTGAGCACTGTGTAATAGAGTGTTGCCATGGTTATGTGAGGTCCGATTACGGTTGTAATTGTAAGAATGAAGGTGATTAGTAAGTACAAGCTTAGGGTTTGATTTGAAAGGAGTTTTGTACAAGATCTCAGGGTTTGCAGATCGCGTAGAGTGTTGCGAGGGTTTTGCAGAAGGTCTCACCAAATGAAGAGATTGTGCTTCTAGTGTTGCAAAGCTTCTGGGTACCTAGATTCGGCAAGTGATAGGAATTGCAACTCGGATTTAATATACTGCCGTTGTGCTGTGGAGGAGCTTGTGGATTGATATTCGATATACACATCAAGTAAGTAATCGACTTCAACTACGTTCTGCTTTTGGGATTGTTTATTGAAAGTATGAGTATGTATGTGATGTTTTACGCTTGTGTGGTCCAACGTCTCTGTACATTTGTGTGTGTGCGTCTGGTTGTGTTAAGTTTTGCTCATGAAACTGATGTTCTCCACTTCAACTTGCTTTCCAGGGTGCTTCAAAACTCATTGAGTTGCATATCATACCCACAAACTTGTTGGTAATTCACAAGTGAGCAATCTAGCTATCATAAATCTAATTGCAGTGGCCAGTGCTGAACATCTAATATTGTGCATAATAAAGAATCAGGGGTTTTAAAGTGTGTCTTTCAATATACAACATACCGTAGGCGCAATTTATCCTCGAGTCGAGGATAAACTCCCTTAATGATTGTGCGCAAAATTATATAGTGTGACATCACTAAACCGTAACAGAGAGAATGAAGAGGTCAGGATAAGAGTTATCCAACCATACAAGAGTCGTAGCTTATCCTCGAGTCGAGGATAAACCGTTTGTTTTTCAATTTTGCTGCCTTAAAAGTCCTAAAAATACCACCTAACAAGTCCAACATCCCAAATTACCCGCAAGTCAAGTATACTTTACGTAATTCAAAACTTCCTAATCAGTAGAGCTGACAATCATATACCGTTAATCATAGTCATGGTATCATTCTACCTCATCAATTTTAATCCTACAGATATCGATATCTGATATTTTCTTTTGCTAGTTACAGTCTTAAATCCGTCAGCAACGAAAGGAAATCTATCCTCGACTCGAGGATAAAAAACTCAACCACGGTCAATCACAGCGAAGATTAGAAGAGACCAGTTATCCTCGACTCGAGGATACGTGTAAAAGTATTGCACTAATCAGTGCAAAATTGTGACATCTGCAGATGGCATCTTCACTTCAGCCAGAAGAGGATACCTACAATTATTCTGGATCCGAGATATTCATCCAAAGATTTTAGAATCCTCTGGCACCATCCCCGTTCATTGACGATGTCGTTGAGAACTATGGGACTCTATGGGTGTTCCAGAATAATGTAAAGAGCTGGTCGTTCTCGAAGTTTGGGAAGTCTGTTCACATAACCATCAAGGTGAACGATGAAATCCCTTATGTCCCACTCAACAGAAAAGAGAGAGTTATGTTTGTTGAGCAGCAGGGACAAGACTTCATAGTTCTTGGAATTCAGGCGTTTGATGGAGCTGGAGTGGATCTTCCACATTGCCACTCCATTGTTGTGAAAGTTGGGCCCACTCTAGGTCAATTCGACTTCTCCGAATTGCTTGAAAGTGTCGCGCGAAACGGACAGGGGTCACTAAGGGAGGCATTCGAAAAGTATGAGCCCTGGACGAACGTGGATGCTGAAAAAGTAAACAGACGATTAGCACGGATTCACCAACTTCTGTCAACATTTGAGGCTCGACCAATTCCAGTCGAAGCGAGTGCACGTCGTCTAGCACGAGGAAAAACAACTGCCCAGGGAAATCCGTTAGGTTCAACCGCACCCCGTACCTCAAGTCGTGCTCCTCCCAGGCGGCCTTCAACTGCGCCTACGACGCCCGGGGAATCTTCAAACAAGAAGCGGAAGTCCACAGTCGGCGGTAGCTCTTCATCCACAATGACGAGGTCCACGACCCCAAAGAAAGCCAGAAATGACCCACAGGTGGACTTTCAGAAGATCATGGAATCACAACGACTATTCTGGGAGGAATGCAGAGGCAGCTTTCCATTAGAGTCATCGTATTCAATGCGAATTCAGCAGTGTGTTGTCGCGAAGGCACAGTTCGTGATTAGGGGGATGGAGGAAGCCATTGTGTTGAGCACGATGGATTTCCTCGTGCAGCTTGGCGACGTCAACCAACGTCAGAAGATCTGCATCTATCCAATCGATGAGCATGGTGAGCCGATTCAGGCTGTGCCCATCTCATGGGATGCCATCAAAGATGGCAAGTTCATGCTCATTAACGGACAACATAGCGTTGAGGCATCCAAGAGACTGCAAGACAATGCAAATTGCAGAGTATCTCGAAAGAGAGACCTACAGCGATGGGATGCGTATGTGGTCTGGTCAAGAGATCCTCTAAAGTTGCAGAGAATCTCAAAGTTCTACAATGACACCAACTACCTCGACCATGCGCAACCAACCTGGGGTAATCAGATCGCAAGTTGCCGTCGAATTTGGCTTAACTCCGGACGTCCAAGTTACCAACAAGAAGAGGGGTCAACTCGGATGAATGGCGCTGTCTTTGACACTGAGAAGTACCTGGTAAGTGGTCCGCCTCAGGTTTATCCTTGAGTCGAGGATACTGGTTTTCAACGCGATGATTGAAAAATGTTAAGATTCAATTTTTTAGAGTTGTGTGATTCTTCGGTCTAAATATGACCTGACAAAACATGTTTTTTGATTGCAGTTGTTTTCCAAGCTCATTGTCAACCGCTTCCAGAATATAGATCCCACAAAAGAAGGGAAGCAGGCTAGCAAGTCATCAGACCTCACAAATGAGATCAAGGTTATCTCACTTCCTGATGACATCTTCAAATTGTGGGAGGATTTCCTTGACATGCACAGCAGGGGTGAGATTATCAACCCTGACACCATGGCTCCATACAACGAAGCCAAGGGAAGCAGAGTTTCACCGATCCATCGCGAATTCTTCAAGAGGTTGGGTCACCTAACCGATAACGACTTGAGAGATTTGTTCACCTACCTGGTAGACAGCAATCGAGCGTACGGGTACCCAAAAGTCACTCTACGAAGAACGGCAGTGGTTCATGGCTCTTGCTTCCATTACGAGGAGTGGGTTGATTGCCGGAAGAAGAAGCGCATAGACATGCAGGAGTTGATCGCAATTGACCCGTCGTTGAAGTTTTTACTTTCAGACGGATTCGTTGACGAAGTTGTGTGGAAGTCGTGGAAGGCAAATCATCGCTTGTCTTCTGCAACTTACAACATGCTCCTTTGTCGTCCTGACAAGGAGTTCTTCTCCATGCGGTTGACGAATGCGAGGAAGTTGAAGCGGGCTTCCCACTTGGTGGAGAAGTTCTCCAATGTTTTCTCGTTCTTCAGGAAGTTTCTCTTTGTTAAGAGCCAATTCTCTCACCATGATGGTCCATCCAAGCTTCGGGACTTTGATGGTGAAGAAATGAATTTCGGTGAGTATTTCGAGCCACCGCCGGAGGACAGACCGTGGCCTCTTGGACTGCTTGACCTTCGTCAGGTCCCTGGGTGGTCATCCAAGGACGACTCTGCAGAGGAGCCATACTTTTCCGCATTTCTAAAGACACTGTTGTCCCAGAAGAAGGTCCCGACTCTAAACACTCCTACCGTTTGGGTTTGGATCACCTCTTCTAAGGACAGAGCAATGCATGCTCTAAAGTATGCAGAGAAATGGATGAAGAAGTACATCCCAATTTCTGCGGCGTACATGCCATCAGCGTACGAGCGACTGAACCTCGGGACATCAAGGTCTAAGTGTTCTGAGCTTTACTTGCTCTTCCTCATTTGACGTGACCATCCAGATGTCAGTTCTCTTGTTGAGAAAGTGATGCCAAGCTACTCTGCCGTGGATACATCTTATTACACGGATAAAAATAAGTACTTGGAGGCATGCTACGCCGTTCACGGGTCTGAATTGCCGATGGAGTTCTACCTCGATCTCATTTCGCAATTCTGCAATTACGGAGAGCGTGTATTCGGTGTATATTGTAGCTCAAAGTTTGTGTTGGCTAGCAAGGTAATTGAGTCTCTCTTCATTATTTCAGTTTATCCTCGGGTCGAGGATAACTTTATCTGACTCTGTTTTGTGGATGCATGATGTATCTTACGTCCTTACTATATCTTGTAATTGACGTTGCTTATTCTATGACAAATTTGCAAAAGTACTTAGCAATCCTGTTCATTATCCTCGGGTCGAAGATATACTCATAATCATTGACACCGTTTAAATTCGTTTGTCTCATTTACCTCATTCACAAATTTGTTTTTTGTATGTTGCAGATGTTTGGAACCTCGTTCTAGGGTGTCATTGACAAAGACTACCGATTGTCATACAAGTTCAAGTCCAAAATGATATGTAAGTATGACATGAATGATTTCATTCATAGGGATTGTGTGTACTATGGGTCGATGCCTTCTGTGACCGGAGTTCCGCAATCCGTAGAACCTCGCGACACCTCAATCCGCAGGAACTCCAGGACCGCAGCACTCTGGAGTAGTTCAGACTTACGGACCACGCAGACAGTAGCACGAACTACCTCGGCCTCTCAGACTGCTCCAGTTCGTTCTCGTAGTCGCAGAACCGGAGATCAACTTGGTACTGCCCCCACTCCCCAATTGGATGCAAAAACGGCTCAGCCCCAGCAGGATGAGACCATGGAGTCCCCTCCACCACGGCCTACCCCCCATTCACCAACCCGAGCAAATTAGTGTGTCCCGGAGGACCAACTGGATTTTAATCCATATGGTACGAATGAGGGTGTGGATCTTTCGATCCTTCGCGGTGATGACGCAGGTCCATCTCGTCCTGCACTCATGGATAGTAATGAATCATCTCGATCACTCTCTCCTGGTGCTAGAGATGTGGATATGCAAAGATGTGATGAAGTCGAGCCCTCCCGTATTCCTAGTATGCCTCGTGACTATGTTGGGGTTGTCTCTCGAACGGCTCTAGAGACTCTTGGGGGTCCAGCTCCCATTGTGCCAGATGATTCCATCATTCTGCTGTCGGACTCAAGTGACGACGAAGGTGGAAGAGACCCCATTCCAGCCAGTTGGATGTCAAATCCAGATCATAACGATCTTTTGGTAGAAATGGGGTTGGATGACGCTTCTGGATCGGGCGATCCGTTCTTCTTCAACACAGCCGGAGAAGCCCCTGCCCCTAGAGAGCCTGTAATGTATGAACCTGGAGGTGACTACTTCAGGCATATTCTCAACAAGCGCCTTCGAGAGCAGAAGGAGAAGCAGGACATTTTGGACCAGTTGGAAGCGTCCAAGCAAAGGCAGGTGGAGATGGTGGCTGCTCTGGAGAAGCACAGAGAAGAGTCAGCTCTAGAGAAGGACCGAATGGCGGCTGAACTTCGAGCTGAGCTTCAAGCTCAAATGAAAACGGAGTTGGCTTTAATGTTTTCCCAAACCGTTCAACTCAGTCAATCAACCTCATCAGGTCCAACGTTGTCCACAATTCCTCAGACCTCGATTTATCCTCGCATCGAGGATAGTTTTGCCTTTGCTCTTTGTCCTGCAGTCCCTTCGTCGTCTGCTTTACTGCGGTGCTCGTCTTCTATTCCGACTTCGGTCCCTTCCCTCGCAGATCTTTACCATCCTACCTCGTCCGGCCATCAAGATGTACTTGTTGCTTTGGTGGATCCCTCTTTGTCGGCAAGAGGATCAGTGGAGTATCCTCGATCCGAGGATAGAAGTCCCAGTCGCGTACTCCATATTCCGGCGGTTTTAGCAGGAGCTGAACATGGGGCTCCTTCAGCTCCAGGGTCGTCGCCACAGCCATCACCTGCTCGCGTCCAACGATCTAAGGAGTGCGTCGGAGAGCCCTATAGGGTAGATGTGCCTTCGGAACAAGATGACATCCTCATCGCGGATGAAGATCGAGTGGACTACGAACCATCTCCAGAAGGTCCTGGGCTGAACGCGGCAGAGGAAAAGAAGGTTGGCTAGCCTTTTCAAAATTGTTAATCGATTTTCATGATGTTATCTAGCCCTGTCTTTTTCTAATGACTGCTTTCAGTGCATAGTAGGTCTTATCTCTCTTTGTAGTGGCTTGCAGGTGTCAAAAACGGATTGGAAATGTTTTCCAGCAGTCGCATTGTGGAGTGGAAATCATGCAATCTCTGACAATTCCGTCTCATGTTGCTCAATCTGCATTTCATCAAGTAAATTCATATGTTTCCTTTTATTGACTCTTTTTTGTGTTGGTCATGTACCAGGATCGTCCTTCTAGGAGTGTGTCTATTGCCCAGAATATTCGGCCCCGAAAGTGGCTGAATATTGTTCTGGATTTGAATGGTATCTTGTGCGAGGCAGCATTTGCACCTGCCTCGTTGAGGTCCTCCAGGAGTCGGGTGGAGTTTTCGCCCACCATCCCTGCATACATAGGTCCTAAAGCTGTATATACTCGCCCTGGTGTCCGTGAGTTTCTGGCGACCATCAGAGATCTCTCAAAATTTGTTGTCATCTGGAGCTCAATGATGAAGTCCACCGTTGAAGAGATCGCAAATTACCTCTTTTGTGATCTGTCTCCTCCAGATCTCATTCTTGGTCAAGAGAGTTGTGGGAAGATTGAGACGTCGCAGAATACATTTTTGATGTCTCAATATAATTCGAAGAAGTTGATCATTTTAAAAACGTTGTCTTCTTTGTTGTATAATCGTCGAGATGACTTCGGTATCATGAACTCCGACAACACTCTACTTTTGGACGATAGCCCGAAAAAGAGCGTCTGTAATCCTTCTGACAATGCCATTTCCCTTCATACATGGCGGCGCGGAGCTAAGTATGATAAGTTTTTGATTCAAGAACTCCTGCCTTGGCTCCGACGTTTGACATCTGAATGCCGCGTCGGGCAGTTGAAGGATTACGTGAATAGCAAACGTATAGGCAATCGTCCATTGAGTCCTAATAGTCCTTCAAAGAAGTATATCACGAATGGAATGGCCCTCTCCTCTAAGAACCTTCGTGTGGAATTTGAGATTCCAGATGATGCGGCATCATCTGCTAGGTTGTAGCAATGTATATTTATGTACGTCAAGAGACACTCTATAATGACGAACAATACTCCATTGTGAAATTTGTGTATATATTTTTCATCAGTGAATAAATAGATGTCTTGTTTGTTTTTACTGTTCCTGTCTTGTCTTCTATTGGCATTTCACATGCTCTTCGTTTCAGTCATGGAGATGTTTATTCAGTGTTGGATCTAGCATACTTTTGAATGTGGTTTAGGGCTTCTTAGTTATTTTTGTGTCGAGCATATTATTGACTGTGGTTTCGGGCTTCCTAGATATGGTTGAGTCGAGGCTACTATATTTCGGTGGATCGAGTAGAGAAGTTATCGTTGGATCATGTATATTATCCTCGGGTCGAGCATTAGTTGGATTGCTTTCTTCCTGAACGCAAATTTGTCATTCTTATTGCTTCTTTTGTCATGTCATTCTCATTGCAGGTTGTGTAGGCCAGCATTACTCCTACCCCATGCAAGAGTGGTTGTAGTGTTCTACCCTCCAACGTTGGCTTGTTCTCTGAGTACTCAGGGTCTCTTCATGGAGGTATTGCCATGTCCTATCAATCGAAGCCGTATCTTATGTGCACTGCAACTGATGTTGCCTCTGCTATCATGGACTTCTCTAAGCAAATGGTCGATGATGGTGCCGTGGATAGCCCTCCAGAGCGTAGGGCTGGCATAACTCCTGTGGCATCCCCTTCTCTTCTCAAGCGGATGTGCTCTTCTATAGAGCCTAAAGTAGATTGTGCTTCTCACCGGCAGCTGTATGTGGATGAAGCTGTTGAAAGAAACCGGGTGAACGAAGTTGTGCATAATACTCCTGATCCTATTCTGTCTTCTTGTACGCCTCTTCAGCCTTCTTGCCCCCCTGTTAAGCAACGGCGGCTTGAGTGTACTCGATCTCAAGGTGCTTTTGGAGTTAGAAAACCTCCTACTCCTCCAAGCGAGTTGGAAACTCAATCATTGGGTACTAAGCCAAGATGTCCGAGTTCAACATCTGCACAATATTGTCGGAAGTCTATGTCGTCCCATGTAGGTGATGGTATTGGGCCCGATAGTTATCAGTGTCCGCCATCACCTCTTTCGACGAAGGTGAAGTACATGGAAATTGATGATTGGTATAAACCTTACTCTCGGAGGAAAGAAATTATGATTGGATATGCAAAGGTGAAAGCACAAGACGCGTTGCTTTTGAAGGCACGTGGAGTTGGATCAAATTTGTCCAAGTCTTAGTAATAGTTATAGTGTAATTTTGGATGTCTTATAGAAGTCGCTTGGATAATTCTCCCTTACTTATAGACACATTAGTATTATATTTGAATTCTATTATTAGGTAGTGGTTTATCCTTATTCTTTAGGTGAACAGTGACTTGAATTATATTTTGAGTGGTTTGGTTTTGTACTAGATCCAGTCCCTGAGAAATAACATATTTTTCCAATCAATGTACTTATCTTTTACAAGTATATGTGTGTAATGCTATTGTGGAGTGTTGGGTTGATCATGTTGTTGATATGATGGATTTGTGATGTTTTCACTTATGTTGTATGTTGTATGCTTGAGTTTACAGTAACTTTTCGTTTGTTTTTATTCCGAAATATTAGGGTATTTGTCTCAATTTTCACATTTTGTCTCATTTTAATGAATATGGTGTTCATTCCTAAAATCATCCTTCAACGTGGTTCCTTCAACTGGATAAGTGATTTGAGGGAGAGGTGCGGGCGCTCTAGCATTCAAGGGTGGAGCGTAATAATTCCACATGGGGACAGGCGTACCTAAGGTGCCTTGAGCAGATTCATGGGCTATCTCTTTTCCCTTAGCGTGAATAGGTATGAAACTAGGAATGTGGTGCTCTTCCTTCCTCCACAACCTCTCCTGATCTCTATCAATCCGCTCTATCAGCCTAGCTTGATCTTTAGCGGCCGCTAAAGAAGCGGGGCATGCCCTAAGGATTTTTCGAATGGTAGTCTCATTGTTAAACCCTTGGATAAAGAATCGAGTTAAGGTATCGTCGGTGAGGAGGTTGCCCACAAATCTAGTGACCACTAGCTCAAACCGGCGAATGTACGTCGTAATATCTTCACCTTGTCCCTGGCACAAGGCTGCTAAGGCAGTAAGGGCATTACTTTGCCCTACTTCGGGCCTAAAGTTCTCCAAAAACGCCCTCATAAGACTATCCCAGCTGTCAAAGGTGTTAGGAGGATGGTTTCTATACCATTTGTAGGCGGCATCCTTCAATGTGCAAGAAAACCAGACTAAGTAGTAGCCCGGGTCAGTGATAAGGCAAGTGGTGAGGAGCTCCAAGAACCGCTCTACATGAGCGGATGGGTCTTCATCCTTGGTTCCTTTAAAGATAGGCAAATTTGGGGGCATAGGAGTTGCCTGCAACCCAATGGATACTACGATGGGCAAACCCCTTGGTTGAACCAAGGGATTGATAGGAATGGCATCCGGAGGAGGTGGCCCTCCAAAATCCATAGTAGAAGGTGGTGGAGTGCCCTCACGTCGAGTAGCACCCACGAATATTTAGGATCTAGAGAAAAAATAGGCAATAAAAGTCTAGGTGAGAAAGGAGGGATAGGTTGGGCTTCTAGATGTACTTCTAAGAATCCCTCAGAGATATTCACCGTATTGTCACTAGTATTCCTAGATCTAGTCCGTCTTAGAGTTGAGGTTTTCAATGGCGCTTCCAAGGTGGGGCGTTGAGATCGAGTGGAACGGGACATCTACTCCAAGTCAAATCCAAGCTTTAATCCCCGTGGCTTCCATCCAATTCTAGGGTGATAAGGTATCTACTACGCATTCGATTCTATCAACGTGCTTGTGAGTAACGTGAGTATGTGGAATTCGCACGTGTGGCCACTTCCACCTACATCACCTTAATCACACTCTATACGGAGGACCACCAGAACTAAGACAATACTTTTTAAAATATTCTTTTAAAGCTCGATGAAGCCGCCGAAGAAACCTGTTCAAAGGACTTACCCATCATGGGCAACGACAAAGAGCTAACTCATTGAGAACTGTCTCCACGGGCATCACCCCGTGCAAAGCCAAATCCCAACAAGCGCCATACAATACAAACCCAACTGTGGGGCTGACCTAGATCTTAGCAATGGAAGGTGTGATCCTTGGTATCTTTGGTAACCTCCTTGGTAACCCCCTTGGTAACTCCCTTGGTAACACTCCGGTAGCACCCTCGGTATCCCCTTTCACCTTCCACCGACTAAGTAAGGCATTACCCACTAGGAAGGAAACAACATAAAATACGGGACAAAATCCATAAAATGTGTGGACTTGGATTATCACCGAGCAGAGAACATACCTGGCTGCGTCTCCAGCCAACCTGTCACAGTTAATTCGAATACGACCGTGGACCTATACGCAACTAATGGAACTAATGGCCAGCTGGGTAATTAATCAACAAGTTTTAGAGGGAAATTACGTACGTCAAGCAACTCCCGCCAATCCACCGTTAGCACAAGTTCGTTGCATACAAGAGTTCTAGTTGGCCAAGTCTTACCGAATCTAAGGCAATTCTCCGTGAGGCACAAGGTTCCGAATTCTTAATCACAATATCTATTCTAGCATAATTCTAAGTTACTTAACGCAGTCCTAATGCCATGAAGAAGGTCTAGGATACATACCTCAAGCCGCGCTCCTTCCTATCACGACCCCAACTTCTTGATGATCCTTCATAGCTCCAACTCTCCTCCATGGTAGCTCATTCAACCATACATACAATTAACTTGCAACAAATAAATAAATAAAAACTCCAACAAACACCAAGTTGTACTCACCTTGGTGGTAAGTCAAGCGTGGGGGGAAGGAAGGGGTGCCCTTGTCCCATACCCGGGCTCATGCACCCTTCCCCTTTGGCCTAGGAGCTCACTGGAAATTCTTACGAAAAACCGTGGGAGGGCCTCAACCTTTCACCCCTAGGCCCCTTGCTCAACACAAAGCTACAAGACTAGAAGGGGATCCCTCCAACACAAGGTGTTTGTGGTTGGAAGGTCAGGAAACCACACTCCCTTCTAGACCCCCACCTTTAAACACAACTTGGTACACACATACACTTACAATACTCAAAATACACACACACAACTAACAACTAACAACTAACAATTAATACACAAGGGAGTTGAGCACTTACCTCAAGCTTCTCAACGCCGCTCCATGCACCACAAAATCTAAAAGCGTTTGCACCTACATCCAAGGTAGAACAATCAATACATCCAAACCATAAACACGCCAAGCTCCCGGCAGACGCACCAAAATGTGAGCCAAATAAACCGCCCCTACCGGGTGGCCCATCTTGAACACAAGTTCCTAAAATCGGGATACAACCCCATATGCAATCATCGGTGGAACTAACCATTCATGCTACCATCATGTCATAGTGGTTAGGTTGTGGTTACTAAATGTTTTGGTGGACCTAGGGGTGTTGATGATTGAATTCAGCCTTAAGGAGGTTCCGAACTTCATACACACATAAATTTTACCCTAAGACTCCGTTTTCAACGTTTTAAAGTTTAGATAGGTTCAACTTGGCCTTATGGACTTGATTAGACCCTCAAAGACCACTTCCAGATCAAGGCGTGACCCTGACACCAGCAGACAGCAGACATGCTTCCTTTTCTTATCCAGAATTCATATGCCCATTATCTCTTAGGTTTTAACTCCGTTTCTTATGTTCGTTTTTTTGTATCCTTTGTGTTTTTTTGTGCTTAACGCAATGGCAGCATTCAATTACCTATCCAACTTAACCCAAGACTCACAGCCCAAGAATCAGCAGTGCAAGACTCAACTCTTACGTTTATTCAAAACCATGTACCATACATCACGTGCACATCACATACATTCACACAAGGAGCCTTACTTGAACATCATGCCATCCAGGTACCTCTAGTTGCATTTACCTACTATTGTCTTATTAAAACCGGTTGTGTTGTTACGTTTGAAAGGAAACCCTAATTCTATTGAAAATTGGGCAACGCTTCCGTGCGATGGTTGTAACTAGAAAATTTAGGGTTCCTTCTCCACAAGCAATCAAGAGGATAATGAATCAATTGGGAGAGGAAGGAGGCTCCCTGATCCTGCTTAATTCACCCTCTGCCGTATTCGTGTTCGTTCTTGTGATTGTGTCGTCCTCCTCTTCTTGGTGTTGTGGTCGTCTTCCTCAACTGTGATCGTGTCGTCCTCCTCTTGTTGGTGCTCTTCACTCCGCAGCCCGTATCTTTGTTGTCACAACTCTGATCCGCACGTTCTTGATCTTGTTGGAAAGCCAACGCTATGATCTGTCTACTCCTAAAATCTTAGCTTCATCAAACAAGAACTCTACGACTGACAAGGGGAAATCTGAGGCCAAGTGAGATCCTCCGCCGATGCTCCAGCTGGTCGTCCTCGCCCCACAGCCGTTATCTTCGTTGTCACAACTCCGATCCGCACATTTGTAAGCTTGTTGAAAAGCCAACGCTCTAATCTAGCTACTTCTAAAATCTTAGCTTAATTGAACAAAAAATCCGCAACTGAGATGTCGAAGTCCGAGGCCGTGTGAGATCCGCCGCCGATCCTCTAGTCGTCCTTGCTCCACAGCTTGTATCTTCATCTTCACAGCTTTGATTTGCGCGCTCTTGAGCTTCTTGGAAAGCCAACGCTTTGATCTAGCTACTTCTGAAATCTTAGCTTGATTGGACAAAAACTCCACGATTGACAAGGGGAAAACTGAGGCCGTGTGAGATCCGCCGCCGATCCTCCAACTGGTCGTCCTTGCTCCACTGCCCGTATCTTCGTCGTCACAACTCCAAATGACACGCTCTTGATCTTGTTGAAAAGCCCATGCTCTGTTCTAACCACCCTCCAATTTTTGTAACAATCGACTTAACATCCAGCCCACACGAGGGTGAAATCTCAGACCCTACCTCTTCTCTCTCTTTCCACACACCTCCTCTCGGTTTCCTAGCTCCTACCACACACACCCTCGAATGAGCGGCCTCCCGGGGGGGTAACCCCAAGGCTTCTTGCTCCCTTCTTGGTTCCCAAGGTGGTTCCCTGCCGCCTTTGCCTTGTTCCATTAATGACCGTCTTTAATAAAAATACCATTAACATATGACTACTTAACTCCGTGCCACCCTTGCATTAACAAAAGTGGGTGTCCCACTAACCAAGGAATATCTAAATCTCAACTTTGACTCCATGCCACATGTGTGTGCATGATCTCAATAAGTGAGCTATTAAGCTAAATTCAAGGATGCTAAATCTAACTAATCTACATAAATTGAATTCTCCTTGCTTGGTGTGAGCCAAATAAACCGCCCCCTAATGGGGTGGCTTATCTTGAACACAAGATCCTACATATGGGATGCAGCCCCTTGTGCAAACATACTTTAACCATTCATACAAGCATGATGACCCAAGGCGTGGTCACTTAAGAGGGTTCGTTAATAATTAGTGATGTGATGGCTGAATTGAGCCTTAGGTTGAATCCAACCTTTAGACAAGCGTAAATTCCGCCTCAAAGCTTTGTTTCCAATGTTTTAAAGCTCCATTAGGTTCAATTTTGCCTTGTGAACTTGATTAGCACCTTAACCACCAATTCCAGGCCCAAGTGCGACCCTAACAGCAGCAACCAGCAGACATGCTCCTCTTTTTATGTTAAAAGTTTAATTCTTCATTATCTTCGTGATTATGACTCCGTTTTTTACGTTTGTTTTTGGTATTCTTATTAGTTTTTCTTGCTTAACACGATAGCAGCCTTCAATTGATCATTTGACTCGACCCTGGACCTCCCAGCCAGCGACCAGCAGTGCACCTTTAACATATGACTTTATTCAAGATCATGCACCACATTCCTATGCATGTATCACATTCATTCACACAAGAATCCACCCCAGCCTTACTAAGAGTGAGCCTCCAGCTGTCTTCACTTACTAATGGCGCTCTAATTGGTTATTTAGTTGAATATATAGCAAACCCTAATTCTACCGAAAAATTGGCAGCGCTTCCGCGTGGTTTTGTATTTAGAAAATTAGGGTTCAAGTCATACACATGGAATTGAAGAGGTTCGAGGGAGAAAAGAAAAGGGGCTCCCTGAGTTAATTCGGTTCACCCTCCATCCTTAGCCTTCGACTTGCTTGGTCAGCTCGTGATCTTGCTCCTCTTGTTCAGCTCGTGATCTTGCTCCTCTTGTTGGTGCTCTTCACTCCGCAGCCCGTATCTTCGTCGTCACAGCTCCGATCCGCGCGTTCTTGAGCTTGTTGGAAAGCCAACGTTCTAATCTATCTACTCCTAAAATCTTAGCTTGATTGGACAAGAACTGCGCTACTGACAAGGGAAAACCTGAGGCCGTATGAGATCCGCCACCGATCCTCCAGCTGGTCGTCCTCACTCCGCCGCCCGTATCTTCGTCGTCACAGCTCCGATCCGCGTGTTCTTGAGCTTGTTGAAAAGCCAACTTTCTAATCTATCTACTCTTCTATTTTCGCAACGATTGAATCACATTCCAGCCCACAGGAGGGGGAAATCTGAACCCTACCTCTCTCTCTCCTTCCACACACCTCTCTCGGTTTCGTGATTTCTTCATCGTGACCGAATATGGTCTACAACTCGATAGGAGGTAAATTCTTCTCCACCACTACTCATTTTAATTCTTTTCTAATTTTCTTTTGTCTTTTTTCCCTTCTCTCTTTGCTTTTCTTTTCTGGTTTATTCCCCTTTTTTTTTCTTCCTTTTTGGCTAACTACATAAATTCCGCGATTGCCCATAAATGGCTCCTCTTTTAGTGAAGGGAAAGGCCACTTGGCCATTTTAATCAAAAAACCACAAGCTAGTCCATGGGATAACCCATTTTCACCATTCATTAGCCTTAATGGACCCGACGTGAGGTCCATTCATCACCGTGAGCCGTTTTTGCGGCTCACACATGGTGGCCATCTGGGACAACTCGAAGAGGCAGAGAACCCACTCTTGTTCATGGGCACACGGTCAATATCTACCTTTTTTGTGTTCGAATGACCCATGGCAGTACCAAAATGTGGAGGTCCACTTGGTAAGGTCGTGAACAAATCACACCTTGTACTCTTTGCATCGGTTGCCCGATGTTCGCGTGGGGAAATCCTCGCCGTTCAGGGTTTGAAGTTGAACGGAGTTGTTGGGGAAGACCTCCTTCACGAGATAGGGTCCCAACCACAAAGCATCGAACTTCCCTGGAAAATCCAATCTCCTCGCGTCTTGAAGGAGGACTAGCATTCCCGGTCTCAATGACCGGACCTTGTTCCGTTTGTCGAAGGCAATCTTCCTCCTTCGTTGGATGGCTTCCATGTTTTGGGCGCTCCACCGGTGCATCTCGTCGAGCTCCTCCAATCGTTCTAACCGATCGGCTAAGGACGCGGCCATGGACAATCGTTCGGTCACGGCCACTCGCAGAGAGGGATCTCGAACTCGATGGGTAAAATGGCTTCAATGCCATACACCAATGAGAAGGGAGTAGCATGGGTGGTCACTATGAACGTGGTTCGGTAAGCCCATAACGCGGCGGGGAGTTTCGTGTCCCAATCCCTCTTGGAATCGGTGACCGTTTTCCTCAAGATGTTCACGAGGGTTTGGTTGACCCGTTCGGTGTGCCCATTGGTTTGAGGGTGATAAGGGGTGATCTTGTGATAGTCCTCTGGGGCAGTGGAGATTTGATTGTAGCCCGAGTAGCCATCCATAAACGTATAAAGATCATGACCACCTACCTCCTCCAAGATGGTGTTGATAAATGGCAAGGGGAAGTGGTCTTTTTGGGTGTGATGGTTGAGTTTCCTATAGTCAATGCACACCCATAGCTTCTCGTTTTTCTTTTTAACCAACACCATGTGGGATACCCAATCGGATATCTCTACGGGTTTAATGAACCCTGTTTGGAAGAGCTTCTCCAATTCGGCCTTGACAATGAGCTGTAGGTTAGGATTCATACGCCGCTCCTTTTGTCTAATGGGAGTAGTGCCTGGGAGAAGGGGGATGTGATGTTGTGTTACCGTCGGGGGAATGCCCTTGAGGTCTTTGTACGACCACGCAAAAATGTCCCCAAACTCGACCACTAGTGCTTTGTATTTCACCATCTCCTCCTCGGTCAACCCAACGCCCACCTTAATACTACGGACCTCATCCTGCTCATGAGAAACCACCATCAACTTCCAATCATCATGATGAACGTGTGGTTGTTGGGTAGGTCCCTTGTACCAATCATTCGGAACTTGGGGGTATGTTGCCCCCAAACCACTAGCTAGGATACCGGTGGATGTCCTGCGGAAGTGGAGAGATGGGTTGAGAGGGCCTTCGTCTCCCAAAACCTCCAATTCGTCCCCTTGCGTGCCCTCCACATCCATTCCAAACACCGCCGAGGGTTCTAGGTCATCGAGGAGGGGAACTAGGCTAAGTTCCAATCCGGTTTCCCTTCCAATGAGCTCACTCTCGATGAAATGCACGGACATGGCTTCATCCGCGCTCGAGGTAGGGTGCTCCCTCAACCAGTCTACAAATTCCCCGGTGGGAACCCACTCATAAAGGCCCGGTCCCATGCTTTTAAATGGCATTACGTGGGCCTTCGAGGGTTGGGCTCGATCCACCGCCTTGTGGGGTGCAAACCTCACCCGTTTGGGAGGCTCCTTTGATAGTACCTCTTGTGATTCATCGTCCGACGAGCCCATGCAACCACGGCATATTCCTAGCCTACTTGGTTGGATATGGACTGTAGTAGGGTTCTCCGGTGGACCATAGATGATGTTTGGTTTTGGCCCCCCCCATTCTACCGTGGCATTGGCAATCCGCAACCAAGGCCTATCTAGTAGCAAGGGATATGCCTCCTTGTTGGAGTGCATTCGGATGACTTGGAAGGTGAGGGAATACTCTACCCCCCCCGTGGTCACTTTACAACCACTAATTTGGCCTAACGGGGCCTCCGAGCTTTGATTAGCCATGTTGATGATGTACGGTGAAGGTTCTGTGATGTCAAGGCCTAGTTTCTCCATGGTTGAGAGGGGCATGATGTTCAAACCACTACCACCGCCTACTAGTACATTAGGTACGATCTTGTCCACAATCGAAACCTCGATTTGTACCGCCTTGACCTCGATATTGGGGTGTGCGGATTTAATCCGAGCCGCCAGCCTGACCCTTGCCCTAGGCCTTCGCTTCACCGGGGTACCCGACCTAAGGGACTTCCTCATGGGTGGTGACACCTCTAATAGTTGGGCTATGGTGATGTCCGCTTTGAGGCGACTCAAGTCCGCCCATAAATCGTAAGGCCCCTCTCCCCCTTGCTTCTCGATACGCGGGAACGTGTTTACCTCAAGACTAGGGATTGGTGGACCTTCCCATGGCTCTTGGGGGGTGGACAAGGGTGTTCGAGACCTAGGTATCCCACGGGGGGACTCGAAGTTGGCTTGTTTAGTGCCTTCTACCGCCTCCTTGGTGGTATCGTTTAGGTCAGAGAAGTGAGGTGAATCCTCTTCTGAGGTCTCACCTTCCTCTGGTATAGGTGGAGGGGGGCTTGAGTACCTAGGCTCCCGTCGGCTAGACCGAGTCTGGACTGCCAATGCCGGTAACTCACAAGTTTTTGCTTCCTTGGTTGTGCTCACCTCGTGGAAAACTACATTGAGCTCAGTGAGGGAGGGGCTGTGGGTGGACACGATCTCACTTGACATGGTGGCATAGCGCACATCTTGTGGGCCTTGGTTTTGTTGGCCCCCGTGGTTCTGCTCTAGGTTTTGTTGGCCCCCGTGGTTCTGCCTTAGGTTTTGTTGGCCCCCGTGGTTTTGCCCTAGGTTTTGTTGGCCCCCGTGGTTCTGCCCTAGGTTTTGTTGGCCCCCGTGGTTCTGCCCTTGGTTAATAGGGATGTACCCGGCCTTGGTATTCACCCCCATTGGAGGAGTCTGATTTTGGCGATGATTGTTGTAGTCGTAGTAGAGACTAGGAGGCCTAAGGGTATTATCGGAGGTGGGGTTACGCGCACCTCTCAAATGATCTTGGGCTTGTTGAGGATAGTTCCCTGGTGGAAAGGGCATGGGAATTACCTTGTCCGGTCTACGACATACTTGGGTAGGGTGATTACCCCCGCAGTTACCGCATACCACCCCACTTTCGACCCAACATTGCCCTGGTGCCTGTCTCTTGCCACACGGTTGATGGATTTCATACCGTGGTCTCGGAGGTCCCCCATAACCTTGGCTTGGAGATGCATAGCCTTGAAGCACGTAGCTAGTTACTGTCGGTGGTTGGTTCCTATGAGGAGGCACATACGGAGGTTGAGAAGCTTGGTGTTGGGGTGGTGCCACCGGAGTGGTACAAAAAGGGTTGGTGTGGCCTGGTTGCCCACATTGAGTGCACCATAAGCCCGAAGCATGTCTACCGGATTCTATGGGTGGAGGCGTGGGGTTAGGGACTTGGTTCTTAATCAATGAGGCCATTTGGTCTTGCATGGCCTTGATTTGTTGAGCTAATTGATCCTGGAAGCCCTGTTGGCCTTGAAGGATTTCGTTCTTCATTTCCTCCTTCCATGTGCCCCGCTCCTCATGATAGGTGAGCTCAGGAAGGGCTACTGGTGGCCTAACGTTCAAGGGTGGGGCGTAGTAGTTCCACGTAGGAACTTGTGCGCCTGTGGATCCTTGGTTACGTTCTAAGACTGGTCCCTTACCCTTGGCATGGATGGGTATGAAACTAGGAATATGGTGATCCTCCTTCCTCCACATGCGCTCTTGGTCTCGATCCACCTGCTCTATTAGCCTAGCTTGTGCCTTGGCCTCATCTAACGATGCGGGGCGGACCTTCAAAATCTCTCTAATGGTTCCCTCATTGTTGAACCCTTGGATAAAGAACTGGGTTAAGGTGTCATTGGTGAGGAGGTTTCCCACGAACCTTGTAACCACCAGGTCGAATCTCCTAATGTATGTCGTGATATCCTCCCCTGGACCTTGGCGTAGCGCGGCTAGGGCTGTGAGGGCATTACTTTGACCTACTTCGGGTCTAAAGTGCTCCAAAAAGGCCCTCATGAGGCTATCCCAGTCCTGGAAGGTGTTGGGGGGGTGGTTCCTATACCACTCGTAAGCGGCATCCTTTAAGGTACACGAGAACCACACTAGGAAATACCCGGTGTTGGTGATGAGACAAGTAGTGAGGAGCTCTTGAAACCGTTCCACATGTGCGGAGGGGTCTTCATCCCTAGTTCCTCTAAACGTGGGCAAATTGGGTGGCATAGGCGCCGCCTGTAAGCCTTCGGGTACTACAATTGGTAAACCCCTTGGCTGAACCAAGGGATTGATGGGAGGCTGAACCGGGGGTGGCCCTCCAGAGGCCATGGTAGGGGCTGAGGTGTTGCCTCGTCGACTAGTGGTGTTGGTGGTGTTCACAGGATCAAATGCACGGATAAGGAAAGATGGGGGAAAAAGAAGGGGAGGAGCTGGGATAGCCTCTAGCTGAACCTCCAAGAATCCTTCCGCCGTGTCCTCAGTGAGTTCCCTAGACCTAGTCCTTTCACTCGCCGGTTCCCACGGTGGTGTGAGGGAAGGTTTTTGGGACCTTGTGGCACGGGACATCTACTCTAAAGTCTAAGAGAATCTTGTTGTGTGTTGATGATGGTCATGTTCCCCCGAAAGATTTTCCATCCAAGGTTTAAGGGTCGTGGGTGAAACTACACGAAGCACGGCCTAATTCGATCGGTGAGTGGATGTTTCCAACACTCCTACTCCCGATTCTATCACGAGGATGGACTGACCCAAGACCAAGACCCAATTTTTAGTGGTGGAGTTTTAGCTCGATGAAGCCGCCGAAGAATCCTATTAAGGACTACCCTCCAAGGGCAAACGACAAAAAGCTAACCGAATTGAGGGATGTCTCCACGAGCATCACCCCGTTGGAAAGCTGTCCCATAACTGGCGCCACACGGTACAGATCCTTACTGTGGGGCTGACCCAGACCTCAATTTGATAAAAGGTGGGGTTCCTCGGTATCTTTGGTATCCCCCCTTCCACCTTTTACCACCTTGAGCTAGGCATTATCCACTAGGAGGAAAACGACTCAATCACGGGACGGCATGCAACAAGGTGTGTATACAATGTTATCACTGTGAAGAAGACATACCTCGATGCATCTCCAGCCACCCTGTCACCATTAGTTGAAGTCGACCGTGGACCTAATCGCACTCTATCGATGCTAAGGCCAACCAATAAGTCACATACAATGTTATAGAGGGGGATAACTTACCTTGAAGCAACTCCAGCCAATCCACTTGTTAGCACAAGATTTGTTGCATGCAATTTCGTGGTTGGCCAAACCTTAAAACCCTAAACCTTTCGCGGTTCTAAGGCAAGTGTTCCACACGGCTCAAGTGGGAAATCAGGGTTTTCTAACCCTAGTGTGGTCACCACATCCAAGTTGGTCCTATTTACTACTCATGGTCCTACAAAGAGGGTGTAGTGCACATACCGTACGCAGCGCTCCTTCCAAACAGCACCCCTACGTCTTGGATGCGTCCACGACTCCAACTCCCCTCCAAGTGGCTCATTCACACATACATTGCCTTAACTTGCAACTTTTGATTCAACCATTCCAATTACACCAAGTTGTTCTTACCTTGGTGGTTAGTCAAGCGCGGGGGGAAGGAAGGGGCGCCCTTGTCCCATACCCGGGCACTTGCACCCTTCCCCTTCGGCCTAGGAGCTCACTGGAATTCTTACGAACACCGTGGGAGGGCCTCAACCTTTCACTCCTAGGCCCCTTGCTCGACTCAAAGCCACAAGACTAGAAGGGGATCCTTCCAACACAAGGTGTTTTGTGGTTGGAAGGTCGGGAAACCACACTCCCTTCTAGACCCGCACCTTAAAACACAACTTGGCACGTTCATTCATTCACAAGACTTTCAAACATGCACACAATTGGCACTCAATCAACCATTCATGAGCAAGGTTGGGCACTTACCTTTAAGCCACCCGATGCCGCTCCTTACACCATGAGTCTCTTAGCGTTTGTACCCCTACATCCAACGGTAGAATAATTAACACAATCAAACAATGAGCACGCCTCCTCCCGGCGGACGCACCAAAATGTGAGCCAAATAAACCGCCCCCTAATGGGGTGGCTTATCTTGAACACAAGATCCTACATATGGGATGCAGCCCCTTGTGCAAACATACTTTAACCATTCATACAAGCATGATGACCCAAGGCGTGGTCACTTAAGAGGGTTCGTTAATAATTAGTGATGTGATGGCTGAATTGAGCCTTAGGTTGAATCCAACCTTTAGACAAGCGTAAATTCCGCCTCAAAGCTTTGTTTCCAATGTTTTAAAGCTCCATTAGGTTCAATTTTGCCTTGTGAACTTGATTAGCACCTTAACCACCAATTCCAGGCCCAAGTGCGACCCTAACAGCAGCAACCAGCAGACATGCTCCTCTTTTTATGTTAAAAGTTTAATTCTTCATTATCTTCGTGATTATGACTCCGTTTTTTACGTTTGTTTTTGGTATTCTTATTAGTTTTTCTTGCTTAACACGATAGCAGCCTTCAATTGATCATTTGACTCGACCCTGGACCTCCCAGCCAGCGACCAGCAGTGCACCTTTAACATATGACTTTATTCAAGATCATGCACCACATTCCTATGCATGTATCACATTCATTCACACAAGAATCCACCCCAGCCTTACTAAGAGTGAGCCTCCAGCTGTCTTCACTTACTAATGGCGCTCTAATTGGTTATTTAGTTGAATATATAGCAAACCCTAATTCTACCGAAAAATTGGCAGCGCTTCCGCGTGGTTTTGTATTTAGAAAATTAGGGTTCAAGTCATACACATGGAATTGAAGAGGTTCGAGGGAGAAAAGAAAAGGGGCTCCCTGAGTTAATTCGGTTCACCCTCCATCCTTAGCCTTCGACTTGCTTGGTCAGCTCGTGATCTTGCTCCTCTTGTTCAGCTCGTGATCTTGCTCCTCTTGTTGGTGCTCTTCACTCCGCAGCCCGTATCTTCGTCGTCACAGCTCCGATCCGCGCGTTCTTGAGCTTGTTGGAAAGCCAACGTTCTAATCTATCTACTCCTAAAATCTTAGCTTGATTGGACAAGAACTGCGCTACTGACAAGGGAAAACCTGAGGCCGTATGAGATCCGCCACCGATCCTCCAGCTGGTCGTCCTCACTCCGCCGCCCGTATCTTCGTCGTCACAGCTCCGATCCGCGTGTTCTTGAGCTTGTTGAAAAGCCAACTTTCTAATCTATCTACTCTTCTATTTTCGCAACGATTGAATCACATTCCAGCCCACAGGAGGGGGAAATCTGAACCCTACCTCTCTCTCTCCTTCCACACACCTCTCTCGGTTTCCTAGCTCCTACCACACACCTCTCTAACTCCTAGCTCCTACCACACACCTCTCTCACTCCTACCTCCCACCCTTCGAATGAGCGCCCTCCAAGGGGGTAACCCCAAGGCCCTTGCTCCCTTCTTTGTTCCCAAGGTCATTCCCTTCGTCGTTCACAGCCGCCAATTTGGGTGGGCACATTAATGGTCAGACTAAACAACTAGTAACTAAAAAGCAATAATTCACTAGCCACCCTTGCATTTAACACAAGTGGGTGTCCCACTAACCAAGGAATATCTAAATCTAAACTTTGACTCCATGCCACATGTGTGTGCATGATCTCAATAAGTGAGCTATTAGCTAATTTTCAAAGGTGCAAAAATCTAATTTAACCTACCTAAATTGAATTCCCCTTGCTTGGGGTAATTCCTAATTTACTTAGTGATTGATGAGGATTCTTTTCCACTTCTTTTGGACCCTTTTGACTATTTTTTTTAAGGGCTTTTAACGCCCCATTCTTTTTTCTTTTCTCCTCACCATCCTCCTTCTTCTTCTCCCATTTTTTTGGTTTCGTGATTTCTTCATCGTGACCGAATATGGTCTACAACTCGATAGGAGGTAAATTCTTCTCCACCACTACTCATTTTAATTCTTTTCTAATTTTCTTTTGTCTTTTTTCCCTTCTCTCTTTGCTTTTCTTTTCTGGTTTATTCCCCTTTTTTTTTCTTCCTTTTTGGCTAACTACATAAATTTCGCGATTGCCCATAAATGGCTCCTCTTTTAGTGAGGGGAAAGGCCACTTGGCCATTTTAATCAAAAAACCACAAGCTAGTCCATGGGATAACCCATTTTCACCACTCATTAGCCTTAATGGACCCGACGTGAGGTCCATTCATCACTGTGAGCCGTTTTTGCGGCTCACACTTGGGGTTAGGATTAATTTACCAAGTGATGGTGAGGGTTTTTTCCCACTTCTTTTGGACCTTTTCTCTACTTTTTAAAGGGCTTTTTAAGCCTTCTTCTTTTTTCCTTCTCCTCACCATCATTCTTCTTCTTCTCCTAATTTTTTCCATGGTTTCTTCACCGTGGCCAATTGCGGCCCCCGACTCGGTAGGAGGTAATTTCTTCTCCACCACTTCTATTTCTCCTTCTTTTCTACTGTTATTGTTCTTTTCTAATCTTCTCTTCATTTTTTCCTTCCTAATTATTTTTTGGTTTACTTAATAAAATCCGTGGTTGCCATAAAGTGGCTCCTATTTAAGGAATTAGTGAATGGAAAGGCCATTTAGCCATCTTGATAAAAAATCATGGGTTAATCCTATTGGATTATCCACTTCAACTACTAGTTGAACCTAACACAATCGATGTGCGGTCCATTCATCATCGGGAGCCGTTTTGGCGGCTCACAACGTTCACTACGCCGGGGCCCTTTTGAATACGTACCTGAAAAAACATGTGGCGCGAAAGGAGATGAACTTGCCCTCGGGGCATTGTATCGGGTCATGTGCCTCATGAAAGATGTGGGTGTGTTTTTTGACGATGTTTTGCTAGAAGAATGGAATATGATGAGGTCCTTGGACTTCATTGCTTGGATTTAATGCCAAACTTGTGAGAGGCAAAGATGGCTCTCGACTAGTGGTGGGATATGGTGGCGAATTGTACACTCTCCATAATTGATGTTCGTATTCTAGCCCTCTCTTGTTTGGCCAGCTCTTGTGAAAAGAACTAGAGTATGTATTCCTTTGTGCACAACAAGAGCAAAAATTGGTTAGCCCCGAAAAAGGCAGAATTGTTGGTGTATATTTATACCACTAGCCGTGTCCTTTGTAAAAGAGCAGTGTCCGATTCAATTTGTTGATATTGTGCAAATATCCTCTCTTAGGATTGCGACCCTGATGCTTTGGGCCCTTTCCCAATTGGTGAACGCAACCGTGAATTTGATGCGATGCGAGCAAAAGACAAGGAGTAAGATGATGTGGTAGCAAACCGAGTACCTCAAGAATACCCGCCGTATGATTATCTTTGGAGGGAAGATGCCAATCACCTTGAGGAGACGAGAAATTACTATGGAGATGATGACGGTTTAGATGACCAAGGTGAGGGTACTTGGGCGATTTGACAGGACATCCCCCATGCTCGGACTTACCGGGTGGGGGACGAGGTGGTGGGGCCAAAACCTGGCCCCTATTTTGTTTTTGAATGGGCCCTAAATTTAGCCAAAGGAGGACCTACAGACTAAATTGGGGCCGTAGGCTACAAATTTGTAAAAAAAAGCCAAAAAAAAGCCTCTGACCCCCCCAAAATGGGAGGGCCAGAAAAATGAGCCCATGCAATTAAGACGAGGGCCCACCTCGGGTAAGCCCGAGCTTGGGGGATATCCTGTCCACGCCGTACTTGGGCCCCTTGGCCGAGAGATCGTACTTGTATATTATCACCTCCACTACCTAGACTCGCGAACGTCACTATGGAACAACTTGTGTTTTCTTCTTCATAGAGCAATATTCCAAATGCGGTTTACTTAGACGATAGTGAAATCTCTGCGTTTAACAACAACGACGACAATCCTTCATCGGAAAACGGCCGTGGAAATGGAGATGCCCACGACAATGAAGGGATTGCTATTTTGCGTACTTAGAGCGGTGAGCGGTGAGTAATAAGCAAAAAAGTAAAAGAATTTCTTTATAAAAAATAAAAGATTATGAAAATTCATGGGGATTTTTTTTCTAATATAAGTAAATATAGAAGACTTATGACCGTGAGAAGGTAAGCAATTGTTTTGTGGCTGATTATAAATTATAATGATTACACGCTGAATACCGTTTGAAGTGGAGTACCTTTGATCGTTGTTTTGGGCTTTGAAGAAAAGATCGAAGATGCAATTGGAAAGAAAGCACGACATGACCTCTTAGTATTGAGAGTGTCTTTAGAGATTCCCGAGTTCTACATTTTGCTCGCACTAAAGTTTTTTTATAAGATTGTATATAAGAGAAATATAAATGCCAACGTACTTCTTCTCTTAATATATTATTGAAGAACTTGGACAAGATAAAAGAGACAGGGTAAGATAGCGTGATGCAATACACAAAGACTGCCGCATGTAATAATTTAAATTGAATGAAGTATAAAATAAATAGAGGCACTTGTCGGAACATTGGCAGTGGCAATACTTGTAGTCTCAGTGCCAATTCACAAGATAAATGAAATATGGTAGTGATAAAATATTGTTGGAAATCACCATGGGCCATGGTATTTTAGAAGCAAAATCTAGATAACTCATTTGATTTCTTTCCAACTGAAACTTAGAGCATGCATGAAGACATTCACCTACGGATCTATCTCACATGTTTTGATGAAGACAAAGTAGAGGTGCTTACAATATGTCCATTGCGCGCGTTTGCCGAGTGATTTGTTGCACATTTTGGTGAAGGACGGGTAGTCACAACTAGGAAACTGGCCAATCAAAACCAAATACTTGGAGACGTTTGAAATGCTTTTGCACTACATGGTCAGAATGCATTCAAGGCCTGGTGGTGGCACCATAAGTATCTTGTAGATCTTTTCAACCACAAATAGTGCAGAGGCGCAACTATTGTCATGCTTTACTATAGGAGCATTGGGATTTCTACGGATGTTCTTTTCATACCTGCGTGTGGGATGCGAGGTTGGATTTTCCGAAGTTGGATATTCCTCTAAGCGAACCAATTGGCCGTCGTCACCATACATCTTCCTCAGAGATAATTCCACTCGTGCAGTAAGTCAAAATCCGGCGTTTTCAAGAGCTTATATTTCCTTCTTGCTAAGATTCATGCCCATCTTTATCGGCCAGACGTCTAGGATTTCTACTTTAAATACCATCCACTATCTTTGAGTCCCTATTAGACAACGCTCAATGATGTCGGCGCAAAAAAAAATTTGCATTTTCTCTAATCTATTCTTCTTGTAACTGTCTATCATACTTGTGTATGTTGGGGCTATAGTATCTTTTCCCGTCTTGCACAATCTTTGCAATGCATTTCTTCTTAGTAATGATTTGTTGAGCAAAACATGCATTCGAAATTCTCTTGGGAAGTCTTGCAATGTGCCATTGACTTTCTTTGCATGCAGACTCCTGAACCGCCCTGATGTGCTGCATAGGCATTGAGGAACATGGTGTCTCCGACGCGGGAGGTTGGATTTTGGCTAGAAAAGAAAACAACCGAGAGACGTCATCTTCAATAGTGAGGTCAACAATGTTGTTATCAGTTCAGCGTGACTTTGCTCGAGGTTGTGAGATGCTAATCCTGTCAGGTCAATGCGACTCAAATTCGAAGCCAAGAAGAAGATCAACCTTCCGTTTCAATGAAAGAAAAACTTTTTCTCCTTCCAAATAAGGTTCTTGTGTGCGGAAGTCCTTAGCGCCAGGCATGTTGTTTTAAGCAGCGTGAAGAACCTTCAAATTTCGTCACCGTTGCGCAATACATTGTACAGCGCGATGCCAAAGTTCTTCCTTGCCAGGCTGGTTTCAGCCTTCTCACCCATTAAAAACTAATAGTATATGACAACTTGCATGAAAGCACGGACCATGTCATGGATGGCCGCCTTATAGATCATTGCCTCTCTTACTAGTCTCAAGCTATGGGCACCTCTCGAGGGTCCAAAAGAATATTATGATTGGACACTGCTCTAGATGATTGGGCTACAAATAGAGCTACTTCTGAAGACTTAATGAAATAAAAATTTGTCAAAAACTGTGAAATGGAGCTAGAAAGGGGCGGTTAACCTTACATGGTCCATGAAGCCGCCCCACTGACAATATTGGAAATGCCAGTATGCCAACTACAAATCAAGACAGACATGGCCCTTGTCTGTTGTTGCTTCTGATGCCAACTACCATGATCTGATTGCTAGGTACTTATTCTGTGCCTCATCCATCAACTTTGAGTTCTTGTATTGCATACAAAGTCGTCTATGTTGATCCTAGATATCTGCTTGAATACATAAATTGGTGTGCTTCTCGAGGGATTGGGTCCAATGAAAAAGGCAGGTCTATTTTTTATTCTCTGTGCAGACTTTTGCGTCGCCATTGCTATGGATGATGCAAACTGCATTCCAATTGGTCTGTGCGTTGTCCGCCATGAATCCTTTGAAATTCACGTCCGGTATGTTGTGCCTAGCCGAGATAGAATTTAAATTTTTCAAGAAAACTTGTTGTACGGCTACGACTTCGGATTGCATGTCGCAAACAACAACAGTCGTCACATGGCAGAAAGTGGAGTCATAAACATGGCAAGCCATTGTAGTCTAGTCCTTCATGCGCTTGACATGGTTGAACATCATCCACGCCATACGGCTAACCGATCCCTGGTCCAATCTCTGACATCGTAAAAATCAAAACCTTGTCTAAATCTGCACTGTGTCTTGGAGAACGGTTATCTTGAATAAAAGCCCAACTACTAGATCCTCGCAGTCTGGTAATGCTGTCCATGAATTCAGCACCATCTGTTTGACATTACTGTACTACATCACGCTCTGAAAATAAAACATGAACAAATTCAACACCATCCATCAGCATCTGATTGCCATCATACCCAACCACATCCTGACATAATGGTCCAAAACCAAAACATGAATCAAACACTTTGGAAATGACACTTATAATAATAAGTGACATAGAGCTCCCAGAGCGCATTGCGGCTTGCAATTGGGTTGTCGGTTATGACGGGGTTCCACTTATGAGTCACTGAGTCACTGTGGAGGGCATGGTGTACCCATTGTGAAGGGCATCAACAATTGGCTTGTCGGTTATGACGGGGGTTCCACTTGAGAGTCACTGAAGTCATTGTGGAGGGCATGGTGTACCCATTGTGAAGGGTATGGTGTACCCATTGTGAAGGGCATCCACAATTGGCTAGTTGGTTACGATGGGGCTTGCACAAAATGAATACATACTTTTACTTAACTCAAGATTTCCTTTTGGCTTGTCGGTTAGAAGCAGACGCACATGTGTGCGGATGAGCCTCTGTTGGGGCCCCAACGATTGGTGGTGAGCCCCACTAAACAAAAGATAAATAGGGATAAAATTTTAAATATGTAAATTGGTTCCCATGTGTAAATATATTGGGAACTCTTTAGGAACATGGGGAACGTGTTGGGAACACAGAGAACACTTGGGAACATGGTGGGGAACAATAGGGGAACAATAGGGGAACTCATCGGGAACGCAATGGGAATGTTGTGGTAATAATATGGTTAAAAAGGTAAATCAGAAGAGGGTAACCAAATGGTTTGGTTTGGAATCACAACGGATTTTACCGTGAAACTAGTGTGGGTATGAGGAGCCCAAGCCGGACTTTCAGGGACTATATATGGGAGGTGAGGCCCCATATGGTGGTCATGTGCGTCTGCTTTATGACAGGGGTTTTGGTTACAACAGGGGTTCCACTCCTGAGTCCTTAAATAAACCTCCCAGGTCCTGATAAAACAGTACAGTATAAAATTTGCTATGGTGCACATAGAGTGTACCTCAGACCTGTACCTCAGACGGCCAGCCGTCGACCACAAACACATTCAGTGAAAAACCATCTGTAGTTGAGAATACATGAGCCTCATGTCAGCAAGCAACGCAGACATCTGCACTTCGACAGAGACTTAAAGGTTCAAAAACAGTCTTCCAGTGAGGTTATTTGCCAAGTCAACTAAAGTTTCAATCAAGTACCCCCTCTCTCATTTTTTAAAATATAGTAAGATCGAGTGCAAGTACACTAAAATTTATGTTTAGTGTAGTGGTACGAATAGTGTACTTACCCTAGTACACTATTCGTAAAGAAGTTGACAATTGGTGTTAGCTACCAATGTCATTAATGTAACCTTCACTCAAACCCCAATCAATCCCCTAATCATTCCAGCCCATTTCTCTTCAATTGCAACTTTCAAATGGTCATAGCTCATTTAAAACTTGTCCAAATTCGGGTTTATAATGAATGAGGTGTTTTTTAGCATCTACATTTTCTGTAGATGCCAAAAAACACCTCAAATGTCCAATTCGGGTTTATAATGAATGAGTTGTGGCCAATTGAAAGTTGCTGATAAGATACTCTAACAGTCCTCGACTGCTGGACCTTTTTTTTATACTTCTGCTCTTGATACACTAAATGTGTTCAAGCAAAAAAAATTATGTTGAAATCTTTACTAAAATTGACAAATAGTGTAGTAGTTGGCATTTAGTGTAGGGTTTTGTCACTACACTAAATACCTCATTTGCAATTGGTGTATGGATTTGCATTTAGTGTATACTACACTAAACATAAATTTTAGTGTAGTTCTCAAATCAGCTCAAAGGAGAGAAAACCAGCAACTATTCATCAGGGTCAACCCTGATCAATAGTTGCAATTCTCCAAAAGATGGTTACAACTACTTTTCCTTGAGTTTAGAGACCACCAAGTTCTTCAACTGCAAGATAAAGCCATCAAGCTCTTCTGTAACTATTTAGAGTGAGGAAAGAGTAGCCAAAAGTGGAGGTAACTTCTTGTATCTTTGAGTTACTTTCAGAAATAAGCCCCTCAAAGCACTGTCCTTTTTTTCTCCATAAAGCTGCTGATTCACAACTTATAAATACGCACCCGGCTGAGAAGCTTTGATTTGTCAATCGTGCAAAAAGTCTCTTCATGCATTGGCTGTTGCAAATGATTTGCACTGTCGAACAGGAAAAAAGCAAGAAAGTTTAAAATCACTTCATTTACCATGAAAAACCAGAAGGCTTTCCACATACAAAACATTACTGAGTATTGACTGTCGACGATCTCTACAACATGAACCACAGATTAGCCATCGCAAGAGCTTCCAAAGTGTATAGCCGCATTCGGCGGGGAGTTGACAAGAACGCTCTCTTCTATCCAAAAAGAGACCTCGCCATCTAATAACCAAGAGTAGTACCTATAGTGCGATCTAACAATAATTGAGTCTTATGATTAGGATTAAGCAACAATCCATCGGCTGGCAGCCGATGAAATAAGAATCTGTCATCATCTCCACAATTGACTGAGATGCCACCAGCCTCCAGAGTTGCAATCGCAGCGCTCGCTGCCTCAGGCGGAATACGGTGAGAACTAGGACGGCCTTTCTTAGTGTGCGACGGATAGTGATGCGAGTAAAGAACAATTTTGCAGTTTTGTACCTCTAAAAGACAAGGTTCCCTTTGCCATCTCCTGGTCCAGCATTCCCTCACGACAATCTTCTTTGATTCCTTCTTCCCTCACATAGGCATCCACCATTCGACTTTGAAATTTCCGTAGCAATCTCCTGGTGTCAGATTAACACATTCAAGAACTCCACCCATCCACACGGGAAGGTAATGACCGTTGCTGGGACGGCAGAGAACAAAATCACCGAGTAAAACATCTCGAAATGGATTGAACAACAGCTATGGACAATTGAATTCAGGGCCGCAGAAAGGATATGCGTCGGGGTCATCCTCAGGGATAATGTCCGGAATTCCAATGACGTCATCGGGCGACGTAGAGCCGCGAGCATGATCGCGAATCCAATTTGAAGTTGGCCAAAACCCTTCCTGGAGATACTCCCAGTTTGGTGGCAGGGGACCAGAAATAAGCTGATGGATAAGTTCCAAATACAAAATGTAGGGGGCCATATCCACTGCATAACGCTTGTCCCGGGACATGCCGGTCTTCCAGAACTCAATATATTTGGCAATTCCGTTCTTGATGAAGGATTGCTTCTTGCTGACTCCAATGGCCCAATCAACCTCCTTCTCTAGGTTTCTTTTGTTCTGGTTAATTCGGACGTCTCCCCAGAGGGGCTCAAATGGGATTGGCTTTGAATCTCCAACAGGGAGGCGTGGATTTCCGTGCTCATCCGCGGTCCACATCTTGACAAGCTTACCTGTAGCAGTCCAAGAAGAGTCAGTGGCACAAATAAAATGAGAACACGAACTCAAAGCAAAAATGTTTAGGTCCATCGGCGGGCCGCCAACGGAGATGGAAGACGACGAGGGTGGAGAAAGCCGAAGAGAGATGGGAATAGGAGTGTTTCCACCTTGACTGGCTTACGTGGAAGAAGCCAGGATGAATCAGTCGCACACTTCTTGTATCTCATGACCGGCCATCCAACATCATCTCCTTCCTCCTCCACGTAAAACTTGAACAGGTGCATCTCTCCCAGTCCCACAATCTTGTTACTCCCGTCATGATGATATCCAGCAATATAACTCTTAAAATCCACAACCTCTTGGACAAGTTCCGGAATGAACGCGACAGTCTTCTTCGAGTCCATGAAGGCTTTATGAGGTTAGCCAAACAGTAAGTATTCTTCCGTTTGATGAGTTTCAATAGGTAACTAAAATGTGCGTCAAGATCCTCATGAGTGTGGCCAACTATTAAGAATCCACAATGACCTCCTTGAAGATTTTTCTAGCTATAAGAAGCGAACAAAATGCCATGAGAAATCGATTCTTGTTATCCTTGGCGGTGTTATTAAGCAGGAGAAACAACTTCTGAGGAAGCGGGACTTGCGGTCTACCGGGAGGAGTATTTGGGAACGGATCTCCTTTAGATTCTGGAATCGATGACATACATCTGGACTTCCTATGAAGTAGAGCATCAAAGAAAGGATTCAAGGGTGGACAGGTGAATAGCTCCTTGGACTCTCGCACGGGGCGCCTCTCTAATGCTCTTAGAACACGGCAGAGGAAGAGATGGTGAAATTTGAGTCCCCCGGCCATAACGACGTCGAGTAATAAACGCAGACACGGCCGCCGTGTCCATGTGTGAGCATGCTGGTACATGAAATCGAAATTTGACCGAGCCCGGCCGTGGCCTTGGTAATCCTCTGCATTTTAGAAATGCCGTCTTGGAGGTATCCATCTTGTCATGAATTATGCAAAGGAACTCAGACGAGTATTGAATAGACTGAGCCGACCAGCCAGAATAAACATTTCTGCATGTCCTTTGGTAGTTTAGGTGCGTGTTTCTGTCATCCAAAAGTCCTTGCCACTCGTCTGATCCGCGAGGATATTTTGCGATAAACTCGACCACGAAGTCGCACTCCATGCACCTAGAGAAGTTGTTGCCCACAGACTTTACTTCTACATTCCTGAAGAACCTCTTCTTCATGTTACTCACCGCAGATTGCGAAATCGGCTTGGCATTGCATTCGACGTTCACCTATATAAAACATTTTTACGGATATCAATAATACAGAAAGACGATGGTGTCATGGGTATGCCTAGTAGGCAATGAGTGAGTTTCGTCGGCAGGCCGCCAACGGTGCTTGTTGAAGCGACAGAGAAGACAGACCATGCTAAATATAAAGATAGGCGAAAGTAATGACAATACTTACAAAGTTGGCCATGTCACGTAAGTGATTCCAATTCATGGCTGTGGGAAGGACCTTCAACGCGGCGACCCTCTTATTTCCGATGACGCGGAACTCATTTGGCATCTGGTCCGCATTGTCGTTGATAATGCTGGATATGGTCCCACAGGCCTGAACGGTGTGAGGTCTGAGCCGCATAATGCGTGCGTTACCGTGGCTGCTATCAACGCGACCAATCTTTGAATCACATTTGTAGTTGTAGTATGCGGACTTCGACACGCCTTGAATGTTATACCAAGCGGCTTCACAAACATTGACACCCATAAGGGTGATGTATATTTTTGGAAACCACGAATTTGGTGAAGCTGGTCCACAACAACATAGGCCATTTTGCGTCGTTGTTCAAAGCTTGACGCGTAGTACTTCCTTCGAATCTTGCGACTGTCTTCCCAACGAAATAATTGGCAACATCGTTTCCTACAACACATTCACGTGCTAAGGAGGCGGCACTCATCTCGGCTCTAAAGGGGCCGGAACTTGGAGACCGACACATTGTCCTTCGGCAAAAGCTTCCGACAAACGCCCATGTAAGGATCGTTAGGCACATCCTCAAGCCCGTCATCCTCGCATGCAACTTGACTATGCGTTGAGCAGAATGTAAGGCACTCAGAAAGAAGTGGACCACCTTCAAGGCGTGTGTGAGTTAATCGCCAGCGCATGGTTGTCATTTGAAGATCCTCGTCCTCTGAGACAAAGAGGACCCCAACATCACTGTCTGCTAGAATCTCTGAATTGCATGCCTCATGTGGCAAGCATTCTTGGATCATGGCATGCCCAATAGAAGCAAAGTGTCATCTAGGAGCTGGCAGTACTTGTTCGGCCATTGTGGTTGGTCTGGGAACAAATTTGGATCACATAAACCGTCGAGGGTAGCGGATAGATTCTCAAAAGAGAGATAATTATGTTGTCGGCGGCCCACCAATGAGATATCTTTGTCACTTCCAACGGCCATTTCAGTCTCCGATTCGGATCCCTCCATATAACTACGGATCCCATGATTATTATTGTCCTCATATACCCTATCGGAACGGTTGTCGTCGTTTGATGCTTCAATGTCAGTATCAATCAATGAAGAATCAATTCCCAGGGCATCATCGGAGCGGACATCAAGTGAAAAGGAACGAACCCGATAGCCACTCTATAGGACTAGGAAGCCTACAGAATCGCCGAGAGCGCCGATGGAGGGAATCTCGCAACGTGCGGGATAACTGACGTATTTGGGATTGACAGATTGAACTTTGACAAGCAGAAAGAAGCTGTGAGGAATGAGAAATCCCTCCCACGTATCCTTCAGTGAGCATTTGTCGATGACTCCAACTCCTGTACAACGTCTCTAATCGCCGCTGACATCAAGTAGGACCACCTCTATGCCGTTGCGAAGGTCCAGAAACTCTTAGATGGGCTTCAGGTCATGAACTAAGAGAGTAGGTTTCTCCGCAGACTCTTCTTGAAGTTCATCGATGTCAGCGTAAGGCCTAAGATCAGCGGCCTCCCAGTTGATCGACCGACCTTCACAGTCCCACAACATGGAAACGCCATCTACACGAAATGGAATTAGCATCTCCAATGCATCAGACACTTCAATAACCTTCACACATATAATCCATGGGTCCTTGAGAACGACCCTCTCGACAATCACCCTACCAGCAAAGTAGAGGCCAGAATGAGTGAGAGCAACAGTAACACCTCTACGGGGCTTCCATTGTCCACACTTCCCGTTCCTTATGAACGACAGCATGGGTTCAGGATCCATGCTAACGTCAGTGATATAAAATCACTAAAGACAATGGATAAGGAAATGGCAACAACAATGATTTCGTCGGCCGCCCGCCGACGAGGGTGGCTCCGAAGTCTCAAAGCCGATGAACCTGATCAACAACCACACGAATCCCTTAATTAACTTTAGAGTTGCTGGAAAATGGGTCTTGTAAACCATGCCGTCGGTTGCCTGCCGACGGCTGAATGTTACACATAAAGTCTACCATGTGAAGGATGTGACAGGCATCCGCCGAGTGGATATTATTATCCGCCAACGAACTTTGGAACAAAAAAACAAAATTGGTGGGAACCTAGTCAATAGTACTTGATTTCTAATGAGTATTCTAATATAGTTAATTGCCGGGTACATGACAATGAATAACCAAGCATATTCAGGTGAAAGAGTGAGATAAAAAAAGGACCCATGCTGGACCAATGATAACGGACTTGTGCATGATCAGATATATGGACTCTAAATTAGCCTCTTAGAGAATCAGTACCAGTTGCGAGCGTGAGAAGGCAGAGCATTGAATAGGGGACGAGCGAGTCGAGAAATGACGCCTGAGTTCTAGGGGTTTAGTTCATACATACACCATCATGCAAACTTTTTCGCATGCGAACTTTTTTGCACGCAAACTTCAATTTTGAGATTAGCCGCCAAAATCGATCAACGACACCCGCTCAAGGGTTGTCGAGAGCACGCCAAATTCTGCAGATTCAAAATGGAACGAGGTGACAAGATGAAATCAAATCATTCGAAGTGACATCGTAGGTGTAGGACCCTATATCCTAGGCCAAATGATGGCCGAGGCGACATTAATGATGTCACATCAATTCGAGGTATTATGGCCCCAAAACCCTAATTTCTAAATTTTTATCCGAGATGACACTTCAGGATGGCATGTCACTTGGGAATTGATACCTGGATCAGGCTTAGCACCCGAGCATGAAGTCTCGGCCGTCCGAAATTCTTCTTACTAAGATCGAACGGCTGCGATGGTCCATCGGATCCGAGTACAAAATCCTATCGTCTTCCTATTTTTGGTCATTTCTCATCCTGCTCTTCTTGATTTTGCGTACTCGCTTAGTTAAGCGCACTTACGGCTTTAAGCTTAGTGTTTGGGTTTATCCGCCGATCGCCAGCAGCCGACGGACGTCGGAGGCTAGCAGAGGCGCTTCAGCGCAACTCATCAGCCAAAGAGTAATTTCCACCCGCCGACAAAATGGTGACAACGCAGAGGTATGTACATCATCACCGTTGAGGGCCAGCCAACGGATTTCGAGTTCCGTATTAGAGATGCCCTTTTAGTTCATGGTGTTTCATCGGCGGCCCGCCAATGGATGTTGTGTTCAGTGTAGTTAAATTCACTGATGTAATTGAATTTTCGTTCAGATATGATCACAAGTGGATGTAGTAAGAATGAATATGTCATAGGGTCTTCAAAATGTTATTTTGTGATTCACAATTGACTGTGTCCGTCGGCGGCCCACTGACGAATGTTGATTTCAGTCTAGTATAAGCCTATCTTGTTTTAGGTCTATCGCACAGAGGTGACAAGCAGAGTCTGTAGTGCGGTTTCCCAAGTCATAGTGTCTTCAAACATCCTTCTATATGGTGTACACTTGTCATTGTGGTCGTTGGCGGCCCGCCGATGAAGTCTTTGGCAGGTGGTCTGATCTTTCTTAATGTTGCGCAGGACTGTAATTCCAGATAAGTCGAAGTGGCTCGTCAACAGTGTTGTGGACCTTGAAGTGGACGTGGGCTGGCCGGATGACATCAAGCCACGAGTCACATGTGAGGTTCACCCACAGTTAACGTTGTGGGGCATCACATGGAGAAAGGAGGTGATTGCCGAGTTGGGTATCAACGGGAACTACAACTCAAAAACATTCGTAGGTGGGAGCCTTGTGTCCGTGCTTGACATGAAGGAGGACTCGGAGGACTCGTCGAAAGTGCGACTCCTAATTCAGGTGAAGGTCAAAATGGCTGACGAAAACCCGGACATCATCGCACTTCGAATTCCTTGGATGACCTGCACTCAAGAGCTATGCATCACTACTTAGGAATGCGGGATGCAGTTCCTCGGCATGACTCCGAAAGACAGGACGGATTTGCTTACCTAGTTTGGAGAAGCGAAGGACCTCAAGGACGCGAAGAACTCCAGGGTTGGGATCTTGACGGCCTCAAAGTCGAAGACGGTGAGGAAGCCCAGGAACTCTAGGAAAGCGGCAAGTGACGCTCTGATTGAAGTTGCTGGAACTCCGACACCGGAGAATCGAGTTTGCACGTGGTCAAGAAGAGGGCATCAAAGAAGGAGCCGAAGGTGAAGTCCGTCGTTGATGCGCTTTCATTTGCCAACCACCTGTCAGTCAAGACGAGTGGTTAGGAGCTGGACATCATGTACAAGGCATTAGAGGATGGTCTTAGCACTTGTTATCCATTCGGGCAGAACACGCTCATAGTGAAGATTTCCTCCGCAAAAATTCATGTTGCTCCCGACTCGATGAAGTACAGATCCATCATCGCAAAGCACACAGAACAACTCGTTCTATTCTACAGAGAATTGGGACCATGGCGGGCAAAGCCGCCTCTGTACTGTATTCCTCTGCGGGGTCCTCTGAGAACAAAAGAGAATGGGAGGGAGCTGCACGGGATTGAGCTTGTGCTGCCATGGATTCCAGCGTCCATGGACGCGGAGGGTGTGCTTGACGGAGTACACTACAAGTGGTGGAATTCTCCAACATGCCACTGGTACATCATTGGTGGCCAACACACGTACTTGGCATGCAAAGCACTTGGCGAGTTGGAGCCCGTGGATTCGGATAAGGCGAATTACTTCCTCGATCACGATATTATCCCATTGTGGTCGAGGGATCCGGAAAACCTCGTGAAGATCTCCAACCTCTTGAACATCAAAATCAAGGACAAGAAAGTGGAAGAGACCTTTGTGTTGCAGCTCCGGAAGATGAGGGATAAGTGGATCGAGTATGGTCGGCTCGACAGCAGGACCAACTATAAGAAATGGAAGGTAATGTGTCACTTCACTCAGCAATTTTGCTCTCGATTATTGACAATCTCATGAGCATGGTGGAATTAAATCATTGATTATGTTTCGTCGGCGGGCAGCCGACAACATTGTGATTGAGCTCATGTAAATGTCATCTATATCATTGTGTAGGAGTTCTGCAAGGAATACCTTGCAACACTGTAGGGGAAGGACTCCAAGACGAATACGTTGAAGCTGCCGCTTGTCTTTGCACCAGACAATATTTACAACAAGTGGCAAGAAGTCTTCGACGCATGGGATCGATCCCATGCATGTTTTTGCAACCTGATTGGTGAGGATGGAAAGAAGCCCCAAAACATCCTCAAAACTCCTCAACATGACCTCACCCTCCACGACCTTTAACACATTCTCGCCCTCTGGGACAAGGAATCCATGAAGTTTGCTCATGAAATCCTCACGAAGAAGGTATACTTGAAGGTAACCGAGGGGCGCGACAAGGATGCAGAAGGAGTTTCGCTCAAATCTTGGTGTCAGGATAAGAAGATGGAATACATCATGAAGAACGAGCTCATGCTGATGTATCAAAAGTATCCATTGAAGAAGGCTGGCGATAACACCTACTCACCTCGGTCGGTTGAAGAGTACATGCAGTTGGCGGACGAGAAGGGCATCAGCAATGAAACCATTATGAACATCAGACGCAAGATGGAGCTTAGTGATCCGGGGAAGGCCTACCTCAAAGGGAGGTACAGCGGAATTACACCAAGTACCACCCTAGCTTCAGTGGAGTTCTATGCGGCGTTACAGAAGTATGCCTTCAATTGCAACGATGTTGTTGATGAGTATAGTGTCCATCACGAAGTCCGGGTTGCGCAGGAGCTTGAGGACGTCGTGAGCCTGATCGACGAACCCGGACTCTTCAATCTTGAAAAGGCGGTGCCCGAGATGTTCATCGTGTTCGACTTCGATAAGTGCGGGATTCCGATCTACTACAACAAAGACGCGCTCAAGGCTGTTGCAAAGAGGGTGTTGCGGGGTGAGGGGGATGGCAGGGAACTCTACGCCCCTTCAATCTTCATCACAGACAACGAGTCCAATTTTATGATTGAGACTGAATGTCATTTGAAGAAGCTGGATTGCGTAGTCCACACCATCCGCTACCTTCCAGACTCCAGTGGTAGATTCACTCCCTCTGCCATGGACGAGAGACCCATCGTGCATGTCAACATCGTCTTCAACCACCTTGGAGCTCCATGGGACCGCCTGCACTAGTTCCAAAAGGTAACTGGATTGACGAAGCCTCTCAGTCCACTCTATGACGACGCTGCCTTGCCCTCGGCTAAGAGTTGGGTTGGAGATGAATGCCATCCAAGCTTAGGGTTGCTCTCATCAATTTTGCAACCCACATTCGTGAAGGGCAACTCAAGTCTGACCGTCTTCAACACTTGGGATGGAGGCAACATGACTGCATTGGCCTTGGTAAGTCACCTCTCCTTCCTCCATTCATTCCTTCTTTCCATCACCATCTTGTGTCTGTCGGCGGCCCGCCGATGAGACAATATTCATACTGATCATTGACCAAGACTATTTGCCCAACAACGACACAAAGCGACGGTGATCAAATTTGTTTGTGAGGAGGCGGAGGTTGCTGTCGCGATGGAGCGAGTGCAAGCCATGTCCTTCCTACCGGGGAGAGCTCAACTGCTTGTGCTAACACTTCCAGCTGAGCCCGCTATGGAACCCAGTGAAGTGGTAAACTTGACTAAAATCGACCAGGACTCAGAGCATGGGACCGAGATTGGCGATGATGCGATGGACGACAGCCTTTTCCCCGACAACGTCCAGAACGATGGACTACTCACAACATCCGACTTAGGTGTTCGTCACGATGAAGCACACTTGATAAGGCCTCAGAAGGGAGGAAAGGCACCAGCTATGGTGCGACCAGAGGTGAAGCCGTGGCGCGATGACCGTCCCCCTACACCAAGCGGGATGATCGTCCCCCTGTACGCACAGCCTGCGGATGAAACCGTCGTGCGCTCACAAGGTGCCTTCGTCCCCCCCCGAGCTGTGACCTCCATCGACCCTGGAGTCGGCAGCTCGCCGACGCCGCCTGCACCAAGCCCAGCTGTATCTGGTGGGCCTGCACCACGTGAGAATCCTTCGAGTTCTTCACAGCCAAGCGCATCCGCTACTCCATAATCCGGCAAAGTTCTATATCATGCACTGGTGACAGAAGTGGTGAGCAAGAAGAAGAAACCGAATGTGAGGATTATTCCTCCAAACCGGACTACTTACGTTGCGGCTTCCAAAATCAGTGGAGGCCAGACTCCCTAGAGTTCCGCCCCCAAGGAGACAGCGCAAAAGAAGCAACGGAGTCATTTACAAAAGAGCAAGGCACCATCGGAAGAAGGTGGCGTTTCATCGGGAGTGCCGTCACCGAAGAGCACTTCGAAGAATAGCAAGGAGGGGCGGTCTCCGAAGCAGTCGCCTCTGCCTCCGAAAAAGGGATTGAGGAAGTCAAAGAGGGGGGATAGCGATGGTTCCACCCCAAGAGAACTCTCAAAGTCCCCTCACTCTGCTGATCATCCCAGCACGGGGCTTTCACCTACTGCTCCTCCTGTGAGGCAAAATATAGGCAATAGATTCGGAGGTTAGTCACGAGATAGTGCACCTAGGAGATTTTTCTTGCAGTTTAGCACACTACCTTTATAATAAATGTACTTTATCACGTGAACACAAAGCTCATTTTCCATGGTTGTTTTTTTGAGTTCGCAGTCTATTATTAGAATGTGTTTTCATGTTCCACTTCTCTATCGGCTGCCCGCCGACTGTATATCTAATAGCTTCTATATTTTTATCAATCAACAGTTCATCCGGGTATTCCTCTTCCTGCTCTTTCAACTCCAACAATTGACAAAGATGGAGCGGATCGGGAACCGGAGGCATTTGAGCACGACATTCAGGTGGGCAGACAACCACTCAATAACTATTTCCTTGTCCTCCAAGTAGACGGTGTGTTACTCGCCCTGGATATTGACAAGAACGGGTCGTTGTATAGCAAGATCCGGCCACGCATGGTTGAGTTTCTTAACTACTGCGTTACGAACTTCAGTATTGTGATCTGGAGTTCGGAGAATCCAGATAGGCATGCCCATGAAATGAAAATCCTTAGAGATGCATGTCCCAACATTAGAATGCTTGGTTATATTTTTGATCAGTCGTACTACGACGTGGCAAGGTTTGGTGTTTGGGGTTAAAAACTCTACCTGAAGAGGCTGTCTACGCTTTTTTTGAGTCCCTCGGCGCTAAAAGGAATTGAAGCAAATAGCGGCAACACCCTGTTGATTGACGTTTCTCCTTTTACAAACGTCAAGATTAGTCCATATAATGCCATCTATTCGGTTCCCTTCACCATGGATTCTATTGAGACCGAAACCAATGAGTCCTCTGTTCTCTTCAAGGTCTCAAAGTTCCTTGAAGCCATGAAAGAGTCAGGCATGCTTGTACCCTTGTATACCGCGGTTGTAGATTGCCTTTCCTTGGTGAAAGAATCGGCTGTGCCTTTCAAAAGTCCAAGAAAGGCAGCTATTTGCTTGGTAGAAAAAGACAAAACTTCCACAGCTAGGGCCGTCGTCCCTGGGATCCGTCGTCTCTTACCAGGTGACCCTAAATGGGAGCAGTACATATGGTCGTACCCAAGCAATAGTCGTCCACATCTTAGTACTACATGGAACTTGCCGTGGGCGAGCAGCCGACGCTTGCAAAACCCATGTTGTACTTCATGTCTGTATAAATCTACAAAAATAAAGACTGTCTCCAACTTTCTGTGGTTCATATTTCAAATTTATGTCGTCATAACAATCACAGTGTCCGGTGCTTATGTTTGATACTTATTATATCTATGTCATTGACTTTTGCCTCCAGGTGCCCCACATTGTCGTTGGGTCTCAAGCGGTGGGAGAATCCATCCAAAAGCATCCTGAGGTGCCAACTGTGAAGGTCAATCACTACTTCCTTGTCCTTGGTGTAAACGGTTTGTTGATCGCACAAAATATAGGCAAGGACGGATTGTGGCATACCAAATTCAGGCCGAAGTTGGCTGAGTTTATCAACTTCTGCGTGGATAACTTCACAGTTGTGCTTTGGAGTAGCGAAAGTCAGCCTAAGCTCGCTGCCCAATTGGTAGCCCTCAGAGGCCACTGCCCGGTTCTTAAAGTAGTCAAACACGTATACGATAATTTCTACTCTGATGTAGCTAAGAAACTCGTAGGAACTCGGAATGTATACCTCATGAGACTGTCTACATTGTTTTTGAAGCGAAAGGCAATGTTAGGATCTGGCGCGAATAGTCAAAACACCCTTTTGCTTGACGACTGTCCTTACAGGAATGTGAGGAATAGTCCTCTGAATGCAATGCATCCAATGACATTCACCCTAGAGTCAATGGAGTCGGACAAAAACGCCGTTCTTCCCGGGGTTGTTAAGTACCTTTCCGCTTTGTTAGAGTCAAGCATGCCTGTACCCGAATATATTCGGAGGAATCCTAGCTCTGGATGCCCCGAACTCTCCCCCGGTGACCCACAGTGGGAGGACTTTGTTCTGGCGTACCCGAGCAGTAGGCGTCCTCCTCGTACGGTTGCATAGTAGTTCGGCGTCGGCGGGCAATCGACGCCAAAATCGTCCAATTTTTCCAGGCTTTGACATTCATGTCTGTAACATCAGTTTTCTATGGAACAAAATCCCTCACAATAATTATCGTCTCCCTTGCACATGGCTCATCACCTATTGTATGCATTTGAATCGACTTTTCCCTTCAAGTGGACTGTCTTGACAACGAGATGGAGGAGCTGGTTACGATTGCTGAGAACCTGGTCATTATATATCTGGATGACAACACAGCGGAGAGACTGAGTCCTCACCCAATCGACAGCTCGCAGTCGACGGCTTCCGTTCCCGAAAATCGTCCTACCGACCACTTTGGTATGGAAGATGACGATCGAGACTTTGCACCATCACCGATGGAGGAGGTGGGGCCCAAACATGTCTACCGTGTTCTTGTTGAATCCGTCGCGGACCACAGTATCAATCGAGAAGACGACAACCAAGCCTTCGCCTCTGACAAAGCTTGGCCTTGGGCGGTCGGAGTAGTCGGCGGGCCGCCGACCGCTACATCTATCACATACCCGGCTGCCAGCGTGAGCTCCGAAGTTGTTCCAAGGAACATTCAGGTGGGTCCTTCAAGATACTACCTCGTCCTAGAAGTTAGAGGGCTTCTAATGGCTGAACGATATGGTTCTCCGGGAAAAGATAAGAAGCCCCATTTTCATCAAAAACCTAGGCCGGGTCTTCTTGAGTTCCTGACGTTTTGCCAATCCAACTTCGGATTGGCATTCTCGTTCACCAAGAAATATCAATCCATGAACAGACACATGGGTTACTTGCGCGAGGTGTACCCTGACCTACATTAGGACATCCGAGAAATGACCAACGGGTTTTGTGATATATCTGCCTGGAAGAATCCCAAAACAATGAAGTGCAACATGCTGCTGAAGTGGCTTGCTTGCCTTTTTTGAGATAGACGCTATCTTATTGGGCCAGACGCTAATGAACGGAACACACTTCTGATCGATCATTACCCCCTCCGTAATATCCTCAATGATCCTTTTAATGCAGTGCATCCTTCAATATTCACATTCTCTATCCCGGAACACACACCGCCTGGTGGACAAACGTATCTTCAGAGTATGATGATTCCCTGGCTTCAGGGACTATTGGAGTCCAGATTCAGCATCCAGGATTACTGCAAGCTCACCCAAAACTCCGATTTGGATGAGCATCGTATTTTCCCGAGAACAACGGTCCACAACAGATATCGAGAAGTCCTCCCTTCTCACCAAGAGGGCTACAACAAGCTATGTTGTCTAGATGAAGTAATGGCCAAGTTGACAGTTACTCTCCCACCTTAGAGAGCCATCTATTCTCCAAGGGACTCACGGACAGGCACCCACTTTAATTCACTGGACTCTCGCCCATCGTAAACAGTGGTAAATGTTATAGACGGTTCCATGTAATTACTTTTATATATTCATCTCAAATTTTGGTGAACTATTTTTCTCTATTTTATATTCCTCGCATATCTTATTTGAGTGGTTTGTTTCTTATCCATCTACTTGTTGGAATTTTCTCCGTCGGCGGCCCGCCAACGTGTTTAACTTCTCACTTCCACCCGTAGTTTGCATCATGACAATGTTTCTTTAACATTTTCCACGGAACATCCTTCCATTTCAGATGCCTGCACGCTCCTCCATCACCGATTCAAAATGTATTATAGTATGCGTCAATAGTCTTCTTTGCTATGTGGACCCTTGCAAGCCGATATCTTTTGATTTCCCTCTTGGGAATGTTGTCCGGAGGCCGGGCCTAAAGAAACTATTCGAAATGTTACTTCCCCGCTTCAACATCGGGTTGTGGTCAACGATGCCTCTAAACAAGTTAAAGCCGCTCTTGTTGCACATTCCTCCGGATGGAGTCTTTCAATGTTTGTCGTTTGTTTAAAGCAGAAGTGACTTAGCTGATAGTTCCAAGTTTCCTTGGAGCTACAAGATGCCGTCCACTCTCTATAAGAAGAAGCAATCTAGACAAGTTCGCAAGCCCCACCAAGTACTGTTTGTCGACGTTGACCTCAAATCACTCCGACATACCCCCGACTCGATTTGCTATATCCCCTGGCCGTTCCGAGGTCATTTGACCGCTCCAACCGAAGACGGAGTAATCCCGAATGTAGTGACAGACATCATTTCGCTCATCTACCCCCTCCTTAGATTTTCATCCGTCCCTGAATATATGTCGCAAGTTGAACGCCCGAGTCAGGCGCACTGGATGGTTACGCAAGCGCGCAAGTATGGGCGAGCCGTAGTCAGATGGTCGGAAGTTGAATGGTAGGTCTTTCTCCATCGGCGGCCCGCCGACTGTCGTTCGTTGAGCACATTACCTTCGAACTTTTTGTTGTCATATTGACAATCCCTAGCGCTTTTTGTTCACATGTTCTTTTCATTGACACTGTTCTAGAACTTATCTTGTTGGGTAGCTTAGGAGGTTTTTTTCAGTACGATTAGTTATTTGGAAAAGACGTTTACTTTACCAGGTCTATTTTGTTAATCGGCGGGTAGCCGACATTGTACTTATCCTCTTATTAATTTATGTGTTCATGTTCTCTGGCTGCATCATCGATGTGTTGCCACTGCCATTTGAACTTTTCGACGCCATTCTCAGAACCCATGTTCGACAATTCCTCTCGCATATCTTTTATCTTCCGCGATTATTTTTGTTTATATTGACCTTGGATTTTATTGTTACCGTAGAAAAGGTTTAAGCAAATTGATGCAGTTTGTTGCTCTTGTCTTTGATCGGCTCTGAGCCGACAACCATGTACTGTGATTTTTCAAATAATATTGACGTCATTCTTTAAACTTTTGCTTACGGTATGTATGATCTGGAATTTGATAACAACACCCTAAACCATTGGGCGCCACTAGAATCCTACGACTATGGTAGATTTTTAGAACATCATCAACGGTCTGGCTATATTTTCGCCCTGAACTCTCTCTAGAATGGGTGAAGCCCATTTTCATGAGTCAGCTATCCGCCGATGAGATGTTCTCGCCACTTTTATTTCTAGAATTTTTTTTTTCCACATTTAGTTAAATATCCGTTACTTCACAAAGTTACATCATAGTTGTAGTATATCAAAGCTATATAAAATCACCCACAATTAAAAACATTACACATCACACCTTTTTCATCTTGATCCAATTTCCTTGCTAAAAGCATTAAAACATTTTTTAGAGCCATCGCATGTGAAAATGCAACATACAATTGCGCATGTGAAAAAATGTCCTTTGTCAAGCAAACACCAATCTTAGTAAGTGTTTGCCCTTGAGACTTGTTGATAGTCAAGGCATATGCGGCCCAAATTGGAAACTGCTTGCGGTAAATTGGAAAAGCAAGCCCAACGCTCTTTGTAATAAAAAGAATTTGTGGTATAAATGCAACATACCCCACACGATTATTTGTAATAAAAAGAATTTGTGGTATAAATGCAACATACCCCACACTTGTAAGGACTTCCGCCTAAATTACTCGAGTCGAGCATCGGCGTACTATCAATCTGGTACCATTGTATAATCCATCTGATGCATTTAGATTGCAAGAAGCATCATGGGTGTACCATCTTTGAGCCTAAGCTTATGACGTGGCCACCCCCTAACTTCTAGCGTATTAAAAAACCTTGTTGAAACCATATTGGCACCATCTTCATCGTCCACCTTCACAACACTCAAATAAATATGAGTAGCCCTATGAATCATGTCAAGCACGTCATTGTTGATTTTAGCCACGTCATCATTGCGTGGCGCTAATATAGCATGGCTATTAAGAAAGACCTCTAGTGTAACCCCTGTCATAACCGATGGGGTTTACACTACATAGAGGATTGATGTCTTTATTATACATGTAAATCAAGAGAATTGTTATGTGTTTGTACGCAACACATGATATTTCACGATAATGAGTTGTTATACCGTTATGGATTTGTGCTAGAGGATAACCCTAATGAATATCTTATGGTACGTAAAAAGAAGAACTTTAAATTCTCTCACGAGGGAATTGTAGATTTGTTTAAAGAGCTTTAAGGTATAGCAATATTTAATATATACAAAGAAATTATCATTATCCTCTATGTATATCATTCTTTGGTACACATGACCTCTTTTTAATCACTTATTATTGAAATACTAGTAATGGTATCCGTCATTCCGACCGGGGAAGGTTTTTTATTATTGCTCCTCAAAATAAAATTTGTTAGACGTATTATATTTGAGATTGCAATTTGCATCCCTCAGAGTTCAACGTTTAACATTACAGGACCCATTGATCTTATGTGCGGCATCAATGGCCTTCAGCGCAAGGCCTCCTTGTATACAATGTTGCGCATAAGCTGATCCTTGGCCCGTTCTACAGTTTCTGCTTCAAGAAGAACAATAACGTTTTTGGGAGCCCTGGCAAGTGAGAAAGCAACATACAACTGACCGTGGGGAAACACGTTCTTCGTGAGGCAAATGCCAACCCTGGGAAGCGTCTGCCCTTGAGACTTGTTGATTCTCATTGCATATGCAACTCAGATCGCAAACTGCTTGTGTCGAACTAGAAATGGAACTTGCCTAGATTGTTCATTGATCAAGGGAATCCGTGGGATAAAAGCAACGTAACCGGCACAATCTCCCGTCAACACTTCTGCTTTGATCACTCGCAGCGCACATTGTCGAACAATAAGGCGCGTGCTGTTACATAGACCATTGGTTGGATCCAAATTCCGTAAAAGCATGACTGGTGTTCCAATTTTGACCGTGAGCTTGTGCGGTGGCCATCCGTTGATGTCAAGATTGTTGAGGTACTCCACGGGAATCAAGTTGGCACCTTCCTTGCTACCCACCTTATCCGCGCTTAGAAACTCAGACGTATCGCTTAGTACCATGTCAAGCACGGTTGCGTTGATTCGTGAAACGTCGTCATTTCGTGCGGCATGGATGGCACGACTACTGAAGTACTCACGCGCATTTGCTTCGACGTCAGCAATTCCTCCATAGACGACATTGATCAAGCCGTTCAAGGTGTGATTGCCGTCAATCATCGCTCGTGGACACCTGATCATGTCATCCTTCACCTTCTCCAGCATGTCCTCCCCTAGCGCCACGAGCTACTTTGGAAATGTACGGTTGCCCAAATCCACATTGTGTTCACCAACAACAGCGCGCATGTTCCGTTGAAGTTGGCAGACGTACACTCGATTCCACAGATGAGATTCCTTGATGGATGCCGCAATGATATCTGGGTCGAGGTCCTAGGGCACCACTAGCAGGACTTGTCAAAAATCACCGCACATGACAAATGTGATGCCGCCAAACGGCTTGTTGTGACAATTGGTGATATCCCTCAGCGTGCAATCCACCGCCTAGAAGGCAAACTTGCTTTTCATTGGAGCTTTGTCCAATAGAATCAGCTCTACGCGGCAAATCATCTCTGCGAGATCGCCTTGCTTGCTGAAATTGCAGACAGATGTGGGACTAAGCTCAATCGGAATCTTGAACCTTGAATGCGCCGTCCGCCTAAGCCTTAGAAGCAACGCTGTAATTCTTGACGAAGCCACTTCCAACACGATCTTGCTCTGCCCTAGGACGGCCTTAAGGATCACGTTCTCAAGGTATGTCTTGCGTGTCCCACTGGGGCCATCAACAAACAAGATCGTGTCGGCTACATCGTGCTGACAGGAGTCCATGATCTGGCGGTAGATATCCCGCTACTCCTTGTTCAACGTCTCAACCTCACGCTCAGCTTCGGCCCTCAGCTCTGCAACGTTGAACGACACCTGCTCGGCCACATACCAATTCCCCTGCGGCTCCTCCATTGCAAACTCAAGCTCTGGCACGTTGAAATCCGCCAGAGTCATCTCGCTGTTTTGAAGGATCTACGCAATGAGATTGAGGGCAAGGCTTAAAATCTGCTGCAGGGATGGATCTTGCAAGCCCTTGTTCTGACGAAGCCGATGAGCACAATCATCAGACAGGCTAGCGTTGAATTTCTCCCATAGTTGCCTCGGATCCGCTGGTGGGCCATGGGTGAGGATCGTTACAAAGAGCGATCGCAGTTGTGCTCCGCTGTGCATCAACGCGGCTTTACGCAAGCACTGCTCCCAGTCCTCGTCGTTCTCGTACAAATTGCGCGCTACGCACGCCTCCTTGAACTCAAGGTGCTGGACACCCTCAAACCTCGGAAGCGCCTCTGGACTTGTTGGATCCTTCACCACTGTCAACAGCGTACGCATGAAGTATCTCTTGCTTGCGTTTGGGCTCGCAAAATAAAGTCAGCCAATATACATCCCACCCTTGCGCACAATCCACTCCTTCCTCGAGTTGTTCCACACAAAGCGTAATGGAAAGTCGAAGTATCAGGTGTCTCGTGCGCCCGTTGTGCACTTTGTGCAATTGGCCTCAAACCAGTGGATCAATGTTGTCTTCCGCGCTCTCTCCGCATTCAACCCCTGTGCCAAATCTCTATTGGCACTAAACGTCACCCGTTGTTGGTATGGCAGGTGAACTTGGAGACGCTGGATCTGTGGAGTATGGTTGTGCATCCTGAAGCTGAACAACCGCCATGCCACCTCCGGAGCTGAGACGTAGCGCGCGTCAATGTACTGTTTGATTTCATTGATGTCCTCGATGACCACGGTTGCCCGGTCATGGCCCTTGTACACGTACTTGAATAGGTACTTGACGGTGGAAATGGATGAACATACCTCACATGGGAAAATTGGTGAGATTGATGCATTTGGGTGTAAAGATCTGCTGCACACCGGGCCACCCTCTCACCTCGACATTAATATATGCATTGTACTTTGTACTCAGGTAGAGGTTGTGTGGGACGATCCATCGATTGTCCACGCACCGGGCTATTGAGTCAATAAAAGACCGCCCATCATCACGCCGCCTGTACTCGGGGTACCATCATGATCTGCGCTTATCTCCTCTCGGAATGTCTTTGGGTACCGTTTGGTACATTTCCCCTCTTCCATGCATGGCGCGTTTGGGTATTTCGCCCCGCATAGTCCATAAACCAAGCAATGCGTGACTGTCTCGAATGCATCCGGATGCGTCTCCCGCATATAATCTCTACCGAGACAACAGAATTGATCTCGTCGACTGTTCTCAGCTTTGAATCTTTGTCCAGATCAACAGGATGTGCCCGTGCGGAAGGCCTTGCTTCTGAAACTCAATCACGCACCTAGGTGTATCCGAGCACAGTCCCAAAAACTTTTCAATCCTTGAGATTGGTCATGAGCTCCTCAAACTTGATGCTGAACACACGCGCCACCAAATCCAGCCGATCTTGCGCCGTCTGCCGCTCTTCCAGCTCCTCTGTGATCTCCGTCCACTTTGGATTGTAGGTAAGCAAGATCGTCCAGTACAGCTCACATCGAAGATCTTGTTGATTCTCTGCAAGCCAGTTCAACCTGTTTTGTTCGGCGTACGCCCACGCATCCACCATGTACTATTCGAGCAATCGACCGACCAGGAAGATGTGCTCGTCGTGCTCACGTGGATGCAGCATGTATGCATAGTACTGCATTTGAGACACGCATCCCGCCTCCACTGCCCCGCACGACATCTTGATTGACATTATTGAACAGTTGCGCCTCCTCATCATACTCAAATCCTTGTAGCGGCATGGTTGTGGTCCAGCCTTGCCGCCCATCAGGAAAGAACATGACGTAATGGAACGGAGTGTATACCGAGTGCAGAGCCGAAAGGCGCTGGAGCGGTCCTCCACGGAGCCTAACAATGACGTTGCGATCAATCATGCTGCCGTTGTGCCCATCTCTCACCATGATCCCTCCAATCTCGTCGTCTTTTGGCATGTTGTACCTACGCTGGTCTTTCGACGACAAAGATAACAGCCAAAGTTTGAGCTCTGGTGCAGGTTGGTCAGCAATGCGCTATTGTACCTGCTCATACACCTGTGCATACGGATTGCACTCGTGCAGCATAGTCTGTAGCTCGGCCATCGTCCGTCGATGAAGGCTGCCAAAGACGTTCATCCGACCGTCGAGTACGGTGCTACTATCGGTGATGTACAGCTGAGAGAACTTTGGAGCTTCTCCCGCCTCCGGCAGTAAGCTTCCCATCTTATGATACAATAAACCTTGAAGCCGAAATGTGTACACCCCGCCTTACGCGAACCCTTCATCAATCTTAGCACCCAGTGACGTAAACAACAGAGTGTTGTTGTACGCCTGGGTGTTTGTTCGAAATGCCTTTGCCATGGGCGTCTAGCTGCTCTGAAGGGTCTGAAGAGGCTCAGGCGGCGGCGCTAGCGGTTCAATGTTCGAGACCTTCCCTCGATCGCAGCATATCGTGAAATACGGCTTTGCAATTGTCGATCCGTGCCCCACAACTTACTCCTCCAACCAGTGAAGCACACGGCATGCCTGACAGCGGATGTTCATGCGGCGAAGGACAAGTTGAAGTACACCCCTAGCTGCATTGATTGCTTGCCGCGCAAGAGGGATTTCAAGATTGGCTCGGTGTGCTTGCCAATCCTGCTCACGCACTGCCGCTACGTGCTCCTCAGGTTGAGCCACCCTCTAAGCCGCACACGCTTTACAATCAATCAGGAGTTCCACAAGCCGTTCCTCAGCTGTGCGTGGGTCACCGCAATCCGCCACTCGTTGCTACTCACGCTGACGTTCTCCTTCTTGCTCCTGCTATAGAGCACGCTTGGTCTGCCATGCGGCGTAATCTGCCTCACGTTGAGCTACACTCCGATTCGCACGACGCTCGCGAGCAAGGCGATTTCTCCGTGATCGCCGGCTTTTGGTGACCACAGTGTCATTGCTCACGGCTGGTAGGACTTCTAAATTGCAATGCAAAGTGTTGTTAGAGATGTGCCATTCAAAGTGATAGCAGACATACGATGAATGTCTCCACACCTAGTATCAATACCCGTCGTTCCAAGCGAGGAAGGTTTTTTATTAGTGCTCTTCAGAATAAAATAATTGCAATCTAAAATATAATACATCAAACAAATATAATACATCAAACGCCACCCACCCAGAAGGCATCGTAAATTGTGTGCTTTTATTTTAAAGCTTGTTATGGAATGCCTTTTGGTATTAAAAGTTAAAATAAGAGACCTAGTCACAGGTATTGGAGGTGAGGTAGTTTAACAAACGCCTTCAATTATAGGTAGATGCCAAGCCTCAAAATTGTGTGCGCGCAAGCCCGGACTGAACACTGGGGGAGACAATGAGGGCAAACAGTGAGGTCACAAGTGTTGGTCACCACCGCAATAGCATCCACACTCGACCACATCTCCTTCTTGTGCTCCTTGCATTTTTTGTTAAGCAACTTCATTACCAATCCTAACTATTGTGAAGCTCATCTTCTACCCTTCCCTACAACTGGACACCATACCAACAAAATTCTGTTTCGGAAACTTTCAACCAACAAAGCGGTTTAATCAACATCAAAGTAACCACCAAATGCACAAAACCCGGCCAAACCCTAAAACTCCATTTCGGGTACATTACCAAGAGCAGCCATCTCTTTTCCGTTTCGGGTACCGAGGACTCTCATCATGCTTCGGCCACCATGGAAACATAGAAACTGGTGATTTCCATATGGGTACTCACAACTCAAACCATGGATTATACTGTAATCATATCAAAGTCTCCCAATCCAGCGAAAAAAGGATAAAAAATGCAATGATGCATTCCATTGGCTAACTTCCTGGACAGAACATTATTCTAAGAACCGAGCTTGTAGAAACACTACAAAAGGAAACACGGAAGACAGCTCAGGACTCCAGCTGGTGCGCATCCCATCAACCGTGACATCCTAGTTCATTATCCAAATTTTCAAAAACCCGGAACTCACTGATCAATCTCTCCAGGAGAAGAATCTGAACAACAAAAAAATCATATGAGCGAGGTTTCTCTAGGCCACAGTGAAACACTGCAAAAACGAACATCTCAACGCCATTTCTGTTGCACCACTGGAAAATGAGAGACACTTCAGATCTTCAGCTGGTGCATTTAATTCATGACAACATCCATTGACCATGAAGAAAAAGTTGAAAAAACTGGAAAAATTCACATGAGCAGGGTTTCCCTTCACAATTATTCACGGCAGAATCGAAGAGCCTCTCACTCAGCTGCCACAAAGAAGCATCCCACATTCTCTGATTTATCAAGACATCCCAAAAACTGGAAGCACCTTCAAGACCTAAGAACAGAGAAACAACATTACCAATCGAGAACTTCCCAGCTCGCTCTGTCAGTAAATACGTAGGTCCAACAACCGAGACAAATATGATTGCGCTCCACACCACCACATGGACGCTCCAATTTCGACTCACGACGCGCTGTAAGGGCCCTCTTCATGGTTGCACCAGCGCTATCTCTTGGAACTCTGAACCCCTACAGCCTCATCATCCAACATACTGCACCTCCCCAAAATCTTTCATCAAGCTCAAATTCTGCAACCTAATCCAAAAATTCATTAGAAATTAGAAACCGGAAAAAAAATAGGGCAGTTTATTAAATCGCTACATGATGTAGGGAGTTGAGCGCACCTTATAGTTGGCAAGATGTTGCTGGTATTGGCGCTCCTTCGAAGCCATCATTTTGAGGTTGGTGTTTTATTGCATCATCGGCCCCACCCGGAGAGCCACCTCCTCTTCAAGCAGAGCAAGAGCCCTTCAACCCCCATCCATTAGAAGAGGCATGTTTCATGATAGTAGCAATCTGGAACTGAATGCATCAACATGGATATGGACATGAAAAAAATCGTTGCAAAAACATGCAAAAACAAATAAGTATCACCTTTTCAGATACGTCAACCGGGCAATCGCTTTTCGCGTACAATCCAACAGCATTTTGGAAACCCGTTGAGCCTTGGATCTTGTCTCCTCCAGCTCGGTATTCTTTAATGACAACTCAGCGATGGCCATAAGGTAACTGCTATAGAATAGAAGAGATATTAATGCAAGATATACTTAACAGTACACCTCATGGATGAAATTTGTCACTCAAACTTAAGCAACTATCAGCATAACGGTTAATCTTAATTCAGGTAGGACCAATTCTTACCAAAACCAAAGGAACATCTCTACAATTCTAGGAAGACAATTAATATCTACACATTGAACTAATAAAGCAAGACGTTCCGTGCTCACAGCTCCACCCATACATGATCCCGATAGGAAGGAGTACTAAAAGATCACTCGTAAAACAATGTTAAGTCACGAAGCCTTGTAAAGTTAAAACATACATACCTAGTAGATTCCGTGTCTTTAAGGTCAAGCAAATTGGCCACATTGGCAAGCGTATTCGCAGACATAACCCCCGACTGCGACAGATTCTCTTGCGAAAGCCCGGTGCATTTGAGCGTCTCGCGGATCCTAGCAGTTGGCACAACAACAAACATCCATCAGGGGAAAAAAAAAACCACCGGCATCAATCCTCCAAAGCACAAACCTACCCTAGCTACAGAACTCCGTGGCCCGCAGGCGCAGATCCACAGCGACGATGGTGGCAGACTGCGTGCAGTGCTGCGACGGCACCGTTGGGTTATGCAGATGTGCCACAGTGCGTGGCGAGTACTCGAACTCCAAAGTAACCATGCACAAAGTCTAAAGTAACCACCAAATACACAAATTCCAGAAAAAACTGGCACAATGTGACCAAATGGGCACCAAATTAGGCGAGAGAGGCGGAGATGGAAAGAGCGGGATCTACGGCACATTTCAAATAAAATGATGCCATCATACCTCACGAAGATAATTCGCGGCCTTCAAGTGCTCCTCCAACTTCCGCTTCTTCGCAAATGCGGCAACGTTTTTGTCCGTGCTCTAGTGACGCTTGTCTACAACATTGACAGAGAGTGCAAGAAGAGAACAAAGAAAGTGATACCCTTCCATGCATTTCTCAAATTTTCTATCTTGGTTTGCTGTGCGGTGATGATCTTTTTGGTCTGTTGTGCAGTGATGCGGTGATGGTCTTCTTCATCTGTTGGAGCGGCGGACAGACAGACTGGTGCCTATTATATAGGTAGATGGTTAACAATATACCAAGCTTGTATATTTGATAAAGTTACTATAAATTTTTTTGGAAATAAGTCATGCAATTCATTTTAAATTGGACCTTAAAATTTATCATTTGAATAAACAATCGAGCACGAACGATTGAAATACTTGTCATCAATTATATGATGAATATCTAATCAATAAGCAAGGGATGTATGATATAACAACATTGATCATTGTCGTAATTAAAAAAAATTGTGTTTTTACTAATTAAATATTTCCTACATGAACTTGTGCCAAGTTGTACACAACTATTAGTATTGATGTTGTTGTAACTAGATATTTTAATGTGCTAAAAAATATTACTTAAAATGATGAATATCTGGTTTTATTGCTATGGTAAATTTCTACCTCTATATAAAAATTACTTGAATATCTTAAAAATATACAAATTTAATAGTTAAAAGTACATATTAGTTTTAATTAAATTTCTTTATATCATCATAGATTACGGTGAAGTGTAGATCCTGCTGATTTGAGGGGAATTTCAGCACCGGGGGAGAGGAAGGAAGAGGAGAAGGAAGAGAAGAGAAACTCACCACTTGCCAGTAAGAGACGTCGAGAGCTGCCAGAAGGTGCCGTAGGTCCAATACTCCATGGACTCCTCGACGAGCGAGTGCAAGCGGCAGGGCAGCACGGTCTCGCTTAGCTCCAGCCCTTTCTCCCCCGTGCTAGCGAGATCCATCGTGCGCTTTGTAATTCGGAATCTCGTAAGCCGGCCTCATGAACGTCTTGATTGTGGCCGAGTCTTCGGCGTCCCATAAGCTTGGCACTTGCACGGCCTCCTTGATCATCCAACCCTATCAAACACACTCAGAATCCCAACTCAACCACCGCACTCCAACCTCACCACATTTATACCGCCACCTCCCTCCACCTCCATCTCTCCACCAAAACCCTCAAAAACACTCATTCATTTTTTAAAAACTCCAGCAAGGAGAGATCGGGCGGACTTCGGCACCATTCGGAGCGAGAGCCAGTGCGCTATGTTTCTCCAAAACTTACACCGACTCTTATGTTTCTTAAAAGCGGCATCCAATTGCATCTTCCAACAAGTTCTTAAACTTCGGCTGGAGGTTCTGAACGGCAATACTCCACACAAATCTGCTGTTTTCGCTCCTCGAGCTGGAGATGGCTCCTCGGGATGGAGGTTCACCGTAGCCGTCGTGTTCCCGACGCCTCGTTCTCCCGACGTGATCACTACCATGCGCGGCACCTCTCCCGCGAGCTCCGGCTTGCGATTCCAAGCTCTTGAGACGCGCGGCCACGGGCGTGATCGTGATCAAGGATCGCTCGTCCAGGTCCCGGAGCGCGGACAACCCTTCCAAGCTGCGGCACCGTAGAGATTTGTACAAAGGGCTAGAAGGATGGATTAGGGCTTGTCGCTCACTTGATGCCCATGTGCCGGACCGTCTCCATCGCAGCCGCCACATGGCAACACAAGGTCGATCTTGAGCGCAGGCGCAGCGTCTGGCAGCGGCCGGCAAGGTCTAGGATTGCTTGTCGCTCCACATGTTGGAACTCCGTAAGCGAGAGGTCGAGCATCAGCAGCGACGACGACACTAAAGTCACCTACGCTCTAGACATCCCGAACAAGATGCCATTGCAACGGTACTAGACACCTCGGAAGAAGAGAAGAATTGTCAATGACACTTTTCTTTCCTCAGAGGAACATGATCCGCCCACTCGATGCTCAGTGAGTCGAGTGGATTCTCCATCTTTCAAGGAGTTGGGTGTGAAAGTTTACAAGAGGCAAGTAGGCCTCCCGGTAAAATCTCTCGGGAAGGAATCAGTTGACCTTTCTTTCTCACCACTGGATTATTTGGTTGAGTCTTCAGCTGATATGCTTGTTGATCTAGTTGAGACTCCTCATGAATCTTCAGAGACATCCAATCTACCGGTGGATACTCCCAATCCACCGATAGACCTTCCGGTTGAGACTTCCAATCTTCCAGTGGACTCTCTGGACCATGTTCTTGTGGGTACTTCCAATCTTCTAGTCAATCCTCCTTTGGATCAACCGGAAGTTAATTCCACTTATTCAGATGAGTCTTTCGATTGAGCCTTTGTTAAATATTATGTGTTATTTTTTATTTATCCTATTGATTGATGGGATGTTGTTAAAGTTGCTAGATTTAAACACTAGGATGAGAGTAGTGATGTCAATGGCGCCCCATTGTGCACCTGGTCGCTACCACTTGAGTGATTTCTTCGGCTATTAATAATGTTAGGGAATGTTTTACCGATCTCGGATCGGGAGTCTTCGAGTTTACCGGTCTATCGGTAATCCGCCGGTGACTAGATTGCCCTTGATGTTAGGATCTGAATGTCATTTTGTCATTTTGTGGATCTAATTTTGGGAGATAGCTGTTGACTATTGAGCACTCTCTAGGAGCTAGATGCCATTTTGATATTTTGGGAATTTAATTTTGGAAGGTAGCTAGCAGCCTTTGTGTACTTAAGAAGCCTTGGGCTCTTGGTTTAAGCACTCTTATCTTTGTTTCTTTGATTGAATCTTGCCTTCATTGCTTGTGTCTAGAGTCTTTATTGAGCTTGTGTGAGTTGCGGTGGATAGGATTGAGTCTTTCTAGTGAGTGTTTGCTAGGATGTACAAGATTGTGGCTTGTTGAATGTTATGTGATTGATTGAGAGTTGAGGCTTTCGAAGGGAGTAGGATATCCAAGTTTGATAGGTGGAGTAAAATCTGAGATCTACTCCAAATCCTTGATCGGTGTGACTAGGAGGAGTTTCTTACCGGATGAAATCCAGAAAGCCTACGACTGTTTATGATAGCCTCCCTTAAGTGGGAAGTGTTTGGATTGGTGGGGAGGAGTAGTGATATCCCCCCTTAAATGGGAAGTGTTTGAATTGGTGGGGAGGAGTAGTGATATCCCCCCTTAAGTGGGAAGTGTTTGGATTGGTGGGGAAGAGTAGTGATATCCCCCCTCTTGGTACACCGAGAGAGATCTCGGCTAAGCTTGAGTTCGGAGTATTTCGAGGTTTCTACCCTTATAGTGGATGAAGTCCCTTGATCCCCATGGAAGGTTGTCTTGCTAATGTGATTTGTTTAGCATTACACTGTTGTGATTCTTGTATCTTCTTTGTTTAATTCATTGGGTGTGGTTGTAGTTGGAATCCGGCTTTGCGTGATCGATTTACCCCGACTATTTTCCAGTAGATTGTGAAGGCCAATGAACTAGCTGCAACCTTTTAAACGCTTTCAAGGTATAGAGTTAGATTGTGGATATTCTGGCCTCTAGACTGTGAGAACGGAGGGCAGTAACTTTTCGAGCACTGTAAAAACTTACTGGAAAACTACTCTAACGCTCAACAAAATTTAAACTAAACAATTGTGGCTACTTGTTACCAGTCACTGAGGTACCGGAGAAGCCATCCTCTGGGATGTGTTGAGGTTATAAATGTGAATTGTCTTTAGATTTAGAAAGTTTGACACATGATAAAAATCCCTTGAAACGATCTGGCTAGGTGGGCTCGCTTAAGATTAATTTCGGTTAACTTTGAGAATTACAAACTACTAGACTACGACACCGCAGCTGATTCTCTTCTCCCCTGACTCTCGGCCTGAGACTCACCAGTAGACTAGAGGGGCTCTTAGCGGACGACCGGCTAGAGACGCCACGGCCGACACCGGGCTACTTCCTAGAGAGGCCACGGAAGCTTTTTCTTGACTACTTGAGGCGGACATAGCAGCCACTACCGGGTACACTCCGGGCATCACGAGTCGCCGACCCCTGACTTTACCTATTGAGTCAACACCTCAGGCTGTAAACTCGGTGACGGTTGGTATGCAGGACTTGATTTCTGCTTTGGAGCAAAACCTGACGGTAGCTACTTAGCTTCGTAGTCTTTATACTGATTGGCAAGCCCAGACAGTGCCGAGGATGGAGCACAATCGGCTCTAGAAGCAGCATTGTTCCCTCCACGATTGAGTGGAAGCTCTGGAGGCCGAGTTGACTCGGACACGACAAGAGCTGCAGGCATCCTCAAAGGCGGAGGCGGCCAACTCTGCTTCCCGACTGCGACGCTTGGAGGTAGAGATGCTCGTGAACGCCAAGGTGAAGGCTCACGTTCAGTTGGTATTGAATCACTATTTCTTGGTGGAGGACTACCGAAAGAAGGGCCTCACTCCATTGACTCACCCACGTATGTAGTATAGATACATGAGCTCGTCTCACCAGTTGTTGTGGGATTCTTTGAAGCACTGTACGAATGATGTTGCCAGGTATTGCTAGTATTTGAACCGATTCTCAGTGGCCTATCCGGACTTTGATTTCCTGGCTAGCAATCTAAAGTCTCAGGCGGAGTTCGACCTCATCCTAACCCAAATGCCAACCAGTGGCAGTACAGCAGCCCCATTGGCGATGGCCTTGAATGGTGGCTATATGCCTGGCTATCCTCTACAAGGATGGGAGGGATTCTGCAGGCATTACACGCCAACGACGCCGACCTCGGCCACCTCCAATTTCCCAGCTCGGAAGTTACGATGTTCAACTTCATTTTTGTGGACCACCAAGAAGTCTTGAAGACGGTCTTTGCCCTACTCTCGGTAGTGTTCAGACTAGTGACCTAACTCTCTAGGATGACCTTTTTCTAGGGGCAAAGGTCCAGGGTTTGTCTCAGTCTGCCCTCCCTCTCGCGGAGTGACACCTCGTAGCGTTTCCGGATCGGCGGATGGACGTAGCGGCAGCCTCACGGCGACACCTGGCATAGGAGCACCCGGCGACATCTCCAGCAACATTTTCTTCACCTGTGGTTAGGAGCATTCAAGTGACTTTTAGCCCGATGGGTGTTAGCCGAGAGTCCTTTCCTCCCAAGTTTTATTTTTTCGACCCTTAGACCTTTTTCAGCAACACTTATACTCACCACGACCCCTCAACATCGGAGGACCGATGTAGTTTAGAAGGGGGATTATGTTAAGCGGAGAACCAAAATTAGAGGAACCAGATAGTAATTTTCTTTTTTGAACACCGGATGAGTTTTTAGCTCTCAAGTGGATGAACCTGGACAGGCGGATGACATCCGTCCTGACCAATTTCATCTGCCAGTTTGATGAACCTAGACGGCAGGAGGACTTTCATCTAGTCCAGTTTTCTTCCTCCGGATGAAACCAATTAGGATTTGGAGCACATTTTGGACGAGCTTTGGCAAGCTCTCTTTCTATCTTGCAACTTCGAGCTAGAGCATAGTCACTAAAGTTTAAAGGATTTTTTAGAGTGTTAAAAGGTTACATTGGGATTGGAAGACTTCGCTATGTAAAAAATAGTGAGCTAGTTGTGAGCCAAATAAACCCGCTTCTAGTGGGAAGCCTATCTTGAACACAAGACCCTACTCTAGGGATTCAGCCCCTTGTACAACCAACAATCACGACCATACATGCATACCTCATATTAGAGTGCAGCGGTTCATGATGTGTTTAATGTAGAATTTTGTTTATCATAAGTGAACTAGGGTTGGATTCTGCCTTTGCCTTATGGCCAGACTTTGAACATCCATAATTTTTGCCTTATGGCTCCATTTTCAATGTTTTCTGGCTTGAAAGGGATCAGCACGTTCTTGTTAATTTGATTAGACCACTTAGGACCAAGTCTAGACCAAGACACGACCTCCACAGCAGCCAACGGCAGACAGACCCCCTTCAAAACTTTAGAACTTTGTTCGACCTGAATTCCTTGTTAATAACTTCAAATTCAGCGTTTTTTCCTTCTATCCTTGCTAGTTTTTTGTGCTTTACACACAAGAGTCATCCAATCAATCAACCGACTCAAAAAGGCACTCACAAGCATTCGACCAACAGTACAATTAATCACCACATATACTTTGATTCACGACCCATACAACACAAGCACACCTCACCACTCGGTTGCTCACGGACTATTGTCATGCAAAATCACCTTCACCGGTTTTTTAAAAAAATTATCTAAATTTAAAATATTTTTTAGGTTTAGAAAACCCTAATTCTGTCCTAATTTTTACAGCGCTTCCGCACAATTTCTTAAGACGGTAAATTTATTGTTCTCCCGCTAAGGCATGCAACAATTGCAACACAATCACACTATCAATTCATGAGATTAGCAAGTTAAGGAAGGAGAGCTCCCTGATCCAGAATTGCAATTCACCCTCTGCCCTTGGTGCTCGGCTCAGCAGGTGCTCTTATCTTCGCCTTTGTGATCTCTCAAACCAGCTGGTGCTCTTGTGTTCGTCTTCTCGTGATCTCTTGGCTCAGCTAGTATTCTTCTCTTCGTCTTCGTGATCTCCTCTTGCTCGCTGTGATGTTCTTCTCTTCGTCTTCGTGATCTCTCGAATCAGCTCGTGCTCTTGTGTTCGTCTTCTCGTGATCGCTCGGCTCAGCTAGTGCTCTTCTCTTCTCCTTTGTGATCTCTCGAATCAGCTGGTGCTCTTGTGTTCGTCTTCTCGTGATCTCTTGGCTCAACTGGTGCTCTTCTCTTCATCTTCGTGATCTCTTGGCTTAGCAGGTGCTCTTGGGTTCGTCTTCTCGTGATCTCTTAGCTCCGCAGGTGCTCTTCTATTCGTCTTCGTGATCTCTTAGCTGAGCTAGTGCTCTTATGTTCGTCTTCTCCTGATCTCTCGGCTCAACAGGTGCTCTTCTCTTCGCCTTTGTGATCTCCTCTTGCTCGTTGTGATGTTCTTCTCTTCGTATTCGTGATCTCTTCTGACTCGCTGTGATGTTCTTCTCTTCGTCTTTGTGATCCTTTCTTCTTCGTGATCTCTTCTTCCTTGCACTGATGCCCTTCTCTTCCTCTTTGTCATCTTCTATTGCTCGCTCTGATGGCCTTCTGTTTGTCATCGTGAACTCATCTGGCTTGCTCTCATGCGTTTCTGTTCGTCATCGTGATTTCCTCTTGCTCGCTGTGATGCCCTTCTCTTTGTCTTCATGATCTCCTCTTGCTCGCTGTGATGTTCTTCTGTTTGTCTTCGTGATCTCTTCTTGCTTGCAGTGATGCCCTTCTCTTCCTCTTTGAAATCTTCTCTTGCTCGCTCTGATGGCCTTCTGTTTGTCATCGTGATCTCTTCTTGCTTGCTCTGATGCCCTTCTCTTCGTCTTTGTGATCTTCTCTTGCTCGCTGTGATGTTCTTCTCTTCGTCTGCGTGATCTCCTCTTCCTTGCCGTGATGCCCTTGTCTTCGTCTTTGTGATCTCCTCATGCTCGTTGTGAAGCCCTTCTCTTGGTCTTTGTGATCTCGTCTTGCTAGCTGTGATGTTCTTTTCTTCGTCTTCGTGATCTCCTCTTGCTCGCTCTAAAGCCCTTATCTTCGTCTTTGTGATCTCCTCATGCTCGTTGTGATGTTCTTCTCTTGGTCTTCGTGATCTCCTCTTGCTCGCTGTGATGTTCTTCCCTTCGTCTTCATGATCTCCTCTAGCTGACTGTGATGTTCTTCTCTTCGTCTTTGTGATCTCCTCTTGATCGCTGTGAAGTTCTTCTCTTCGTCTTCGTGATCTCCTCTTGATCGCTGTGATGTTCTTCTCTTTGTCTTCGTAATCTCCTCTTACTCGCTGTGATGCCCTTCTCTTCTTCTTTGTGATGTCCTCTTGCTTGCTGTGATGTTGTTCTCTTTCTCTTCGTTATCTCCTCTTGCTCCGCTCTGATGCCGTTCTCTTTGTCTTCGAGATCTTCTCTTGCTCGCTTTGATGTTCGTCTCTTTGTCTATGTAATCTTCTCTTGCTGGCCGTACTGCCCTTCTCTTCCTCTTCGTGATCTCTTCTTGCTTGTTGTGATGTTCTTCTCTTCGTCTTTGTGATCTCCTCTTGCTCGCTGTGATGCCCTTCTCTTCCTCTTCGTGATCTCCTCTTGCTTGTTGTGATGTTGTTTTCTTTCTCTTCTTGATCTCTTCATGCTCGCTATGATGTTCTTCTCTTTGTCTTTTTAATCTTCTCTTGCTCGCTCTGATGCCGTTCGCTTTGTCATTGAGATCTGCTCTTGCTTGCTATGATGTTCTTTTTTTCGTCTTCATGATCTCCTTTTGCTCGGTGTGATGCTCTTCTCTTCGTCTTTGCGATCTGGTCTTGCTCAATGTGATGTTCTCCTCTTCAACTTCGTGATCTCTTCGGCTCATCAGGTGTTCTTCACTTTGTCTTTGTGATCTCCTCTTGTTCGTTATGATGTTCTTCTCTTCCTCTTTGTGATCTCGTCTTGCTTGCTGTGATGTTCTGCTCTTTGTCTTCATGATCTCTTCTTGTTCACTGTGATGTTCTTCTCTTTGTCTTTGTGATATCTCTTGGTCACCGTGATGCCCTTCTCTTTGTCTTCATGATCTCCTCTTGCTTGCTGTGACGTTATTCTCTTCATCTTTGTGATCTCCTCTGCTCGATGTGATGCTCTTCTCTTCGTCTTTTAGATCTACTCTTGCCCGCTCTGATGTTCTTCTCTTCTTCTTCGAGATCTCCTCTTGCTTGCTCTGATGTTCTTTATGTCGTCCTTGTGATCTCCTCTTGCTCGTGGTGATGTTTTTTTCTTCGTCTTCCTGATCTCCTCTTGCTTCCTCTCATGTTCTTCTCTTCGACCTTGTGATCTCTTCTTGCTCGCTATAATGCCCTTCTCATCTTTTTCCTAATCTCCCCTTGCTCGCTATCATGTTCTTCTCTTCATCTTCGTGATCTCCTCTTGCTCTCTTTGATGCCCTTCTCTTTGTCTTTGTGATCCCCTCTTGCTCTTTGTGATGCCGTTCGCTTCGTCTTTGTGCCCTCCTCTTGCCAAGTTCGATGCCCTTCTCTTTGTCCTCGTGATCTCCTCTTGCAGGCTGTGATGTGATTCTCTTCGTCTTCAAAATCATGTCTTGGTCATTGTGAAGTTCTTTTATTTGTCTTCCTCATCTACTCTTGCTTATTCTGATGATCTTCTGTTCGTCTTCGTTATCTCCTCTTGGTCGCTTTGATGTTCTCGTCTCGTCTTCGGGATCTCCTCTTGCTTGCTGTGTTGCATTCTCTTGGTCTTTGTGATCTCTTCTTGCTCACTGTAATGATCTTCACTTCGTCTTTGTGATCTAGTCTTGCTCAATATGATACCTTTCTCTTCGTTTTCGTGATATCCTCTTGCTCGTTGTCACATTCTTCTCTTCGTCTTCGTGATCTCCTCTTGCTCCTTGTGATGCCCTACTCTTTGATTTCGTGATCTCCTCTTGCTTGTTGTGATGTTCTTCTGTTCGTCTTCGAGATCTCTTCTTGCTCGCTGTAATGTTCGTGTCTCGTCTTCAGGATCTCCTCTTTCTTGCTGTGATGCCTTATCTTGGTCTTCGTGGTCTCCTCTTGCTCGTTGTGATGATCTTCACTTCGTCTTCGTGATCTCTTCTTGCTCGCAGTGATGTTCTTCTCTTGTCTTCGAGATCTCCTCTTGCTTGCTGTGATGCCTTCTCTTGGTCTTTGTGATCTCCTCTTGCTCGCTGTGATGTTCTTCTCTGCGTCATCGTGAAACACCATATTCATTATACTAGGAGATTGGGAGCCTCCCAAAATATTATATGAAGCTTAAGTCGACCTAAACATGCAAATGTTTAGTGAATTTACACAATGAAATTTGTCCTATATGTACAATATGGGTACATATTCAGCTCGAGTCAAGCTGAATGTGCACAAACAATTTCTATTGGGAAAACCATTCATACCTTTCAAAGTCCTGGAAATCTCCCAATATAATGAATATGGTGTTGTGATCTCCTCTTGCTCGCTGTGATGTTCTTCTCGTCTTTGTGATCTCCTCTTCCTCGCTGTGATGTTCTCTTTTTCGTCTTCGTGATCTACTTTTGCTCGCTGTGATGTTCATCTCTTCGTCTTCGTAATCTTGTCTTGCTCGCTATTATGTTCTTCTCGTCGTCTTTGTGATCTTGTCTTGATCACTGTGACGTTCTTTTCTCTGTCTTTGTGATCTCATCTAGCTTGTTGTGATGTTCTTCTCTTGGTCTTTGTGATCCTCTTGCTCACTGTGATGTTCTCATGTTTGTCTTCGTGATCTCCTCTTCCGAGTGTGGTGTTCTACACTTCGTCTTTGTGATCTCTTCTCCCTCGGTGTAATGTTCTTGTCTTTGTCTTCAGGATCTCCTCTTGCTTGTTGTGATGCCTGCTCTTGGTCTTCATGATCTCCTCTTGCTCGCTATAATGATCTTCTCCTCGTCTTTGAAATCTCCTCTTGCTCACTGTGATGCCCTTCTCTTCGTCTTGGTGATCTCCTCTTGCTCGTTGTGATGCCTTTCTCTTCATCTTAGTGATCTCCTCTTGCTTGCTGTGATGTTCTTCTCTTTGTCTTCATGATCTCTTTCTGCTCGGTGTGATGCTCTTCTCTTCCTCTTTTTAATCTCTTCTTGCTCGCTCTGTTGTTCTTCTCATCCTCTTCTTGATCTCCTCTTGCTTGCTGTGATGTTCTTCTCTTTGTCTTTGTGATCCCGTCTAGCTCGTTGTGATGTTCTTCTCTTGGTCTTCGTGATCTCCTCTTGCTCACCATGATGATCTTCTCTTTGTCTTTGTGATCTCCTTTTCCGTGTGTGGTGTTTTACACTTCGTCTTTGTGATCTCTTCTCCCTCGGTGTGATGTTCTTCTCTTGGTCTTTGTGATCTCCTCGTGCTTGTTGTGATGTTTTTCTCTTCGTCTTCGTGATCTACTCTTGCTTGCTGTGATGTTTACCTCTTCATCTTCGTGATCTTCTCTTGCTCATTGTGCTGCCGTTCTCTTCGTCTTTGTGACCTCCTCTTGCTTGGAATGATGCCCTTCATTTCGTCTTCGTGATCTCCTCTTGTCGGCTGTGGTGTTCTTCTTTACGTCTTCGTGATCTCGTCTTCATCACAGTGAAGTTCTTCTCTTTGTCTTCTTGATCTCCTCTTGCTCGCTCTGATGTTCTTCTCTTCGTCTTCGAGATCTCCTCTTGCTTGTTGTGATGTTTTTGTCTTTGTCTTCGTGATCTCCTCTTGCTTGCTGTGAAGTTCTTCTTTACGACTTTGTGATCTCGTCTTGCTTGCTTTGATGTTCTTCTCATTGTCTTCGTGATCTCCTCTTGCTTGCTATGAAGTTCTTCTTTTCGACTTCGTGATCTCGTCTTGCTCGCTGTGATGTTCTTCTCTTGGTCTTTGTGATGTTCTTCTCTTGGTCTTTGTGATGTTCTTCTCTGCATCTTCGTGATCTCCTCTTGCTCATTGTGATGTTCTTCTTATCGTCTTCGTGATCTCCTCTTGCTTGCTGTGAAGTTCTTTTTTTCGACTTCGTGATCTTGTCTTGCTCGTTGTCATGTTCTTCTCTTGGTCTTTGTAATCTCCTCTTGCTCGTTGTAATGTTCTTCTCTGCATCTTCGTGGTCTCCTCTTGCTCTCTGTGATGTTCTTCTATGCGTTTTTGTGATCTCCTCTTGCTCATTGTGATGTTCTTCTTATCGTCTTCGTGATCTTGTCTTGCTCGTTGTGATGTTCTTCTCTTTGTCTTTGTTATCTCCTCTTGCTCGGTGTGATGTTCTTCTCTTCGTCTTCGTGATCTCCTCTTGCTCGTTGTGATGCCCTTCTCTTCGTTTTGGTGATTTCCTCTTGCTCGTTGTGATGCCCTTCTCTTTGTCTTTGTGATCTCCTCTTATTGGCTGTGATGTTCTTTTCTACTTCTTTTTGATCTCTTCTTGTTGGCTGTGATGTTCTTCTCTTACTCGCTGTGATGCCCTTTTCTTTGTCTTCGTGATCTCCTCTTGCTCGTTGTGATGTCCTTTTCTTCATCTTTGTTACCTCATCTTTCTTGTTGTGGTGTTCTTCTCTTCGTCTTCGTGATCTCCTCTTGCTTGCTGTGATGTTCTTCTCTTCGTCTTCGTGATCTCCTTGGCTCAAGTGGTGCTCTTTTCTTCGTCTTCGTGATCTCCTCTTGCTCGTTGTTATGCCCTTCTCTTTGTCTTCGTGATCTCTTCTTGCTTACCGTGATGCCCTTTTCTTTGTCTTCGTGATCTCCTCTTGCTTGCTGTGATGCCCTTTTCTCCGTCTTCGTGATCTCTTGGCTTAGCTGGTGCTTTTGTGTTCAACTCGTCTCTAATCTAATCGCCCTTTCTTACGCTCACCAAGGCTTGAGGCTCGCTCTCGATTAAGTCTACTCTCCGAATTCCTTCCTGGCGGGGGCTTGAGGATATCTTTTCTTATCTCGTACCTAATCTCTCCCTTGCTCCTTTAGTCTTCCCGCAGTCCCTTTGCAAATGAGCTCCCCTTGTTGGAGTAACCCCCCAGGCAACTTGGTCTATTATGCAGTATTTAACTATTTTTGGACTTTGCAAAGTCCAGAAATAAGGAAGAAGGATTTTAGTCTCATAAAATAGTTGCACCAAAGAATTTGAAAGGGATACCCAGTTAATTTATTTCAATCATTCAGCCGGATATCTCCGGATGGTTTCAGTGATACAATACAAATCGAATATAGTGATAAAACAAGCGTGAAATTTCGTTCGTCGTGATCGACAAAATGATAACAACTTTCAAGCTAACACGTTTATAAAACATACCATGTAATATGGTGTACTAAACAATTCTGTGGTAATATCGTGTAGAAGATGAGTACAGTGCATTTCAGAGCTTGAAGCATTGACATGTAAGGAATGGCGTTCAGCCATCCGGAGATATCCGATCGAAAGCAAAGTACTAAAAAAATAATTGCTCGGGTGTTCAAAAACGACAATGCTACTCTGGAATGAAGTCTCTTTACAAAAGCGTCTGATATAAGACCAAATGTAGGAAAAAACAGTGACTGGTCTCAGCAAAATTCCTGGATCAAACAACAAATTCGATCCTTGCATTAACTCTCTGAAGAGCTCTAAAGATCCTTCCAGTGAGCCGATGCGTACATGTCCGAGTCAACATGAGACCCTGTGTCACAACCAGTTTGAAATGGGCTGCAGCTGCCCTCCGAAGAAGATTCCTCCTCGTCTTCATACCACGGGTCGTCCTCCTCTTCTTCTTCAACCGAAGCACCTCCATTAAGGGTTTCCGAAAGCCATCTCCTCTCTCTCCACCGTGGCTATGGACTAACAAGACTTACGGCTGAAAGACAAAACATATAGATTGTTGGAGTCCTGAACCCTCTCTTATACTATCCTCCCCACCCACCCACTAATTACCCTTCTCGAGCGTAGGTACATTGATTTAAGTTGCCATAACACCGAGACTGATGGACTTAATGGTAGATGCCAAATTCATGAATGAACAACATGGTAGGCCACGCGTCAAGCGACCTGTCGTAATGAGATGTGAGAAATACAATCTCCGCCACCAACCATCAGCATCACTTCAATCATAAGAAGGAACTGGGATGACTGATACGAACTGTGAAATTGACCGCTCATTTTCATTTTAGCAGTGGCATGTCATAAATCAAAGAAGGAACCAACCAGGAGAATGCCCAAAATGTCTCTGTAATTTAGAAACAAGTTCCATTGTCAGAGAAATTGCAGTATCGTAGTCAGTGAAGATCTCCGGATAAAATACAATACTATTCAGAACACCTAGGTAAGCTCAAAATTGGGAAATGTGGACCCCATTGTTAAGAATGGTGGATGTGAATCTCGTATCCGGAGATCTCCGGCTAGATCTCACCGACTTGAACATGGCAATACATGAACATCCGTCCGACCACGAAATTTGTCTTCCATACCCGGAGATCTCCGGTAAGCTTTCTAAGAGACATGCGGGTCTAATAATATTCCGATGGCATAAACCAGTCAATAATGATTGTGTCACTACTCAATGTATCCTAATTACAGTGAATGGAAGAGCACAAATCCGGTTCTCTTCACGAAAACTGGGGAGAGCTGAACGGAGGGATGTCGAACTGGGGACCATATAATAATCATCTTCACAGCCGGAGATCTCTGGTGCTCCTCCATAAGGACGTAGAGACTCTACGAGATTTTTCAGAAACAGAATTTCACACAACAGAATTTTAAATATTGGGACTGATCACCATATCAGGGATCAGCGGCATTCGCTTTCTCTAAGTTCACAAGGGCTGCTTCCTTCATTTTACGTGGAATGGATTTCGTAAGTTGGTTAACTTTGCTTGATCAAGTCGCAAACAACACAGAACTCACATGACACCATACATGCTTCTCTTGGTCTGGAACCCAAGTGGCTTCCCAACAGTCCTGGTACTTCCGCTTCAGATTCTTCTGCTTGTTATCAGGCTCCCAATACTTAACGAGGAATTTTCCATGGTTGACATTACCCTCATCCTTCACGACGTCCGAAACTGCTCTACCCTATCAGACAAGATAGATGTCTGGATCACTAGGTCTAACTAAAATCCAGGACGCGAGACGAATATCATGCCAAGGATTAAATGTGGACTTTGGGGCTTCATTGGCAGGTCCACAGTAAGGCTCGAGAACCTCATCTTCGGGAGTGACATCCAATGGTTGTGGAAGCGATCCTAGTGGATTTTCACCTCCCTCATGAGGGCCTCTCCAATCATGGGCAGGCCAGAATCCCTCTTTGAGCTCGGAGGGCGTCTATGGAAGTGGCTTGTCAAACTCGTCGATGACGTCCTTCCAGTACTGCAGGTATGGGCGGATGGAGTCTGCGTACCCTGCGCACTTTGACATTCCGGACGCCCAATAGTCCATGTACTTTCGAAGCCCCATCTTTATGAAGTTTTTGTTCTCCGTCGCTTTTCTGGAATTGTCTCTGGAAACATCTTGGTTTCCGACCGGGTTCTGCTCCTCATTACCCCATATGGGCTTCAAAGGAACGGGCTTCGGAGAGCCTGTTGGAAGCATGGGACGTCCGCTGTCATCTACCTTCCAGAGTTTTATCGGCTCTCTGTTCATAGGTAACCACTCTGCGTCAACGGCAGATTTCTTGAACTTCATGACCGAAACACCATCATTGTCAACGTAGAACTTGAAAAGATGCATATCACTTAGTCCCACCAGAGGTGCCGCCCCACTGCATAAGTAGCCATCGACGTAAGATTTAAAGTCGGCCACCTCTTGGATAACTTCCGGCATGAAGGCTAGTTTCTGTGACTTCATGAATGCCTTCATCACATCCGATAGAATATATGTACTGCTTTTCTTGAGTTCTTCCGATAAATGACTAAAGTAAGCATCAATATCTTCATGCGTATGTCCGACCACCAGGAAGCCAACATGTATCTCCTTGAAAACACATCGAGCTGTTAGCAGTGATAAGAATGCCATCAAGTATTGGTTCTTGTTGTCCTTTGTTGAGTTGTGGAGCTGCAGAAACAATTCTGGTGGCAACGGTTTCGGTCTCTTAAAAGCACTTGGCTCCACGGGCTCTAAAGCGTCGACACACCTGCTCTTTCCCCTCATGAGCGTCGCAAACATCGAGTTTGAAGGTGGGTGCTCGAAGAGCGCGCGCGTCTCATGTAATGGTGCTCCCTCAAGCCGCCTAGAAAGTTTTGCTAGAGAGGATATGGTGGCGTTCGAATCTCCAGGCCATAAAGCAGGAGCATAGTGAGCATACGCTCCGTCGACATGACCGTGTGCCACCATTCCGATGACATTCATGGGAAGCTGTCCGAGACCAAGTGTTGCCTTAGTAGTCCTCCACATGCGTGGAAGGGCCGTCTTCGCAGTGTCCATCTTGTCGTGAATGACACAAAGAAAGGTCAGCGGCTTCGCCTTCGACTCCTCTCTCCATGTCGCGTAAAGCTTCCGGCATGATTGTTGGTGATTCAAGTGAGCTTGCCTGTTGGTATAGAATAGCTCATATGTGGGCGTTCCCTCTGGAGTTGTCAGTAAGAACTGATTGAACTCATCGCAAGTATTGCATTTTGCGAAGGTGTTTCCAGATGGTTTAATAGCAACATTCCCAAAGAATTCCTTCCTTACCCTCCTAACTGTGGACTGACTTACAGGAGGGAGACCGTAGGAGTCGTTAATCTGCAAAATAAAAAATTAACCTAGTGAGAGGAGAAATTCAGAAGTACAATCCAACAGACGGTGCGAAGTATAGAGTTAATCAATTGAAGGTCAATGCATGTCAACGATGACCCAGCCGGAGATCTCCGGTTCAGATACTTCGACTTTGGTCGACGGAGGAAGGAGAGTACAAATCCATTGCAATATGCGGGGACTGATAACGTACATCATTGACGCAGGCTCGAATTTGCTTCCAGTTGTTTCCCGCAGGAAGATACTTGAGAGTGTCAATTCGACCATTTCCGACACTCCGCATTTGGTGAGGCATTTGATCCGCGTTGTCATTAATAATGGACGTCATTGAGCCCATCGCCTGTATAGTCGCAAGCCGTGGGCGCTTGATGCCCTTGTTACCATGAGTTGCATTGATGACTCCTCTACTGAAATGACCGATGTACGTGTGAAACGTGGACTTCCGAATTCCATGGATCGTGTACCATGCAACGGAGCAGACCTCCGTTCCCAAGAGCGTGACGTACTTTCTCTTCCGGTCCCCATTAACGGAGTGGAACTGCCCGCCTACCGAGATCGCATATTCCTTTCTGTCTTCAAAGGATTTGTCATAGACATTATGTCTAACAGAAAGAGTCTGGGATTGTGGAAAATACTAGCAGCATCGTTTGGGACAGCACCTTTCCGAGCTGACTTTGCGAATTTCGTCGTCCGTAGTCCTCTTTGTGTACAAGGATTCCTTCTCGTTAAGGTCTTGCTGTCGGGAAATGAAGCGGTAAGGCTCCTTCGCACGACCCCCCAAATGAGCACCAGAATCAGGTTGTAAAGGTAGGGATGCGAAATGATCAATTGTGCTTTTCAAAGACCGACCGAAAGGAAAACAACATTCAAGAATGGGCCAAGATTCATGACTCATAATTCTCTCCATGTCTCCCACAAAAACATCAAGGACAATTACACCAATATTATCTTCTCCCAAACATCCACTTCGGAAATGATCCGTTGGGAAAGCGGCCATGATTCTCCCAGATCAGTGCACCAACTCATCTCCGTCCAACCGCTGCATTTCAAGTCCAACCCATCGCTCTCGTGATACGAATGGAGACTCGTCGGACCGGAGATCTCCAGTTGGAATCATGACATCCGCCCTTCTCCATAAAACGGTCCGCCGGAGTGTGTGAACAAGTGAATCGTATCCGCGTTGCAAAGGAATGAGTGGTAATTCTTCGGCCGCGGAGCATATGGCCGTTGGTCTAAGTAATACAAACTCACTGGATTCGACAAGTATGTCAACTCCAAGCCATTGATCCATGGGGTGAACCTCAACAATGGACGCTTCTCCAATTTCGCCTGAACCTGGCCTCATAAGGTTCACGGACATTCCTGACCACAGAACCTCCGATCTTCCAGTAGACTCTTGGGATGGATCATCTACATCCGTGTAATTCACATGTACAAAATCGGGGCACTGAGCTGCGACCATGGCAAGGTCTTCCGAGTCACTCTCCCACCAATCTGAGTCAGACATAATCCCGTGCTGCATCGGTGAATGATCGGTTGGTGGCTGATGTCCTCAATGAGAAATTGTGTGCATGTAGAGTCAAACTGGATGACCAACTTCAATATCATCGGCTGGGCTTGCCGGAGATCTCCGACAGAGTGGAGAATGATCAACAACGACAACTTCTTGTTTCAGTAAGGGAGAGAATGGTGGAGCTAAATGTTCCATTCGTATCTAACCGGAGATCTCCGGTTAATCAGAACTAGGCTGGCCATGAGACTTTCTATGAACATTTTACACAGAACAGAAGTAGCCGGAGATCTCCAGGAATCCTGCTTATGAAGATTCTGACATCCACTGGAATCAATGGGTGAAACCGTGGTTCCCGGGCGAGATTGGCAGAATCCAGAATAGCATGGTATGGACAGCCGGAGATCTCCGGTTGGATTTTTTTTTCTTGATCGAAACAACAGCCGTACGGAATATTCGCGAGTATGGCGGTGTGATACAGTTGCAAAACCCGGTTAACAGTTCGGTTTCACACGCCAAGAAATCACGTCATCTATATACTCGAGTCGAATAAAATTACTGCTTCTGGGCTATGACTGTATCTTCGGAGACGATTAGTTACAGAATCACTACACGAGAGCTCCCGATCGACTCAAAAGGCAGAATGCAACACAATCTTCACCAATCCTCACAGATAGACGGCGAATACGGAATTTTACGAGGGAACATACTTAACATTCCTGGAATAATGTCGATTCGTTTCCCTACAATTATCTAGCACGATGTCGCGCACGCGAACACTCTCACTGACTCGCTCAGCTCCCACAGTATCTCAAACCTCCAGAGCAAAAAAGGATGAGAGCTGAGTTGGAGGATACTCTTATCTACCTTTCCATCACCTCCTGGAGGGAAAATTCAGGCGCTCAAATTTGAAACGAATCTTCGGCATGCATGCTCCTTCAAACTAACTGCTGTACACCATCATGATTGTGCGCATTCTTCGACGTGCCCATGCCCGAGGCCACATTCCACTCATGACAATGAAAGGCTCGTACTCTTGGGATGACCGTATTATAAGGATACCATCTAGTTCCCAGAGTGCTGCAAATTAGAAAACGGTTGATGAAGTATCCCCCATGATGTATCTTTGAATATACTAGGGCCGCATCACGTCTTAGACTAAGTCACAGTAAAATGTAATCGTACAGGACATCTTGTACTCACCTTTGTTAATTGAATTATACCCTACCCAAAGAAAGGAGACGGCCCTCTGCTGCCTACTAGTATTGTTCATCAGGCAATATAGGACTCAAGTAGAACATCGGCGTTCGTTTCCAATTAGAATAATCTCCAATATTTCCTAGTTCGACAAAAGTTATATGGATGCTTGAGAAGAAATGTGCACAAACAACTGACCACATGCTTTTAGAAGTACAGCAACCCAGTCCTATGAATTTGGGTACAGCTTCTGTGTTCACGCTGGATTGTGCATCAGGGTTTTAGGTTTTAGGGTTTAGGGTTTAGGATTTATAGTTAGGGTTAGGATTAGGGTTAGGGTTTTAGGGTTTAGGGTTCATGGTTCACGGTGTAGGGTTTAGGGTTTAGGGTTCATGGTTTTCATGGTGTAGGGTTTAGGATTTAGGATTTAGGGTTTTCACGATGTAGGGTTGAGGGTTCACGGTTCCTAGTTCACGGTTTAGGGTTTAGGGTTAAGGATTCAGGGTTCACGGTTCACCGTAGAGGGTCTGAGTTCATGAAGGTTGAGGGCTTATATCACCTATAAATGTATAAATTAAAATTATTTTATAACTATGAACTATAACCTTAAGTTTATCGATAACCATAACTTTAAAAAAAAACCTGGATACCATATAGTGTAAGGAATTTAGCGAGAATTGAACAATAACTATTTATTTTGATACATTATAATTTAGTTAGAGAGAGAATAAAGAAGAGAAGGAGGGTAATGGATTTAATTTTAGAGTAGACTAGCTGTTGGCGCTTGCTTTGCAATGCATTAGCCCAACCATATTTATGTATTTTAAATATTGAAAAGTATTAAAAAGTAAAAGGGGGAATGGTTCACTGTGTTGTTGACAACGCGGTTGATTGTAGCGTTTTTGTAGTTCACTGCATGGTTGATTACGCGATAGTTCAATCTGTGGTTTACTGCACAAATTATGATTTTAGTAGTATGACTAGGAGTTGGGGCTTGGTTTGCAACGCATTAAATCAACCATTTTCATGTAGTTTTTATATCACAAAGTATTTAAGAAAAAAGGTAACAACAATCTACATAAAATATAAATATAGCTTTGAAACCTATGCATTAATTTGAATAATGTAATAGAATGGGATAGAAAAAAAATACTATTACAATAGTTCAATATTATTAACTAAGGATGGAGATTGAGAAGGAGGGGAGAGTAAAACTAAAATAAATAAATAAAACAAGTAGGAGGGAGAGTAAGGGAGGGAGAGTAAGAGAGGGAGAGACTTGAGGGATTTATTTTTAGAGTAGTTTATATTTTTAGAATATGTAATAAGGGGAATCTAAAAAGAAAATCAAATGTAAAAAAGAGATGGAGAGGGAGAGTAAGGAAGAGAGGGAGAATAAGGGAGGGAGAGTAAGGGATAGGGAGAGTAAGGAAGAGAGGGAGAGTAAGGGAGGGAGAGTAAGGGAGGGAGAGTAAGGGAGGGAGAGTAAGGGAGAGTAAGGGATAGGGAGAGTAAGCGAGGAAGAGTGCGGGATTGTTTTAAAGAGTGGTTAATTATTTTTAGAATGTAAATTTATTGAAATGAGGAGAAATCCAAAAAATTAAAATTCAAGAGTAAAATAGAGATGGAGATGGAAAAGGAGGGGAGAGTAAAACTAAAATAAGTAAAAAACAAGTAGGAGGGAGAGTAAAGAAGGGACATAAAGGAGAGTAAGAGAGAGAGAGACTTGAGGGATTTATTTTTAGAGTAGTTTATATTTTTAGAATATGTAATAAGGGGAATCTAAAAAGAAAATCAAATGTAAAAAAGAGATGGGGAGGGAGAGTAAGGGAGAGGAAGAGTAAGAGAGGGAGAGTAAGGGATTTTCTTAGAGTAGTAAGTTAATTTAAGAATGTGTAATTATTGAAATCATGGGGAGTCTAAAAAATATTAGAATCAAGATTAAAAAAGAGATGGAGATGGAGAAGGAGGGGAGAGTAGAACAAAAATAAGAAAAATAAGTGAGGGAAAGAAGGGAGGGAGAGTAACGGAAAGAGAGATTAAGCTTTTTCACTTATGTCCTTTTAAATTCAAGTATAATAATTACTCTAATACCCGGTGAACCCGAGTATCTATTATAGTCATATCTAATACCCATGAAACCGGGTATCAATACGTCTTGTCACGCATGCTCACGACATTGACAATGTCATAATTGTGAAATGTACACGTTGTATATGTACGTGATTTCAGCTGATTTTTTAACTTCACCCATTGTCATCATGAGCCGTCACACCCTTGCGCCGTCCAGCTTGTCCTCATTGGGTTTTGGGCCCTCCAAGCATGAACCATTTCTTGTTTTCTATGGGTTTTGTCTTCGTAATGTCGAAGGTAGTGAGCGGAAGTGGCGGGAGGGGTTTTCTTTCTTGATTTGCGGAGTCGGCGTCGACGCATTAGGTTAGGTTCGTATGCGCTGTGAGAGGCCGTTGGTGTGCGAGGTGACTGTTGATTTAAGTGAGGGACATTGAGCGTACCGTGGAGAGGTTGTTAACTGCATATAGACTGAAGGTAAGAGAGCAGGACTGAAAGAGAGCGAATGCACTAGGAAGAAAATTGAAGAGCGTCTAGGTTCAGCAGCCAAGAGTGAACAACGCTGCGGTTGGGTGGCGTCAACACGAACGACCACGACGTACGGGTGCGCCGATTCGGCAAGTGAAGAAGTATGTAAAGTCTCAGAAATGGCTTTCAGTGAAATTTCAGTTGAATTTGCACAGGACTGCTTAGAATCGTCAGTGGAGCAGGTGTAGGGTTCGGTAAGCTTCATTAGGGTTCGAGAGAGTCGAATAGTACTGATGTTGTTAATTGTTTGAGCGTAATAGAAGGGTTTAGGGTTTAGGGTTCTGGTGTTTTGTGCATTCAGTTTCGAAGGGCCATAAATGAAAAATTTATGCAGTGTTGATGTATATTCCGCCGAATTCTTGTCAGTCAAAACTGGACCTTACATTCTAGGGCTTTTGAGTAATTGTAGAGTTTGTCGTTCTGAGTTGTTGAATGCTGATGTATTGCAGAGCTGTGTATACACTTTAATCCAGAGTAGTTCTTGGAGGAGATTGGGAAATGGCGACTACAACAGGGACGTCGAGTGAGACTCCGTGGGATGGAAACCGGTAAGTCAACATAATTGAATTGTTTTTGCTCAGTCCGAGCGACCGGGTGGGGTTCCATTATTTGAGTGAGTTTCGAATTAGTTCTATTGTTACCGAGTGGACAAACACTTGAATGATTTAGATAAACCTCAGAAATTGCATACTAGAATTCAGATGTCTGTTTGGCTATAGTCGATTGGTTTTCTATTGTCCCGTGAAGATAATTGTATATCTATTCATGAATATGCTAATGATTTTGGAATTCTAAGAATGTTTGAATGTGTTTGTCCTCACTGAGACTGTCGAGTCTGGTTCGATTCAATGTATATAGTGTAATCCATGTAGAGTCGTCAAATTTGGCGTTCCATCGTAACATTAGCGGATTATTCTTCTTGTGTGTAAGGTCGAGTTTTAACAGAATTGTGTGAGCTTTTTTGAAACATTTATTTATGTTCTTGAATATGTAACTTGTTTTTTTAATATGTCAAACTTCAAGAGTTCTACGTCAAACCTCTCTGTAAATGAATGTAAATATTCGAATGATGATATGATGCGATTAGTGCTACGAAGAGCCGTACTTGCTTCAGCCGGAGATCTCTGGCTGTATCCCAAATTGAATACGGAGTTCCAGTAATCAGCCGAAGATCTCCGGATGATGTAGCGGTCAGATGAATATGTAAACCCTATACAGGCATTAGTAATTCTCGAAAGCAGCCGGAGATCTCCGGACATATCGAAAAAGTGGAGGTTCGCGTTGATGGACATTTGAATATCGGGAACCTCCACTTAGAGGTCTTCAACCGGAGATCTCCGGATCAGGTCAGAAATGGATCCGTTAGAGCAGCCAGGATTCGATCCTTGTCGGATGCACTTGACTTCCCCAAATCAGCCGGAGATCTCCGGGTACTGTCCCTTGCTGGCACTGTGATACAGATTTGGAAGCACGATTCATGGATTCAACATCTATGAATATGTCTGGTGATATAGTGTCGGATTCCCGATATTGACCAGACAATTGCAGTGATTTTTAACTGCCTGTTTGTTCTTTCAAAATCATCTTGCAGGGATTCGTGGTCATCCACACTTCCAATTGAATGTCGACCCGGGAAACTTGGGGCGTTTGTAGAATATTGGCTCCTTGAGTTTGTATACAGAGGGATACACAATGTCGGCTACGTATACATATGCCAAAGAGCATATCCCAGTGGGGCATCAAGCTCATTAAAACCTCTGATGGTGCCTGGGAATTCGTCCCTCAGCTTCGGATTGGCAAACGGGGACACCCCGACATTGGTCTCCAGGTTCTCGAGATGCAGGGTCTTGATGACGACGTCAGTCTCGTTGTCGTCCAGGAGATCGTGGACTCCTCCACCGAGCCACATATATACGGCTTGATCCTAGAATCATCTAAGATTTCGGATGAGATGGTGCAGACCTGCCAGATTGAGAACTTTTTATTTGCCCCTCCAACGGGTGATACATGGTTTCCGGAGTACATTAATGAGCAGTGGAAGTGGATGGCTGAAGCACAAGAGAAGTCCCGAATGCCCGTTCCTGGCGCAACTCCCAATTTGTCTCTGACAGCAGCATCGATCTTGGCAAGAAAATGCAAGACCACCTTGAAGACTTCGACCCCAGGTTCCTCATCGCGGGCGGAGAAGGGGAAGAAAGCGAAGGCCGATGAGCCTGGCCTCGCAATCGAAAAGTGCCTGAACTTCACACAGGCTGACCTCACCAAAATGAAGCGGACAGAAGTGGAAGCAATTGGCAAGGTACTCGACGACGCGTTCAAAAACGTTTACATACACAATAATAAGCCTTTGACAGTAGAAGACCCTGTCACGAAGAAGGATGTCGTGAAGCTCGTTCATTTCGATAGGCTGCACCAGGCCCCCCCTGGAGGATTAGTATACAGGGGCATCCAGAGAGAACGGCTTGAAGGAATTATCAACGCAGTTCGCGCGTCTTCGAAGGCCACCGCACCTGAGATTCACATTCGAGTCCTGCCACTGAAGAAGAATCCTGAAGGAAGTAAGGTGGAGTTTTTCGCAACCAAGCCGACTAAGGAGGACTGCCTGCGAGACTCGACACACTTTTACATTATCGGAGGTCAGCATACTATGGCGGCGCACAAGGTTTTGTCACACGAATTGCCAGCAACGTGGACACTCGAAGAGATCTCCCACTTTTCTATCATCCCGGTTTGGACAAAACCGGACCCCAAAGACATGACCCTGCTACAGCTCTCGCGCGCTCTTAACCAAGATCTGACGGGTCTGGGGTAGGAGCAGAGTTTCATTGAGCAGCTGCAAACGTGCAGAGTAAAATGGTTTGAGTTCGGAAAACCAGCCCCCCAACTGTATAGTTGTCCACAATCTGATGCATTCTCGATAAGCATACATTCTCAACCTGAATAGATTTCATTTCCGTGGATGTGCTCTGTCCTCACAGCAACCAAACCAATCATCCGGAGATCTCCGGCTGCTTACACCCTGTTATTGTTCTAATTGCAGACGTTCCAACGACAAGTGGTGCCAACGGTTTTTACACACCTCGGTAAAATAGACCCAAAGACGCAAAGGTCCCACTTCTATTCAAAATGGATGATGCGCTGGTCTAGAAGTGGATCCGAATCGATAGGATGTTCGTCGCTGGACTCTTACTGGACTCCAACGGGAAGACAGGGGACCCAGCTAAGCTGAAGCGGAAACCTCTGGTGCAGAACGACTTCAAGCCTCTTTACAAAATGCGCTCTGAAGACCTAGACTACCTCGCGAACTTAGTGCTCGAGATGAAGGTCTGTGTAAAGTCCTCCAAAGCGGCAAACCAAGGTACTATGAAAGGGCAAGCGGAGACTCTCGAAAATGCAGCGAACAGGGAGAAGAGAATCCGTGCAATGAAGAATGAACTGATGCTTAAATACAAGTCGCACCCCCTTTCCTCGAAGTCTGTTGACTTCGTTCCATACACGAAGGAGCAGTGGGACGCATTTGCCGAAGAGAGGAATATTGGAAGGGTCCTGCTCGAGTCCTGGGTGGACGCCGCTAATCACTCTGCCAAGGGTAAAGCTTGGCTTGAGGGTCGGCTGAAGGTGATTAACAAGGATACCGACCCCACTCTAGACTTCCTCGTGTCCATTTGGAGTCAACACATAATAGAAGATGCTGCCGAGGCCACATCCACGGATGACACGTCCCTGTTCGACTCCAAATACACGTACAAGGTTATGCCTGACAGAGGGGGCGAGATCGCCGAAGTACTTATCATGCCGGACATTCAGCAGTGGCGTAACGTCACTGACCCTCACTTTTACTTTTTTTTCCTTTACCGCGTGAAAGACGACATATGCCGTGCACAGGTGCTGGATGTGTTTGACTTCAAAATCATTTTCGACCATCTCGAAGTGGACACGAAGGACGGGCGGACGAGGGTCATATCACCGTCGGTTCTTATCACTGACGTCGCAGGATTCGTTGAATTGAAGAGGTATATCACTCTTCGGCAGAGAGAGTCCAGAGGCAAGGTGAAATTGTGGGCAACGCATGTCGTCTACTACTTCCTCCACCCTGGTGATGGATTTCTGGTTCCAGTAATTTGGGTCGAGGAGACAGTATACTACGTATTCCTATATGAATACGATTCAAGCGAGACACCTGCTCAGTCATTTAAGAGGCTCTTCAAAGGCCACCCGGAAAGAATGCCGGCTTTCTTTTCAGCCGCTCAACATAAAGAGACCATCCAGTGCTGGAAGCAAACCGGTGTCCGACAACTGAGGATCTCGGTCCTCGATTCGCTATTCACTTGATACATCAGAGAGGGTATGGTGGTTGTCAATGTTCATGGAGGACCACATTTAATATACCTCGGCTTGGTAAGCAGAAAATCCTTCCCATGCAATCCAATGTCTAAGATTTCCCGTCCAGATACAGTTATATGAATTGGATGACGCCTTACTCAGGTTGTTTTTGGTTTGCAGACTCACGACGTGCAGGTCCTCGAGATTGTGAACAGCGAAGATGCCAAAGTCAAGGCCGAATCCTACGCAAAACAAATATTCAAATTCCACTTGAATATCTTAGCCGACGTTACCGACGCCGATACCGAGGAGGCAGTGGAGACTGACATCACTGGGTCGACCCCAGGCGCTAGGATTCAAACACGGGCTATGTCGAGGATGAATTACACCGGCGAGGTATAACGCCTACAGATACTACCTTACCCGGAGATATCTGGCTGTTCATTCGATTCGGATGCCCTCCATTCTTCAGGACTCTTCTTTATCATTGCCATGTTCAATTTTAGTTTGCGCGGTAGACAAGGACAACTATGAATCGGAGATCTCCGGGTGTATGATACCGTTAACTTTTGTATTGCGTCTTAATGTTTTCCACACTGACTTCGTCAATGTGACGCAGACGTCTGATGCCACAATGCTTGATGTTGATATGCGGACTGAACCGAGTTCATCAGCGGTTCCCAATTTTAGACTCGAGTCCTTGACCACAGCCGCGCGGATCATCGGTGCGGGCACCCCAACCGACCCCTTGCAGGGTAACGATGATGAACCACCTCTTCCTGTCAGGCGTGCCTCACCTAGTTCGACAAGCGACTCTACTCTGGAAGGTAGACGGCGTACCTCTCAAATGGAAACCAGTTTGCATTCCGATAGGCAACGTTCTCCTCCGCCAGATCTGGACGATGATACGGCAATGTCCGATCGCCTGGAGTTCGACGACACCCACAGAGCACCTGGAGATCTTCCGCTGGACAACCCTTTGACGACGCGTCCTGAAGTGGAGGTTGTGTCCAAGACTGCCGAGGACTTGACTTTGCGTGACACCGATCACACGATGGATGAGGCATCGGCGCAACAAACATTGCGTGAATTACATGTTATGAGCCCTCCGCGCAGCCCTCCGCACAGCCACGGGCAGCTGGCTCAAAAAGAGAAGAAGAAGGCAATCGCCAAGAATCCTGTGCCGAAAGTTTCTCTTCCTCCGCCTACAGTTCGGACAAGGGCCCAGAAAGATAAGGTGAACAGTTACTTGTCCATCAAACCTTCTTCATTGTTCTCCGGACAGTTCACTCTACGCAGACCGTGTTCTTACCACTCTATTTCTCGTATTTAGGTGTCGGCAGGATCAACACAGTTGAAGGATGTCGGTGGCAGAAACCTCGCACAGACTGCTCAAGTCGTTGGTGTAGCTCAGACTTCTAGGGATACTACACCTACTGTCCTAGGTGCCTAATATGGACATTCATACTTACGTGCCATCATCTATATAGTGTTCATTCTTCCATCGAGCATTTCAGGATTGTGAGTGCGGAACACTTTCATATGTATCTTTGCAATTTCTCTAAGCTGTACAAGTTCCTCATCTCAGCCGACGTACTCGTATTTTGGGTTCAGGTCCGAAGAGGTTTACGACGATTGTCCGAGAGCCTCCAATCGAGAATCAGGTAACACAACAACGGGTTTATCATGTCGTGTTTGACTTAAATGGAGTTCTTGTGCATAGGGGGGAATTTAAATAGGGACAACCGAGAGACATCAAAGTAAGGCCTGGTTCCACTGAAATCCTGAACTTCGTGGGAGAGAAGGCTACTGTCTCATTCTGGAGTAGTGCAGTGGAAAAGAATATTGTGGATATCATCAAGGAGTTGCGCAAGAAAGGTGCTACCATTCCGGAAGGCGCCAGAATCCTGACGCACGCCGATTGCACAAAAACATCATATATGCTTCCATCTCATCCAAAGAAGCCAATTTTCCTAAAGGACCTGACAGTTTATAACAGCAAAGCGTCGCCCACGTCTCCTAAGGATGTCTTGCTTGTGGACGATACCCCACTAAAGAACGTCCTTAACGATCCCTTTAGCGCAGTTCATCCGCCATCATGGACTGGGAATTCGGGTGAAGCCTGGTTGACCACCATGTTTCTCCCATGGCTCTCCGGAGTGCTAGCGTCAAATGAGGATGTTCCCGACTTTGTTAGACGGAATCAGTTGAAGTTTGCCAGTGATCCAGTAGACAAAAATTCCCCTCAGGCCCGCACCGTGGTGAAGGGCATAATTTTGGCGCCTTAGAACAATGAAATATACTGGATAGTATTAACTCTATGCTTTGTAAATGTTACGTCAAGAATGTCTGTGGGATTTTGACCTTTCAATTTTGAAGACAAATGATGTTGTCAGTAACGTTATTTGTTGAGGTCCTTTTGATTTGTTATTGTTGGTGTCTCACCCCCAAACTTCACCCTTAATATCTGTGAACACTATTAAGTATTCTCCGATTCATTTCGACTGCAGAACGTTGGTCTGGGAGGGGCACCCGGAGATCTCCGGTCGAATTCGTGTCACTTGAACTCCTCCTACCATATTTTCTTCTCATTCCAATGCTCTATTTCTAATTCGATGGTCTTGCCTTCTTATTTGCAGGTCATAATCATATCTCTCCGCGGTCCTCTCTGCTCGGACGAGGTCCTTGACTCGGCCAAGTCCCGATCCATGCAGTTGCCTTCCTTTGATGACACGGCAGATGTCATTCGAATACTACTGCGGTATTTCAATGTCGGGATCTGGTCTCCTATGCGTCCAGATAGGCTCATGGAGGCGGCCCAAGTGTTATTGCCCCCAGACATCTTATCAGATATTCTTTTTTGCTATGCCAGCAAACAGACTCGAAGGCCTACCTATGTTAGGTTTCTCCACATCTTTAAGAAGGCCTCATTTAATCCTAGAACAAGGCATTATTTGTGGCCTAAATGTGTTGTTGTTGCAGATCTAGATCCATTCAAGAATCCTAGAAAGGCTATAGTCCATTATCTAACATATGGGAGACACCATACAGGATGGGTAGAGGGCATCTGTAAAACACTAAAATTAGAATAGTTGAATCAATTCTCCGTAGATTACACGCGCCTCTTATCAATGGCTACCCTTTATATATTGTATGACACTTTCTTATAATGAAACAGTTTAGTACTGGACTCTTACTCCGATTTCATCCGGAGATATCCGGTTGCATGTTCTATCAATTGCGAGTAATTTCTGTCCGCATCTCTGTCCCATTTTTCCCTACCACATGTTTTCCAACCACACATTTGTGATGTACAGTATGTCCATCAATTTCTGTTTTAGGACTCGGTTCTTCTTCTGGTTTCCACTTTGATATTCACCCGGAGATATCCGGCTGCATGTTCCGGACTCACGTATTGTCTAAATTCAAATTTGGTCGCTCTAGCCATTTCTTCCTTCATAAGTGTCATTGGTGATGCATTTAATGCTTGAAAAGTACTCTACACTCCTCGGCTTTTATGCTTCACTATCTTTTATGAGGCACATCTCCGGATCTTTCTTTTAGTCCTTAGTCCAGAATTCACCTCAAAGTCCAGAAATAGTTGAATTGGACATTCTTGCCTTCTCTTGCTCGTTCCCCTCATTTGGGCGCGCTTAAGCCGCCACCTCGGCTGCCACCATTAATGAGCTATTAAAAAACCTTAATCTTCATACTAAATCCTTCCAAGTCACCCTTGCAACAACTAAAGAGGTGCCTCCACTAACCTAAAAATACTCCACTAGTAATTTTAATCCCTTGTCACATGACGTGCACATGGGTCAAAAAATAATTGAGGCCCTTTAACTGATTTAAGGGTTCTAATTCCACCTAAATCTACCTAACCTTGAACCACCTCTGCATGGGACTACTTTTAATTAAATAGTGATTGGTGGACGCTTTTGCCTCAAGCCTTTTTAGCTCTTTTTTAATTAATTTTTATTAGGCTTTTGAGCCTCATTCTTTTTACTTTCTCCTCACCTTAATTCTTTGTTTTCCTTCTCATCTCACCCCTTCTAATTGTGTTAAAATCGCCGAGGTTACTCGAGGTCTCCGAATTGGTAGGAGGTCAATATTTTCTACATTCTTTTCTTCTTCTTCTTTTTTCATCATTCTCCTTATTTTATTTTTAATCTTTATTTTTTTTTCACTCTATATATTTTTTTGGTTAACCACATAAAAGCCTTGATTGCCACAATATGGCTTCTAAATTGAGAATTGGTAGATTAAGAGGCCAATTGGCCATTTTAGCAAGTAGTCATGGGTTAACTCAATCGTTTAACCCATTTTACTACTTCGTAGCATCAATGTGTGAGTTATTTAACCCTTTTGACACCTTGAGCCGATTTTGGGGCTTGCACTAGCCAATAAAATCCAAGGTGATTTGAGGTTTTATGAGAGGTTTAGAGAAAATCAAGGTTTCTTTAGGGTTTCTAGGGTTAACATAGAAGTGAATTTATAGATCAACCTCCCTTTAACAAGAGCTCAAACACATACTAGTCGTTTAATGACGACGTGCAGAGGTGCTTTTCCTACATTGAGGTCTGGAATTGGAGCCGCCTATCAGGCACATAAATGCCCCGAGCTCGTTCCAAGAACCTGTCTCGCAGGTTATGACGGAGATCGTCCTCCATGTTGTTAAATGTGCCCATGCCCAAGTCCGGAAGCTTATGGTCGGTATCCAACGTCGAAACATGCTCATCGGTCTCATCAATATTGGACCCAAGCCTAAAGTCTGTTGTAGAAATATTCTCCAAGTGATCTGATCGGGGTGAGCGATAGTACAAACCATAAACTAAAATCACCTTGAGATCTATCTACAGATACTAGGTACTCATCATAAACTAAAATCACCTTGAGATCTATCTACAGATACTATCTAAAGGGTAAGGGTACAAACCGGCAATGTGCACCTACAAAACCACCAACTTTGTGGTTCACCGGTCATCACCTCCTGCTAGAACAAGTCCAACCACAATCCTCTACATAGAAAGGTGTTGTTGGCCATGAACTCAATTTCACCCCTACGGTATCCTATCACAATCTAGTACAACAAGAAATGGGGCCACTAGAAAACACGGGCAGCAAGCCTGCCACACGGGGAGGTACCGCACAAGAATCCAGAAATTAAAAGTGGATGCTCTCTTCTAACAACGTAAAAGCAGAACTAGACAAACGGATCAAAGCCACTGGCACACGCTTGTAGTGGGTGGCTCCAAGTCGCAACACCTGCTAGCAAAGAGAAAACACTCGAAAGTGATCCCCCCATGTCTCAAACTAAAGAAGTAGAGGGACGTTGAACGTTGTGATTAGAAACAAAAATCCATCCAATGCAATGCAACAATGGATGATTCAACGCGTCAAAAGGCAAATCCAACACTAAAATTGGACTAAAATGGCAAATTCTCCATTGAAGTTTGTTGATAATGGAAAGAGTAGAGAAGGGCTGAGCAAGGGTAAGGGACCATGAGCCCATTAGTGGGTGGGCTTAAGCGTGGGTGCAACGTGGCTAGTGCAAGGGGACCAGATGGCGGTAGCACTCAATTGCGAACAAACTTGCAGGTACCCCAAAATCGTGCCGTAGACCCTTCAAAAGTGAGTTTTGTGTGTGGCGCAATATGCACATATACAACCTTAAGTGGATGACAATCATCCATGTATGAATACAATGTGCCGCTGCATGTCCCTAAACCTGTAGATTATTAACAAACTAATATACGTCAATATACTACAATATGGAGAGGATCTCAATGCTACGTTGCATGACGGAACGGTGATGAATTTTAAAAGTCGCCTCTGCACAAATGGCTTCCTTTGTTTAGTACTTTGCGTAATCATAGAACATGCAAAAAAATTATTGAACTTCTTGAAAACATGAAATATCAAACATACCTACGCAAAGTGAGTTGACGCAAGTCACTACCTCTGCAAAGTTTTCTCTTGTCATTGGTTCTCATATGCCAAGCTCAATCCCTGATCCATCGAGCCGCATGTGAATTGCGTGTGTTTTTCTTCAGGGGTGTTGAAGTCAAAGTTGGAAGGCGCCCAAGTCCACGACATGCTAAACTGACAACTATTGACAAACTCTTTGAACTCCCAATATGCATTAGACCAAAAAGAGGTGGTGGAATTAGAATATAGCTCATACGATTGTGTCTCGTACACCTCAACTACCGTAAAATAATTATAGACCAAGACATGCCTTTTTTGAAAGAACTAAATGATATAATGTACTATCTCCAAAAGTGGCAAGAAACAAGACAATGCAACATGAACCAAAATATTACTAGGAAGCTTGATATTTTTTCTCAAGGTTTCTCTTGTTGCAGCATTCAAATCCTTGTCAAGTGGATCCTCAGCCATCTGTGTCATCAATGTTTATACTCCCCCTTGACCCTTGTCAGTTCTTGCAAGTCGTCGGGTCAGATTTCCTCCAAAAGGCACTCAATTGTCGTTAAATGCTTCCAAAGTACACCGCACCGCTCTTGCTCCCAAGAAGACGTATAGTTTCATACTAAATAAACTACAAAAACTTAACTACCAAACACTACTTTATAGATTAGCTTTCCAACTCATTCCTCTGCTCAATATCCGGACGTTCTCCGAACTTCTTACAATAGCTTCCAAAACTAATTTTCTAAAAGTTGGGAGGGAGTTTTATTTATCACTGTCCCTCCTCAGAGAGTCTTCCGGACGATTTGAATGAGTGACCGGAAGGCCACTGATCTTGTTTATGTAAGTGGCCAGATTCCCCAATGTCTTGTGACTTAAAGTGGCTAGACACCCACTACCTCGTATCTTATAGTGGCTAGACACCTACTCTCCCTACTCCGCTAACAGGTGGAAGATTATTGCTGCTTAACCCTCACTCTCACAACACCCGGATAATTATCCGGACGCCTAGGCAATTACTCTACCCCTACCTTTCCGGTGTCCGCTCTACCAGGCGCCGCTTCCAACTGTTGGCTCCGGGATCCGGATCCGAGAGCTGTTGGTAGCAACTACGCCATCGGGACTGCCTCCATCGATGAGTCCACCACCGTCCTAACCTGTCTTCCAAGGAAGTCCCAGAAGCTTGCACTTGGGCTAGGAGGATCTTCCACCAGGCGTCTTTCCATTGCTGGCATAGTCTTCCTGGAAGTGATTGAGCTAGGCGTCAGCCGGAAGGCAAGAAGAGTCCCGATAGAAAATCCTTCCAAAAGCATCTTCTCCAGCTCTTTGAGTGTTCCCAAACTCGACAGGGTATAGTTACTCCAACTCATTGGAGAGGCAAGTTCTGGAGTTGTCAATACCTTCTTACGCTTTCTGGAGCTCTACGGATGCACTTGTGGAGGCCTTGCCACGTCCGGAGTGGTCATGACCCGCACTACGATAGTCATGTCGTCCGGTGCTTGGGTACCTCAAGTCTCCAGCCCTTCCGGAGACATTCTCCACCAGTTCTTGCATCTGGACCCAAGTCTTCTCCATCTTCTGGCTCTGATCATGGAGGAACCAGATGATCTGCACCCAATTCAGCTTGTCCTTCTTCTCCAGCGGCTCCGTGAAGAGGAGGCTCCAGTTGACGGTGTCGTCCGAACTTCTGCCAAAGCCTGCGCCAAGGCGTTTGCCCGATCTTTTGCCTCCCTTTTCACTACATATGCTTCCGCCAACGTCGTCTCCGTCCTTTCCAGCTATTCTTGTATCTTATCCCAACTCTGAATGATCACAGCCTTCTAGTTTTCCATTGTCTCTAGCCAGAGTGTGTTGTTCTTGAGCTCCGTGATCCGGCGGATAATGTTGAGTAGCTCCTCAATTTTCAATTGTTGCCGGATCTAGTCAAAGACTTCCAGTCGGCACGTACAATTGATTGATCAGGGCAGCCTGCCAAGCCACATGGTTGAGGAGCTTCATGATGTCTATCCTTACTACTCCGGCAAGTTTAGAAGGTTCCGCTCATAGCACCCGGCCTACTCGTGGTGCTAATCCGGTTGCTTCTGGCTTCTCATGCGTCTCATCCTGGTAGCTTGGACTCGCCGGCTTGGATTCCCTTTGCACCAATCGGCTTCTCTATTGGGTATGGGTGACCGGAGATTGGGCTGACACTTCCGTTTCCTCCTCCTTCTCAAACTCTGGCTCCGGCCCTCCATAATTTTGGATGCTCAAGAGCTCTTCATAGGCGTCTTGCTCCGGAGGTGTCAGCATCTCATGATGAGCGTAGAAGTAGACGATGTAGGAGGATAGGAGAGTTCCAAATTTCTTCACCTTCTGGAGGCTTTTTACCATCCGGTCGACCATGTTGCTCATTAGGGAGGCCCACTCCACCGAGATCTTCCCTCTCAGTGCTCCTAGGAACATCGCCACCCTGGCTTCTCTAGGTGGAAGATCAAGTTCAAGAACCGGACCACGATCCACGCATCCTCGTAGCGCAGATCTTTTGCGCTGAAGCCGTCCTTAGGGTCAACGTCTTGGGTGAACTCTCAAAAGCAATAATATAGAAAAAAATGATATGCTTTAACCTGACTCATTCAGAGCAATGAAGGAGGTCATTGTATCAATAGGGACATCTCACCAACATGTTAGACAATTGGTCCAATTGGGACAAACTAAGCTATGAGAAAATAAGCTATCAAGATAAACAAACTTAGTTTAATTGATATTTGAAGCCAATAAATATTTTGAAGAAGTATTACAAAGTTTATAATGCTTAAGCTTTGTACAATAGTCAAGGAAGTTTAAAAGGTTTTACAAAGGTATATCTAGTTCTTGAAAATGTTGTTTGCATTTTGTTACAATCTCTTGAAGATTAGGGAACAATTGATTAATACTCAAGGTGCTATAAACCTCTAATAACATGCCACATCAAATCAAAGCTTTTCAAGTGTAGGACATATTACCAAAATTAACTTCTCCATTTACATCCTCAATATTATTAACAGCTAGCTGGAGAAAATATCATTTAACAGAATTATTCAGCATTTCCGACCATTGTCCATTTTCTCGCGCTGAATTTTGCCACAAATTCAATTAAATTGATTCTGTCTTCTTTGCCTTCCATTGCCTTATCCATCCGTCTTTGATTTTAAAGATGATAAAAGTGTAATCATATTAACACAAATGCGTGGAGCAAGGCGGCAAATATTAGAGAGCTGATTGCTTTGCTGCCAATAGGGATGACAATCTTGGTATCATGCTATGGCTACTACAATTGTCAACCTACACAAACTTGGTTTGTCAATATATATCTGCTTGAAATGCTTAAGGTTTTAAAAAAAACTCTAGAAATGAATGTCAATCCATCCACCTCTTCCGTCCTATGCTAGACACCTAGGATAAAATCTTCAAGACCGCCGAGTGAATAGTTGTTGTTGGCATTTGTAGATACCAACATTGGAGCCAGGGTTGTCAAACTGACGGACGTCCGGTTCGCCTGTCCGGTAGAGGTCTCGCCCGTCCGATACAGTCAACCTAAAGTTGACTTACCATCAAGGTAAAAAACATGCGAAGTGGCGGCCACGTTGGCACTACATCAATGCCACGCAGGACATGGACGTGTTTAAGTAGGGGCGGGGACTAAAGGAAAGAGGGAGGTAGTGCGGGGACATCCACGCCCTACCCATGCGTGGGCCAGGACGCCCCCGCCCCTTCATGGGTAGGGCGGGGACGTCTAACCGTTGCTGGAATAGATTATAGAGTTTAAAGTTACCATATATTGGTAGTGAAAACTGTGGAATTTGGAGGGTGGGTGAAAGCATGCTACACCCACCCCATTTTGGGCAAAAACCATGGTATATTTTTAGAATAATTTGGTATATTTATAGTATATTTTAAATTTATCTTTCAGAAAAAAAATATAAATTTTTATTTTTTTCAAAAGTCACCATATGCCGACCTAGGGTTATATATGAAGCATTGTTTTTGACAAAAAACCATTAATGAAACGACCCAATCCTTAGTCATTTTGAACCATGTACGATCGGCTTGTTTTCTACCAATTGGATTTGAAAATTTGATTTTTTTTATTAGATAGTCCATTCACATCACCCTATCAATGTTCATGCAAATTTTCATCATCATAAGCATCACAAATCACTCAAAAATAGTATATTTGTACAAATCTAGTATTTTGTGACAAGTATATTTCTCCCACAAATTCAGTCATACAAATGAAATCATTGATTGACCAACCAAATTTTTAGCATTTGTTTAATGCCATTCAAATTGGGAACAACATTCTATCATCAAAAATCTGAAAACAAAGGTAAATCTTCTTTGGTAGACAAAAGAATGTTCATTACTCCTACAAAAACAACTTGTGACACGTTTTTAATACCGATGTAGCTTGCTTTTACCCGGGTGTACTACTTTAATTATCAATAGAGTCTTGCAAGAACTTTTTTACTTTGAATTAGAGCGGTTCACATGTGCACTAGGTTGATAGCTTTGCATTGACGTATTATATGTAAAGAAAAGATTTATATCCAATTATTGATGATTATTTTTCTTTTTTCTACTTGGTTGTATACAAAAATGTTCCAACCTTATAAGAAATCAAAACGGAAGTTTCGTATGTGAGGAGAGAGATCAATAATCACAAAACAATGAAGAATGTCTAAATGACCAAGTTCAATCAAAATTTCAGACCAAAATCAATGTGCATGTGTGTGAAATACAACATAGTATGTGGCATAGTATTCACTGTATTCACTGTATTTGAGTGTATACGGTGTATTTTGTGTTGTATTCCTAGCTTTTCCAAGAGTTCTGTAAATCCAAATCATGATTTGATTGTGGGAGAGTGTTTGTGTAACAAGTGCCCGAATCTGAACCTTGTATATCGAAGCCTAGTTCCTCATGGATTTCATGCAAATTGAGTTTGAGCACCTCCGGAGTCCCAATTTTGAGCTTTTGGGGCGCTAAAGGGTTAAGACAATGCACAATTGAAACATTTTCCATGAAAGAAAGGAGAAACACCAAGTGCGAGAATGATGTAGTAGTGACAAATTAAAAATTGGATGTATACAAAATTGATTAAATGAGACGTATGGCAATTACCAAGTACACATAGTCATCTACAAAGATGTCGTATTGTCTACTTAACCACCACATGCGAAACTAATACAACTAATTAACAAAAAATATTGTCAATAACAACATAGAGGCATAGTCCGGCAGTGGGGGGTTTCATTAATGTGTCTATAACATCTGGCACAGAAGACCGTTCACTCACATCTTCTTTCTGTAGGCCTTCCAATTTCAGCTTAAGGTGTACATATTGCTCCGTGTTTTTGGTGGTGAAATACTGTGTGTCCCATTCTTCTTGCCAAATGCGAGAACAAATCCAACCCACCGCAAATGCATCTGCTGCCTTGGAGTAAAGGTGTGACCGTTGCATGACTTCAAGCGAGTTTGTGGAGCCCTGCTCCCCAAAAACATATAATAGTTTTGGTGCTACAAACCATCGTCGCTCTCTCTCCTCTCGAAGCTGCTCCATGAATTGATAACCATACCTTGATGACTCATTCTCCACAACCCGACTAGAAAGCTCCTAATTGCAAATTCCTATGTACACCGTATCGGATTTCCACTCATCAAAGTGGAGCAAAACATTCGATGGAGAGAGGTCATTGTGTATATAATTCACATCGTGGCATTTCCCCACAATGAAGAGCAACGATAGCGTGAGGTTTAGTCGATTTTTGCTGAAAGTTCTTACCCACCAAAGCTCTTCAATCGACAACCCTGTATTTTGATTCATCTGAATCTGTTCAAACGGCAATGATTCGTCTACTTTCGAGTCATACTTGGACCATAAAGAAGCCAGAGATCCCCCATTCCACTAGAGCGTGTACCCTTCCATAGTTTTCAGGTGGATGTACGAAAGTCTAATGATCCCTAGATGCACCACCGGACACCCTCCAGCCTCGTTGATGATGTCTTGGCGCTTCTCCCTCTTGTTGGTCTTGGTCAGAGTCTTTCCAGCGAAGTAAATCCAACTTGGAATGTTTTCCAATTTTGTTAGCATCACCTTCCGTACAGCCCCATAGCCACCCACCGCTTTCTGTCGTGGCATTGGAAGCACTATAGCGCAACTTTCAAGCCACTTGAATGTTCCACCGACGTAGTGAGCCAAAATTTGGTCCTCAATTGTTGCTTTCCAAGGAGCGAGTTTCTTCTTACGGGAAGAAGAGTAATGTTGAACGAAGATCTAGATCATCTTCATCTTCGCTACAAGTGAGTTGTCCTCAATGTTTGAGTTGCTTCCATCCTCCTTCCTCGTGACGTAACACCACTTCCCAACAATATTGGTGGTTATTGCAGTCACTTGTGTGTCCAACCACTCCGAATGCAACCAATAATCTAAGAAATCATTAAATCTCTCAGATTTATCAAGGTTTGACATTATTTCGTGTCCCATGTCAACGGTCAACCTATAGTATCCCTCTTCGTTGTGCGCCAAATATCTCCTCATCAATGCTTGTCTCGTTCGGCGGTTGTAAAACTCGACGGCAATTCCTCTACATTCAACCATGTATTCATGCGGGGGCATGTCTAGATTTGGTGTCTTCTTCCGCCTCTTCCCGCTCGATGATGACGGATTCAATGATCCCGACGTCAACTCCGTATTGGTGGACAGAAGCACCGTCTCACCAACATCATCCAAATCCATAAATTGGGGGCGCTTCTCCATCGACCTACTTCTTTCTCCCGCCATATGTGAAAGTCAACTCTCTACCGTGGTCGAAATTCCAAAATGATGGTTTTAAGAAAAACCGCAAAGAGTCTGGATGCAATAAATGGGCCAAGCCCGACCACCCACCAAACTCACTTTCAGGCCGCAAAGAAAACTGACACGTGAGGGCTAGGAAGTGGACTTGGCAGAGAATAAAGACAAAAGTCCGCTATTTATGTGGTTTCCCGGGTTTTAGCGGAGACGTCCCCGCCCTACCCGGGTGGGCACTATAAAAAAACCATGTTTATTATGTCGTCAAGGCTGTTACGTGTTGTGTTTTCTGTGATGTCACGTGTTAGTCGAAAAATTGCTACAATACCTCGAATTTAGTTTGACGTTGCATCAAACGTGATCCTGTTAAAGACAAAACGCGTTGATGTCACCGTAGACATGCACATTTTTTATGACGTAAAAAGAAACGTGACCACGTTAGACTATAACGTCATAGAAAACACAGGATGTCCACGTCAGCCACAGTTGCATTTAATTTCACTGTAGATGACTGTAGCCCGTTGCCCAAAAGCAAAAAACTGAGGAAATGGGCAGCTTTCATCCGTAATGGATGAAATATGTCGCAAGGAAGGAAGAGCCGAAGGGTGACTTACACAAAAGCAACCTCCACAGCATCTACACTTTACTTTTCGGAGTGTGGATGAGAGAAAACTGAACTAAGGTGATAGAAGTGGGAGGTGGAGAGCGGCAAAGCTCACTACAACGCTAAGAGGACGGAGATTAGGAGAACAACAAGGAGTAGAAAGAGGCAACTTGAAGGTGATGGAGCAAAGCAACAGCGGCTATGGCGGCGGCTATGGCGACAGCTATGGCCGGAGCCATGGAGCAGTGATGATGGAGCTAGCTCGGAGCAAGGAAGGCGATCTGCGGCACATCAGGACGGCGAGGGGAGACCTCAAAGGAAAGAAGAACGATGGTAGGGGGAGCTTTGGCCATAGCCGGCTAACCCCAGTCATAGTTGACCTCAGCCATAGCTAGGAAATCCTAGCCATAGCCAAGTTCGATGTTCGCTACCGCGGAGAGGCTGCTGCAGGAGCAAGGTCGAGTTCAAGAATTTGCAAGTTTACACGTTAGTACGTCCTCTTCCGTGTTTTTTTTATGCTCACAAATGAGTTATTGACGTCTTTCCTTGATGTGACGGCGTCGACGTGGCGGGTCGATGTGACGGCGTCGACATGACGAAGTGAACACAATGGAGGCAACCTTTCAGAGCCCCTGGTACGCATGACATCCCTGAATCCTTTATTTGGCAAGTGTACTTCTTCAAAACCGCCAGAGTTGGTATAATTTGCGACTTTTAACGGTTTGAGAGGACAAGCTCCCGTCAATCCTGACATCACAAATGACAGTTTGTAACGTCAGTGACAACAAAAGCAGTACATGTGATTTACCTTATGGCTGAGTGTAGCCTCTAAATGCATTTGTTTTTCACAGGGAGGTCCTATTATTTTCATCTTTGGATGTTAGATGTTGTTTTTCCATGTTATTGGGAATGTAAAGTTGTTGAGCTTTGGTAAGAATATGAATTTAGTCATCTGATGTGTCAAACTTCTGAACTCACGCAGAAAGATATCGAAGCACTAGGTGAGCCATCAACCCGTCCACGACGTGGTGCAAAGACCTTACATGCTGTGAAGGCAACGTAGCAAACGGCTAATGCCCAACACCGAAGCAGGTTGGTCTACCTAAACCTCCTCAGGTATTGTAGACAGGTTTCGTATGTCATATTTGGATTGGTAGAACAAAAGGATATATAAGATGTTTTGTGTTGCTGCTGGCAACAAATGTAGCAACAATATTCCACGCTTGACCACTGTCTATGTTACTTGGAATGAGAAAGCCAAGTTGACGTGTGACCATCATATAGAATAGCAGTTTTTTAAAAGCATGTTTAAAAAAACGTCCGCAAGAACATGCTAAATGTTCAAGTGAACATGAACTCCAGCATGAAAAAGGTCAATGACAACATATAGGTAGAACGCGCCAACGTCAGGATCGATGTCATTAAGAACACGAACATGTCATAACAAACGTCAAAAGTAACAGCCCTGTGTGGACAAAATATGCACTAAAACCATGATGTCAGGTGACGTAGACTGTCCACGTCAGAAATTGAGAGGTCCAAGTTAGCAAATTCAAAATTCCACATCACTGTCACTGTGAAAATGGAGTTGGATGAAAAAAATCCTACGTGGCATTGCCCGGATGAAGGAATTGCTTATGTGGACGTGGGACCCCCTCCACGTGGAGCCCTTTCCAAAGCTCTTTAGACCATGTTCATTTGGATGTCAAGAGGTTGACAACCCCAAATCAACCATGCCACCCAAAATTTTGGACGTTTTTTGCCTGTCAAGGTAGACGGATTTTAGGTGACATCAACATTGATGTCACAGCATGTTCATTTTGATGTTCAAGCATGTTTTTCAACGCGTCACAAAAAACAAGGGTTTCTTATAGTGGGGGGTGGAGATACCTCCGCCCCTGCCCTCGTGGGGCGGAGACATCTCCCCCTCTAAACAGGTGGGGGCGGAGATGCCCTCGCTCCTCCCGTGGAGACGTCCCGGACCCATCGCGGAGACCCTCGACGAGTGCTTTGTCTATCGGCTATATAATATCGATCCCGCCCTTAATTTTCCCTGCCTTACATACTCCCTCTTCGTCCACCTCTTTATTGAGTTGGTTGTGGGCGTCGTACGAGGACTTCATCCATTCGCATCACAAATGTTATTAAGATTTTTTCCACCCATGGCCACGCCTGTAGAAATGGATAAAGAAGAACGAGATAAGAGTCGACTACAATCGGGAAACAAACAGCGGAAGAGGTTGCATGTACTTCAAAATCCAGTAAAAGTGGCTTTTAAAGGTTGGGAAGAAGTTCGGGGGCCATGGAGTTTTGAAGATTGCGCAAACTTCATCAAGTGGTGCCATATCGACAAGGCTTTCCCAGAGAAGCGACACAATTATCACTGACGCTTTCACAAGGAAAATTTATAGAAGTGCACCGACGAGGCGTTCAAAAATCGGTGCATTGAAGTATACCAGGTGTTGTACGACATCCCTTATGTCAAAGGCAATGAAGTAAATCTCTTTCTTGCACGAGGTGTCCACGCGGAGCTAAAGTTGGGCAAGAGGGTGGATTGGTCCACCTTGAAAGCTTTGGGAGATAGCATAAAAGTTCCTTCTCCGGCGAATGGATTGATTCCAATGTGCGCACAGAGGTATCCAGAAGGCGGATTGGGCAAATTGATGGTGAACACTGAACCGGTCGACACGTACGAGACCGATCTCTCAAACACGGATACAAGCTTTGACGGATCCCACATTCCAATCACAACGAGCCGAAGGACACAAGCGCGCACCAAACGAAGGAAGGCAGAACAGACGGTTAACGTAGTCGTTAACGATACCATTAATGAAGTTGTAGCTCAGGTGCAATCCCCCGCGGTTGTTGATCGAACGTTCGAAGATCCTACTGGTGCTATTATTGCCAGCACAATCCAAACCTTGTTGAACCAATTGGAAGAGAAAAGACAGAATTATTGTCATTGCACGATGAGGTTCGCAAGTTGAGAGTTGAACTCAATGACAAAACCATTGTATTTGACCAACAACAACGTGATATGGAGGAGCTCAAACTTGCCCTACAAGCTAATACAATGACCACAAAAGATCGTAAGCCACGACGGGAGGAGGAAGGGCTTCTATATGTGTCAACCCAAGATGATTCATTGTTGTTTGAGGAGGCCCCTATCAATACAGCTATGGTCACCAAAAAAGAGGGTGCGGCGGGTGACGGCAGCAAAGAGCTCGCTAAAGCTCGTGAAGAGAATTCAAGACTAAAAAGTTGCTTGGATGTGTTGGTAGAACATTACTATTGATGGAAATTGGCATGCGTCTTCACGGTCGATTGGTCCCGACAATTGGTGGCGGAATTTTAGAAAATTGACAACAACTATACCGAAAACAACCAAGAGAGGGTGTTTGGTTTTACGTCGTGGGCCCTCATAGAGATCTTTTCAAGATGGATGAAATGGCAATGGTGAAAACCGCCGATGGGCAAACAACCATCGATTGGTCCCGTTACAATTGGGATTTCAAAAAGGAGGTTCCATCCACCCTCGACCATCGGGGCAATCCCATGTTATTGTGGCCACAACCTTCGAGCTTTGTATCCGATGGTACGACTTGCTCAATTTATCTAAACCCATTTGGTCCAGAAGGTGGGATGCGTCTAGGCACTTGCAAGCACTTGTACCATCCATTTTGCTTGATTAACTTGATGATTGTACGCCGGCGGTGCTCATTGTGCAAGGCCCCTTTTCACGAGCGATTGTACGAACTTTTTGGATTAGTTCTATACATGCCCCCGCATTGGGAGTTCAATGTGACGAACGCTCATGATCAATCACATATGTGGGGAAAGGATTTGGTGTGGAGCTGGAAACTGAAGATGCACTCGTTGGATAAGATGCACCTCTCAAACGAGTGGGGTTGGGAAAGGGACCTGGAGCAGATTGTCCGGGTGTGCAAGAATTTGATCCCATTAAAGGACAAATACGGTCAAGGAAAACGAAATTTCTTCTACCAAAGCTTTAATGGCCATCGGGACGAGAATGGGGAGCAATTTCGATTCGGACCTCATCCACGGCAATGGTTGTGGGCCGTTGATGGAGTTTGCATCACAGACAACAACGAGGATCACATTTCTCACGACATTGACGAAACGGACCCGCAAGAACTTAGGCAATTATTGGAATCACAGTGGAAAGAAATTTTTCAAAATGATGAAATCGACTTCTTGCTTCATGTGCACAGTCCAGGGACACGGCAAGTGCTCGACCAGCTCATGCAATCCCAAATCGTAAGTGCCGTGTTGGATGAAGATGGACTAGCGAGGAAAACACGATCGACCTCTCGTAGACTTGTATTCAGCTGGGATGAATACCTCCCGATGCACGTAGGGGCACACGTCAACAAGGCAGGGGCAAGTGGCACTACTAATAGCCCGATGAATATTGACTAGGTGTATTTTTTGTTTTTGCGGTACCAAGAGACATTTTTCTTACAATGCTCTATCTTTTAGCGTTTAATGTATTTTCTCATTTTTGTACTACATTATACATAGTAAAAAAATATGAATAGTAGTGTCTACATTCTACTTGATAATAGTGGTGTAATTATGGATGTACTTAAGCCTCATAAGGATTTGTGCGTTTGTATAGAACAAAATGGTATGGACCAATTTTTAAACCTCCAAACATTTTTAATCCATAAAGGACCAAGGCATTTTTGCACCAAAAACACTTCAAAACTGCTCGGCTATAGTATAATGCCTAAGTAGGGAGTCAAAACCTTTTTATTTCTACATCTAATTGTAGGATCTCAATAAATACTTCTCTGTTAATGGCCAATTCACATTTTAGTTATTAGATACTTGATATGTTTTAGACTGATGATCCAAATGGTCAATATGAAGGTCTACACCACATATTGTTGTGGAAAAAATCAAAAGAATTAAAAGTTAAAATCTCTAAGTTTTATGTCGTAAGACATTTTTGTTTTTGATACCTTGCCTGACAATGTGTGGCAATATGTGAAAATCTTTGACTTGGGTTCAAGCGCTATTTTCCACTAAAGACAAGATTTTTTAAGAGAAAATGTGAAAGAAAATAATTTCTAATCCCTTATGTCCGCTCCAAAACTAATAGGGAGCTAATAAAGGTGTTCCTTATTGGAGAGCGTGCCGTCAAAGGTCGAAAGTCGTACTTTCCATTTCGGCTTCTTTCCTAGAACTAGGGAAAGACATTATCTGCGTGTTATTTTAAGTGCAATGCAATCTTGTCGGTACCAGAAAAAAGGCACCCCATATTCAATTGTGCACCCGCCCTATAGAGATGAGGAGTGCCCCAGCCAAGCAACAATGCGCCTCAAACGCCTATTTCTGGAGATATGTGGAGACGTCCCCCCCACAAACAAACAAGCAAACGTCCCGGCCCCTGCCCAGTAGGGGCGGAGACGTCCCCGCCCCTGCCGAGTGACTATTTTAATGAAATTCCGCCCCATTTGTCCCCATCTCGCCTACTCCTCTCCATCCATCTCTTCATTGAGCTAGTTGTTGGCGTCGTAGGGGGTCTTCATTTATCCAATTACACCAAATATTTGGATTAGGTGCAAACCATGGCTTCACCCGAACGATTGGCCAAAGAGGAGCAAGACAATACCCGCGTACGAGCGGGGAATGCCCATCGGAAGCGGTTGCACGTTCTTCGTAATCCCGCGAAGTTAGCCTTTTGTGGTTGGGAAGACGTAGAGGAGCCATGGAGTTTTGATGATTGCGCAAACTTCATCGAGTGGTGCCACATCAACAGGCTTTCACAGAGGAGTGACACAACTATCACCGACACTTCCACAAGGCAAACCTGAAACACTGCGCCGACGAGGCATTTAAACATCAGTGCATTGAAGTTTACTAGGTTTTGTACGACGTCCCATTCGTCAAACCCGACGAAGTAAATCTCTTCATTACGCGGGATGTTCATCATTGCGGAGGTGAAGTTGAACAAGAGAGTGGATTGGTCCACTTTGAAGTCGATGCTGGGGAAGATAAATATTCCTTCCCCAGAATATGGAATAGTTCCAATGGAATGGCACAAGTATTCGGATTGTGGATTGGAAAAATTCATGACAGTGATGGACGAGTCACGACCCACCCAGCTACAATACCGACACATCGAGTTCAGATTCGGACTCCGACGGAACCCATGTCCAAGTCGCAAGCGAAAAGGCACAAGCACGTGATAGACTGAGGAAGACCGAACGAGCCCTTCACCAACGTTACCACTGACTAGGTGTATTTAAAGGTTTAGGACGTAGCAAATTTTTTTTTTGAACAATAATCTTGTTCTAAACATGATATTATTTTTAAATATCCTTTTTGTTTGTAACGGTACGTCTTATTTAAAGAACTTGCACATTACATTCTACTAGAAGCTTATACTACCCCTTATGCATGGAGACTTGCATAGCTCCCTTGCTATTGGACACTTGATTTATTATTTTCTTTAATGATGCTATATTTGACTATTTTTGGACTTTGCAAAGTCCAGAAATAAGGAAGAGGGCATAAGCATGCTAAGGGGGGTAGAAAACAGGCAAAAATAATATACTCCATAGTATGTTAGCTTTGAAGTCCTTTGTTAAATTATTGTTGAATGCCAACCGTCCATTTTTTAGGTGGGGAGAAATCATGGCCAACAAAATGTTAGGTGAGCTGAAAATCTCTTGAACAAAGTGCTGATTTTTGGGACTTTGTGTTGTCATAACACATGTTGCTCAATAAGTAGCCGAACCCTTTCTCGAGATGAAAATATTGCATACTACAGAGTCTGAAAATATACTAGAAATACTATGCAGTATATCAATTTTTTCAAGGCTAGGTTTTCAACCGAAAACTAGATTTTGAAGAAAATCATGGAAAATAAAAATATTTTTTAAAACACTTTATGTTCTGAGATAGATTATTGTATGCTAAAGAAGGTTCAATAAGAATTTGGAGCAAAAATCAACATTTAACCGCCATTTTAAGTATTTTTGACAATAAATTCATTTTTTGCTATTACAAGTAAATTTAAGTCTCTGATCATATTTTTTCATTTGGAATGACTAAAAAGAACATATTGTGCATGTAATCTGAAAGTTTTGTAGAATTGTGAACTTCTAATCTCCCACAAGAAGTATATTTGTATACTTCTTAAAACTGTGACAAATATATAGTAATTACAAATATACTTCTTCTCATTGAACTGTAGAGGGTTTCGGTGAAACTTTATGATATGTGTGATGGCATGGAAGTGAGGACTCACATTATAGAGACCAATATTTGAAATCAAAAGCAAATTGGGTATGTGACGCGAAAGAGCAGTTGTCACATGGCAAAAAACGGTTTGTGACACTATATTCGTACCACCTTAGTCGACTATCACCCAAGAAGGATTTTAGTCTAGTAAATTAGTGGCACCAAAGAAGTTGAAAGGGATACCCAATTAATATATTTTAATCAATCAATCGGATATCTCCAAATGATTTAAGTAATACGATACAAATCGATTATAGTGATAGAACAAGCGTGGAATTTTGTTAGCCGTGATCGACAAAATGATAACAACTTTCAAGCTAACACGATTATAAAACATGCCATGTAATATAATATACTATATATTCTTGTGGTAGTATAGTCGAGAAGGACCAAAAAACATGGGTCGACGTCCAGTGTCCTTCCTATGAACAATGATACGTAATGCTATAGTACATTCTAGAGCTGGAAGCATTGACATGTCACGAATGTTGTTCTTCCATCCGGAGATATCCGGTCGGAAGCAGAGTACTCAAGAAATAATTGCTCGGTTATTCAGAAACGATAAAGCTTCTTCGGAAGAACAATAGTGTCTGATACAAGACCAGATCTACTAGACAGTTGTGACTGGTCTCAGCAAAACTCCTGGATCCAACAAAAATTTCTATCCTGGCACTACCTCTCTTAAGAGCTCTAATGATCCTTCCAGTGCGCCGGTGCGTACATGTCCGAATCAACATCAGACCCAATGTCACACCCAGTTTTAAATAGGCTGTAGCAGCCCTCCGAGTCAGATTCCTTCTCGTCTTTATACCACCGATCGTCCTCCTCCTCTTCTTTAGCCGATGCATCTCCATAGAGGGTCTCATCTACTTCGGAGTCGATCTCCTTCTCGTCCTTGGCGTCATAGTCGATGCCGTCGTCCTTCTCTTGAACATATACTCTCTCCATCCTTCGTGTAACTCTCCTCTCTACCGAATCCGTATCTTCCCTCTCCCTCTCCCTCTTGCTACTTGCGGAAGCCATCTCCTCTCTCTCCACCCTGGCTATGGACTAACAAGACTTAAGGTTGAACCACAAAACATATGGATTGCTGCACACGTGAACCCTCTCTTATACTTTCCTCCCTACCCACCCATTCATTACACTTCTCAAGTGTAGGTAGAGGAAGCGTAATTGAGTTGAGTTGCCATAACACCGAGACTGATATAATTAAAGGTAGATTCCACGGTCTTGACTCAATAATATGGGAAATTAAGCATAGTAGGCCACGCGTCAAGCGTCTTGTCGTAATGTGTTGTGGGGAGTACTATCTCTGCCGCCAACCATCAGCATCAGTTGAATCATAAGAAGGTACTCGGATGGCTGATATGTACTGGGTCTTTGACTGCCCTTTTTCATTTTAGCAGTGGCATGTTATAAAACTAAGGAGGAACCTGTCAGGAGAAAGCCGAAGAGGTCTCGGATAAGTTCCATCGTCAGATGAATTGTAGTTTCTTAGTTAGTGAAGATCTCCAAATTTGATACTATACTCTCCAGAATACCTAGGTAGTCTCATGATCCTCTTCATGGACCCTATTGTGGAGAATGGTGGATGTGAATCTCCTAACCGGAGATCTCCAGCTAGATCTATGACCGATGTATATGGCAATACATGAACATTCCTCCATCCACGTTATTTGAAGAGAACATTTGGCCTTACGACAACCCTTGTCAGCTAAGGAAGTCAAGGAGAAGCGGTTCTTCTTCAAAATAAATAGCCGGAGATCTTCGTTAAGCTTTCAGAGGGACGTGCGGGGCATAAAATATTCTGGTGGGATACACCAGACAATTGTGATATTGTCAGTACTCTATGAATCCTAATTACAGTGACTGGACGAGCACGAATCCGATTATCTTGAAGATGACTTGAGGGAGTTAATGGATCGGATGTCAAAATCGGGGCCGAATGTTAATCGTCTCCAGTACCGGAGATTTCCGGTGCACATCCGTGAGGACGTTAAGACTCATTGAGATTTTTGTACTACACAACAGAATTGTAGATATTGGGACTGATCATCGTAGATCTAACTCACAGACTGGAAGACTCTCTATAGTTCATCTTCTCACAAAGATATTACAAGATGAGCGCGAGAAGCTTGATATACTAGTCTGCCCTTAGGGGTCAACGGCATTCGCTTCCTCTAAGTTCACAAGTGCTGCTTCCTTCATTTTACGCGGAATGGACCTCGTAAGTTGGTTTACTTTGCTTGACCAAGTCGCAAACAACACAGAAGTCACATGACACCATACATGCTTCTCTTGGTCCGGAACCCATCTGGCTTCTCAGCAGTCCTAGTACTTCCTCTTAAGATTCTTCTGCTTGTTATCAAACTCCCTATACTTACGAGAAATTTTCCGTGGTTGGCATTACCTTCATCCCCGATGACGTCCGAAACTGCTCTTCCCTGCCAAACATGATAGATGTCAGGATCACTAGGTCGTACTAAAATCCAGGACTCATGACAAATGTCACGCCAAGGATTAAAAGTGGACTTCGGGGCTTCATTGGCGGGTCCGCAGTAAGGCTCGAGAACCTCATCTTCGGGAGTGACATCCAATGGTTGTGGAAGCGATCCTAGCGGATTTTCACCTCTCTATTGAAGGCCTCTCCTATCATGGGCAAACCAAAATCCCTCTTCTAGTTTGGAGGGCGTTTGTGGAAGTAACTTGTCAAGCTCGTTGATGACGTCCTTCCAGTACTGTAGGTATGGGCCAATGGAGTCTACATACCCTGTGCACTTAGACATTCCGGACGCCCAGTAGTCCACGTACTTCCGAAGCCCCGTCTATATGAAGTTTTTGTTCTCCGTCGCTTTTCTGACCTTATCTCTAGCAACATCTTGGTTGCCGATCGGGTTCTGTTCCTCATTACCCCACACGGGCTTAAAAAGGACGGACTTGGGAGATCCTATTGGAAGCCTGGGACGTGCACTTAGTCCCACCAGACGTGCCGTTGTCGTGATATGATATAGTTCATAATATAAAAAATAAGATTGAAAAGAAAAAAAAAGAATTTAGCTAGTTATCGTAATTGTGGAGAATAACGGTTTTATCCTCAATTACCTTATCAGGCTAGAAGCTTATCTTAAAGGATCTTTACTGCATCTAGTCACTAGCTCAGGGCTTAGGAGCATCCACCGGTTGGTTCTCCTGCTAATTCCAGCAGTCCCCTGACCACGCGAGCGTCAGCTGCTCTAACAAGCCAAGGAATCGAACCTAGACTGGCGAGGTGCAATAAAATGCTTAGCCAACCGAACTAAGCCGCGGTCGATGGCAGTACGTGGGCTCTAATGATATTTAAGGCATTCTCTAACTCTTCTAAGATCAAAAAAATTAAATAGAGTGCTAGGGAATCATGGTTTGTAGTAGAAATAAGAAATGTTAAGTTTGGGGTAAGTTTAGAGAGAGAAATTTAGTGCCAACTTGTAGTAGAGTTATAGGTTAGGAAATAAAAGTCAAGCTAGGCTTATGTGGGAAGATATGGATAAGATTTGGAGGTAAATGGACTTTGGTGTCCAAGGGTGAGTCAAAATGAAGGCTAGGGAAGCATGGGCTGATTTAGGCCCTTGACTCTCCTTCCCTCCACCCTCGGCCAAAGCCTCCTACGTTTGGCATAAAAAGACGCTCGGATTTTCTAGTGTGACAGGTAGAGTTTATTGAGTTTTTATGTCAATTTTTAGATTGTTGTAGAACTTGTTTATAGCTTTTCAACAAGCTATCACACGCTCCAGTTGAAGTTACTTACAAGCTGTGGTGTGGATCTGAATAAAAGAGGGTATTGCTGCCATGAATTTTCGAGAGTCGTAAACTTATTCCATGTAGAAACTTGTATACGAAGATTGAGATGGTGAATCTTTGTGTGAACAAGAGCAATTGTATTCGCTTTTCAATGAACTATCACAAGCTTGAATCCGAGTTTTTATGGAGCCGTGGCACTTGATTCATTGAAGAGGTGTTCTTGGAGGAACGGTTTTTATTCGACAAGTTTTAAGCAGTGACTTTGAGCAACCATAGTTCATTATTATTAAAGCTAGTAGAAATGAAACTCTTAGCACTTGTTAATCCTGTTGTTGGCTTTTCATAAAGCTATTACATGTTTATTTTTAAGCTATAGTGCAAGAATTATGCTAGTTTGAATTGGTAGGGGTCGGTTGCCTTCAATAATTTAGAGCAGCAACTTTGACTCTTCATAGAAATAGTTGTTAAGATCTTTTTGTGTTAAAACTTAGGATATAAGAACCTTACTATATTAGCTTTCTAAAAAGCTATTACATGTGTTTACATAATTATTTTTGAAGTAGAAGAGCCCGACTTAGTGGGAAGGGGTTCTGTTGCCCAATGTTTATATAACATTACGTTTGACTACTTGCAAGGGTTTGTTAAGATGAACCAAAAATTCGATTTTTTATGGAGATCAAGACTTCGGCCATCATTGTCCAGCGATGGAACTCATATTTGTGGCGTCTTCCTTCTGTTTTGACTAAAATTGGTAGTTGCCAAGAACCCAGTGTTTCCCAAGGCAAATTCTCTCCCCACGACACCGCCCTGCTGCATAGGTAGCCATCGACGTACAATTTAAAGTCGGCCACCTCTTAGATAACTTCCGGCATGAAGGCTAGTTTCTGTGACTTCATGAATGCCTATATGAAATCCGCTAGAATATATGTACTATTTTTCTTTAGTTCCTTTGATAGATGACTAAATTAAGCATCAATATCTTGATGCATATGTCCGACCACCAAGAAGCCAACCTAAATCTCCTTGAAAATACCTTGAGCGGTTTGCAGTGATAAGAATGCCATCAAGTATTGGTTCTTGTTGTCCTTTGTTGAGTTGTGGAGCTGCAGAAACAATTCTGGTGGCAACAGTTTCGGTCCCTTAAAAGCACTCGGCTCCACGGGCTCTAAAGTGTCAACGCACCTGCTCTTTCCCCTCATGAGCGCCGCGAACATTGAGTTGGGAGGTGGGTGCTCGAAGAGCGCGCGCGTCTCATGTAATGGTGCTCCCTCAAAGCGCCTAAAATTTTTTGCCAGAGAGGAGATGGTAGCGTTCGAATCTCCAGGCCATAGAGCATAGTAAGCATACGCTCTGTTGACATGACCGTGTGCCACCATTCCGGTGACATTCATAGGAAGCTGTCCGAGACCACATGTTGCCTTAGTAGTCCTCCACATGCGTGGAAGGGCTGTCTTCGCACTGTCCATCTTGTTGTGAATGACACAAAGAAAAGGTCTATGGCTTCGCCTTCGACTCCTCTCTCCATGTCACGTAAAGCTTCCGGCATGATTGTTGGTGATTCAAGTGAGCCTGCCTGTAGCTACAGAATAGCTCGTACGTGGGCGTTCCCATTGGAGTCGTCAGTAAGAATTGATTGAACTCATCGCAAGTACTGCATTATGCGGAGGTGCTTCCAGATGGATTGATAGCATTTTTTCCAAAGAATTCTTTCTTATCCTGCTAACTGTGGACTGACTTACAGGAGGCAGATTGTAGGAGTCGTTTGTATGCAAAATAAAACAATAACCTAGTGAGAGGAGAATTTTAGAAGAACAATCCAACAGACAGTGCGAAGTACAGAGTTGATCAATTGAAGGTCAATGCATGTCAGCGATGACCTAGCCGAAGATCTCCGGTTCAGAAACTACGACTTTGGTCAACCAAGGAAGGAGAGTACAAGTCCATTGCAATATGCAGGGACTGATAAAGTACATCATTGACGTTGGCTCGAATTTGCTTCCAGTTGTTTCCCACAAGAAGATACTTGAGAGTGTCAATCCGACCATTCTCGATACTCCGCATTTGGTGAGGCATTTGATCCGCGTTGTCATTAACAATGGGTGTCATTGATCTTATCGCTTGTATAGTGGCAAGCCGTGGGCGCTTGATGCCCTTGTTATAGTGAGTAGCATGGATGATTTGTCTACTGAATTGTCCCACGTAGGTGTGAAACGTGGACTTTCGAATTAAATGGATCATTACCATGCAACGAAGCAGACCTCCGTTCCCAAGTGCGTGACGTACTTTCTCTTCTGGTCCCCATCAATGGAGTGAAACTGCTTGCCTACCGAGATCGCATATTCCTTTCTATCTTCAAAGGATTTGTCATAGAATTTTTGTCTAACAGAAAGAGCACGGGATTGTTGATAATATTGGCAGCAGCGTTTGGGAGAGCACCTTTCCGAGCTGACCTTGCAAATATCGTCGTCGGTAGTCCTCTTGGTATACAGGGATTCTTTCTTGTTAAGGTCTTGCTGTCGAGAAATGAAGCGGTAAGGCTCCTTCGCACGACCCCCCAAATGAGCACCAGAATCAGGTTGTAAAGGCAGGGATGCGAAATGATCAATTGTGCTTTTCAAAGACCACTCGGAAGGTAAACAACATTCAAGAATGGGCCACGGTTCATGACTCATAATTCTCTCCGTGTCCCCCACGAAAATGTTGAGGTCGGTTACACCAATCTAATCTTCTCCCAAGCAACCACTACGGAAATGATCCGCTGGTAACGCGGCCATGATTCTCCCAGAGTAGAGCACCAACCCATTTCCGTCTAACTGCTGCACTTGAAGTTCAACCCAACGCTCTCATGGTACAAATGGAAAGTCGTCCGACCGGAGATCTCTGGATGGAATCATGACATCCGTCCTTCTCCACAAGACGGTCTGCTGGAGTGTATGAACAAGTGAATCGTATCCGCGTTGCAAGGGAATGACTGGTAATTCTTCCGCCGTGGACGTGCTGGCCGTTAGTCTAAGTAATACGAACTCACTCGAACCAACTAGTATATCAACTCCAAGCCTTTGTTCCACATGGTGAACCTCAACAATGGACGCCTCTCCAATTTCACCTGAACCCGGCTTTATAAGGTTCACGGACATTCCTGACCAAAGAACCTCCGACCTTCCAGTAGATTCTTGGGATGGATCATTGTCTTCACATGTCCAAAATTGGGGCACTGAGCCGCGACCATGGCAAGGTCGTCCGGGTCACGCTCCCACAAATCTGACTCAGATATACTTCCGTGCTCCATCGGTGGATGTTCGGCTGGTGGCAGATGCCTTCAATGAGAGAATGAGTGGATGTGGATACGAACTAGATGATCAAGGTCATTATCCAAGGCTGGGCTAGCCGGAGATCTCCTACTGAGTAGAGAATGATCAACAATGACGACTTGTTTAAGTAAGGAAGAGAAGGGTGGAGCTAAAAGTTCCATTTGCATCTAACCAGAGATCTCCAGTTAATCAGAACGAGGCTGTGGAGCAAACGTTTGAAGAACATTCCACACAAGAGTAGCCGAAGATCTCCGGATATCGTGCGTTAGACGAAAATGACAGCCACTGGATTCAAGGGGAGCAACTGTGGTTAGCAATCGAGCTTGGCAGAATCCAGACTAGCACGGCATGAACAACCGGAGATCTCCGTTTGGCTTCGTGGATGGTTCGCTAGCCGTTGCGGCCGTAGTTGTTGGTCGCCTTGGAGGAGGACGGCTTGATGTTCTTGGAATGGATGAACCCGATGGATTCGCCACATCTGCAGTACTTGCTCGAGGATGTCGTCGTTGCGTGCCTTCTACTGGTGCTTGACGAGCTTCAAATGCAGACAATAAGTGGTGAACTCGTACCAACCGCCTATTGACCTTCACGGCGTCATTGTTATCCCAGGGAAGGTACTTCTCCAACGCCGCTTTAAGAGACCCCTGACCGTTCCTCACCACGCATTCAAGCAGTTCTTGGAAATCAAATTGGCCGTATGAAGTTCCTACTTTCACTACAATGGAGTGGCACTGTGGAAGATCATCTCCATCTTCATTGACAGCCTGGACTCCAAGTACAATGAACTCCATTTGCTGCTGCTCAATGAATGAAACTCTTTCATTTCGGTTCAGCGATACAAACGGAACGTTGTCGTTAACTTTGAGCGTGATTTGGATACACTTCCCAGCTTTTGCGAGGGACCAGCTCTTAACGACATCCTTGAATGCCCATAGACTTCCATAGTTCTCTACGACTTCTTCTATGAAGGGTGACGGCGCTACTCGATTTACAAACCGCTCGATGAAATACTCAGCGGATGAGTAGTCGTAGTTGTCATCCCAATCCATTTCGGTTGTCGCCATCTGAAATATCAAAATGAAACTCAATTTAGTAGTACATTATCAAGCTTATCCTTGGCCCGAGGATAAGTCACCCTGTAACTAATCAGCGTTTTTTATCGGCAGGCTTATTTTTTATTCTAGAACATTTGATTAACTACTTTGCCGGTTTGCAATCGTTTGATTTAAGTGCATATCGTTGTTTATTTTGTTTAATCTATCCTCGGCTCGAGAATACTTTTTCAACATCTGGTATATTGTTACTTGGGTTAAGGATCAAGTCGATTGTTAGTGAATCTTATGACGCTTACGTGACTAGTGATCTTCATTTTGGACTTTATCCTCGGATCGAGGATAAAACGTTGTTTAGTATTGGTTGCAATTAGTCAAATACACAGTAATTGAACCAAGGCAAGGCGGTTATCCTCGACTCGAGGATAAAATGATCCCAAGAATGGATGTTTTCCATGTTATGCAACAGTTCATAGCACACAAAATCGCAAGCAGACTAGCACACATACACACAGAGATTATGAAAACAAACTCTCTAACAATGGTTACAGTACTTTTTCACGCACATATACAATGATATTCTTACAAAAGCAATCAACGCAAAATTGAAAAAGGTATCATAAACTTACTTGGAGTGTATGGGAAGAAATCCAACGAGAAGCTGTGGTAGACAACTTCGCAGTGCACTTTTGATGTGTCGGGAAGATCTGTAAAATTAGGGTTTGGTTCACGTCCACAACCTGAGAAAACTCTCGCACGACAACCGAAACCCTCGCTAAGAAAATCGAAACCACCGACACCTACACAGTTTAAATACCTTGCAAAACACTATCAAAACCCTTGCTGGAATGAATCAAATTTCAGAAGCCTTCAAACCCTAAGCGCAAGCAATCATGATCTCACGTGCACATACACACACGTAGGGCTCACACACACACCTAAAACTCACCTTCACTCACCTAAAACTCAATCACACACACGTTAAACTACACATACACTCACATAGATACGCACACACACGCGCGCACACACTCGCGCACTCACACAACGCACACAACGCACTAACACGCGCACTCACTTCTCATACGCACACAGAAAAATAAGATTATACACAAACCCTAGCGAGCTGTGACTTAGAGAGAGAGACACACATACAACGCACACAAAACGCACATACAACACAAACAATCGCGCCCACACACGCGCACTCAAACGCGCACTCACTTCCACACGCGCACACAGAATATGAGAGTAGACGGAAACCCTAGCGACTTGTGAGAGAGAGAGAGGGAGAGAGAGAGAGAGGAAGTGTCATGCCCTCGTTCACCTTTGAAAAAGTGACGGGATTGGTGGCTTTTCCACTTTTTCGCCACCTTTGGATAGAAACCTAATTTTAAAGCGACGTAACGGTTGAATGTCTAATCACTTTCATTTTAGAAATTTCACTGAGATTACGCATTCCTTCACTACGCTCTTCGGTGAATGAATTTTTGTTAATTAAATTGAATTTGTGACGTTTTCATCCGTCCATTTCATTGTTGCAAGAATGATTTGTAAACTACCAACTTTGGCATACTCTTGCATGATGAAAATGTTTTCTATATTAGTTTATTTGGATAGTTCTTAAAATTTTACTTCATATAATTATATTTAGAGTTTTTAAATTATTGTAATCGATGTAAATCATTATATTTTTCATTTCGATTGTATTGTAAATTGTTATTCTTATAACTTTTATATCGTAACTTTGTAAACAACTATTACATACATTGTCAATCAAATTAGGACTCTTTGAGTGGATCTATATTATATTTGATTTACTGTTTTTTTTTTTCCTGTGTCAATTTTATAATATAAATTGTAAGTTCGTAACTAGTTATGATTTGTAAGTAGTTATGATAATTTAATTTATGATTGGTATAGCTATCCTCAAATCAAGGATAGTTTGTAATTAGAAAGTAAACAAAATGCATGAATTTGCTCAAAATAGCTGCTGAAATTATCGGCAAAAAGTCTCAAAATTCTAATACTCTCTCAACATGTTAAACTGCAAAAAATCAAAAACCTAATTATTTTTTTTCAATTCAATTCTATTACACTGGAGTGTTACCCGTGTCCTCCGGACACAACATTTTTTTGTGTTGAGTCCCCACCTCCCCGTCCCCTAGCCCTTTCCCTCCAATCCATCGTCCCCCCATCCTTGTCCCCGTCCCCCGTCTCTGTCTTTGTGCCCGTACCCGTCCCCATCCCCGTCTCCATTCCCGTCTCGTCCTTTTATCCGAAACCCTTACTTTTAGCTTTTCATTTTTATCCAAAACCCTAGCTTTTAGTTGTTAACTTTTAGCTTTAAGCGTTTTTCCTCGACGCATCACTTTTTCATCCAAGCTCGACGCGTTCATCCATTTACGCGTTCATCTATTCAACGTGTTCTTCATCCTGTATTCTTTTATAGACATAGATTATTAGAATTCATGCAAAGGTATCCAAGATATGTGTATAATTTATGTAGATTTTCCAGAAAAGTTATTTTTTATTTGTTGTGATATAAAAACTACATTAAAATGGTTGAACTAATGCGTTGCAAAGCAAGTTCCAACTGCTACTTTTTAGTTAAAATTCTAATTATAATTGAAATAGCTATCCTCAAATTAAGGATAGTCTATAATTAGGAAGTAAACAAAACGCATGAATTAGCTCAAATTAGCTGCTGAAATTATCTACAAAAAAAGTCTCAAAATTCTAACCTCTCTCAACATGTTAAACTGCAAAAAATCAAAAACTTAGTTATTATTTTTCTAATTATAATTGGAATAGCTATCCACGAATCAAGGATAGTCTATAATTAGAAAGTAAACAAAATGCATGAATTAGCTCAAAATAGTTGCGGTAATTATTGGCAAAAAGTCTCAAAATTCTAATACTCTCTCAATATAATGAATATGATCATAATTTATTATATTTGATTCTTATCATTTGAATTAGTTTAGAAATATACTATTTGTTACAATATGTAAACGTTAAAATTTTCATGTTTTAGGTATTTTCAATCTAGTAGACTAAATAGGATTGAGTATTGAACTGTTTAGGAAATATCTTGTAAATGGAAACTGAAAAGCTTTGTAGATCCTAAAGTAGAGTCAATTGGAGCCAATCTTGCCCTCTAGCTTCTAATCCTAAAAGATGTCTTCAAGATAGCATCTCTTTGATTCTGATTGCAAGGAGTACGTCTATTAGACTGTGAATCCTTAAGTGAAGTTGAAAAAGGAAAGAAAACACAACACTACAATAGAAATCAGAATATTTTTAGAGTGATTGTCGAATAGATGCCTGAGTTATAGAAATTTTCATGTAGCAACGATATTGTAGAAAGCCATGGAATATGTTCAAGTTGAATTGAGGACTGCTGTTCATAAATAAAAACAAGTATTATTAAATCAATTTGACAGTGTTCTGTATTGGAGTTGGTGTCTAGCCAAGCGTCTTAAACAATGATTTTTGTCTTATTGATGTTTACTCGGGATAAGAAGGTGTTTGAGAATGATGATGTAGGTTACAGTAATTGAAGTCAATTTTACACGGTTTGGATTATGGTCTGGAATTTATGCATACATCCTTCATACATGATCTGAGGGTGTGGTCAAATTGACATACTGTTGAGTGGAACAGATTGGGTATCGTAAGATGGCACTAGAGATAAGAGGAACAGTTGAAACTTGTCCAATCGAGCTGTGAATTTGGAGTTACTCTTATTGAATTGAGAGAATTATATTTAAAACTCTGTGCATAGTAATTTAATAATAATAAATACGACAAGGTTGGCATAAAATAAAATGTTTTGATGAGTGGCATTGATTGGAACTGCCCTTATAGAAAGTTGAACTATGGATCTAGAAAAGAGATCATAGTCAGAGAAAAGTTATTATAATTAGTGACCGTAACTCTATTAGATTGAGTAGAGTAGAAGGGCCCATCTAATCTACAATAAATCTAGTGAATAGAATTATATGAAATAAAGTAAGTATTAGATTGATTACTGCTTGAAATTTATAGAGTAGAAATGAATTTTATTCGGTCACCTATTTGAATTTTCTTAGATGAATGATAATTAAGGAGTGATCACCCTTAACAACTAAGCCTATAAGATCAAATAGAATTTAAAGGAAGACCTTGAATATTTATCAGAATTATTATTGTCATTGTAGTAACATAGAAAAAGCCATATTTTATGAAATTTCTATAAATTGTCCCGCTAATTAAGGAGGACTTAAGGACTAAAAAAGTGATTATGAAAGAAGAATAAAGTGATGAATTGAACTAGGTGAGTTATGATGGATTTGCGAAAGAAATTATTATAAAAGAGTAAGCGGGAGTTTGCTTAAGATAAATGATTTTCACTCACCATGCCTCATGCATCATTGCATACCATAAATTGATAGAAGGAATTCAATCATTAGTGAGTAGTCTCATGAATAATTAATGAATTGCATACAGGGCATGGCTACTGTCTAATTGAATTGGTTACTATCTGTTTGAACCGGCTATTAACGCCTAGGAGTTGATACTCCCTGGTTTATTGTCAATTTGAACTACCATTTTTCCTTAATATTTGAGGAATGTAATAACGGTAAATCAAGAATGAATTTTAGATGAATTTAGAGAATTATAGCTTTGGATTTTTGTTTCAGAGAATCTTTTATGATAATAACAAAATCATCTACTTTAACACCTACACATTGTGACCCTTAGTTACTTCAATACACTAAACGAAAAGACCATTTCCCGAACCAATGTTATAAAGTAGTCTAGAGTAAGATAAGTGATCTTCAACTTTTTATACTACACAATACTTTTTTATTATAAATACTTCTCCCCAAAGGAAATAATTGCCAAATGAAGATACATTATTCCATCAAAAGTAGTAATATTCAAATTTTTTGTTATTTTAGATAGTCAAATGGCTATTAATACGACAATATTTTGGAGAAATCATGAGAATTGAAATCATTATGATCCAGTTAAATTTGATACTGTTATTCATAATTTGAATTCCTAATATAAATATGCAGAATACAATTTTTTCTTAAATCCTATCTCATAAATGATTATATAATTTATTTCTTACAAAATAAACATCTCTTTTACCAATTTATTTTGAATACTTCAAATGTTAATATGAATTTTCTTTAGACTCTGATTATCAATGGATAAGTAAATTTAATGAATACACATATCACACATGAACTCAATGAACTAGATGAATTGTATAAGTTAAACTAAATATAGGTTTTCTTTGAATTCTCGAGATGAAGCTTTTAGTCGAAGATTTCTTTCGTAAATTTCTTATATAACACGTTTAAGTTTGATAGCTGATATTCATAAGGCTAAAGGTATTTAATTATTGATAGATTGAGCAACCATAATCATATGTTATGCTTATTTTCTTTCAATTATTTATAAATATACAATCATTGAAAAAGTAACATACTTTAAATTTCTGAATATTTAATTAAGTAAAATCTTTTTTATCCATGTTAAGTTTGTTTGCGTTACATACTTTAGAAGAGGTTTATATTACTTAATTTTTGCTATTTTAGGACTCTTTAAGATGAACATTGATTGTTTTAAAATTTAAATGAATGGAAAGTCAAAGAATTATAAATTTTGTTAAATAATTTGGAGATAATTTTTTGATTGTTTTTTTTTTGACAGAAGCAAAGGAAGTCTTTACTGCAAGGAAAGAAAAACACGGCGAGCCCCCGCTAGGGCCGGCGAGGCCGGGCCAAAACCCAGGCCAAGTTAGTGGTTAGAAAAAAGGTTAGGTGTGAGTCCTAAACTATCACTACTCCTAGCATAGTAACAAGAGAACAACTTCCATTTCGGTCTCTTATTAACCCATGAGGCGAGAATCTCGTTACAACACCATTGTTTCTTGAAGCGTTTCAGGAGATAATTTTTCATATAGACACTCAAAACTGTTATTCAACACAAATTTGACGAGTTTTTGTAGTGCTTGCATTGTTTGAGATTAATTTAGCATTCAACACGTATATTTTGCTGAACTTTTACTTACTCAAAGTAAGTTTTAATGTCAACTATCTCCTGCCTAATCAACCTTTGTTGATCCACTTAAGGTGTATAAAATACTTCAGTACTACTTAACCCCAATCCTAGTTCCTGATCAATTTCAAACCAAAATTGCTTCTAAACTGCTGATTCGAGTGCAATAAGTAACAAAAGAAACAAATACCTGTATTTCTAAATTTTATCGTAGGATCGTAAAAAATACTTACCAAATAATCAACTTACAAAACTTCATTGACATTGACCGGACGGATTGAAAGATTTTAGCGTTTGAAGAAGGAAAATGGTTAAATTTCTTCCCTGCGTTGAGTGGATCAACAAACTTTCACTTCACTTAATGTTAAACACTTGCACTATTTTTGAGATTCAAAATGCATTACCATTATGTTTAGCATGATTCTAGTTCCTTGTACACCAATACTTAAAGGTAAAGGAGTGTAGCATATTCAAAAACAGTCTGCAAAGATTTGGAATTCATAAAAGGTCATTTATTCACGTTTTGTAGTTTTTTTGAACTAAATGTGATTTAGAATATTGTTCCAGACAGTCAGTAACAAGGTTAACTTCACATATCCTTGTAGATTAAATAAAAATGGAAAACTATGAGGATCTATATGGTTTATGAGGAAAAGAAGATGCTTTTGTGTTTCTTGATAAATAATGTGAGAAAATGTTTGACTTGGGTTAAAAATATTTTGATACCCGAAGACAAATTTTGTTTTTGTACATCTGCAAACAAGGAAATATTCTTACTATGTCAGAAAAATCTCAATGTCAATAGAAACTTCTATGAACAATATGAAGCTGCGCAGAGTCTATATTTTTAATTTTCAGTGGTACTAACTTTCAAACCACAAACCAAGAAACATAATAAAAACACCTATACAAAGTTTTGACCAAGGAAAATCTAGTATAAAATTTTAAAACACAAAATATAGATATTTTGTATCATAGGTAATTGCCCGAACTCAAGAAATTCCCTCCAAGGAGATTTTTTTCTTTAGGGGTTAAGTATATATTTCCTACAAGAGCTAAAACAAGCTACAAAGTTTAATTTCATCTAATATTTTGTAAAATCATTTCAGTAAAGTTTTTATATAAGTAGTATGAAATATACATTTTTAAAAGCATGAAATGATTCAACAACAATTGGTTGTTTTTTTAATCAAGTCTATAACAATATGATATTTAGTAATACTGATATCATTTTATAGTTAAACTCTATCTTGGTATAGAAAAGAATACAATGTAAGTTCGATGAGTTTGAAATAAATATTTTTGTTTCAAAAATTTGCATGTGATATTATGCTTCCATAAATTTTTTATTTGTCTAACATTTAATTTTTTCATTAATTGATAATTTGATATCTAATTCATTGGTGTTCTTTTATACCATTCTTGTGAAGATATATTGTAGAGGTTTGGTGTAGATTCTACAACAGTTTCAACCAACAATTAAACAATAATTTAAGTTCTATTGAACATTGATTTTTGTTTAAAAATAAATGAATATTGTATTGAGTTTTCCTTATTACCTAATTTATAAAGTTGGTGAACAAAAATCTTGACATAAACTCGGTGGACATGGACTTAGTGGTGGAACAAACAATCACTTTATTCACGCCGGCCCTTTAAACCGGAGTTCTTCTTTTACTTGTATGTGACAGAAAACATTTATCATCTTACTTAAAAGTGATCAAAATTTGAGAAAAGTCTGATTTTTTATTAATGAAACATATAATGCTTTAATGAAAATATAATACTTTTACCCTGAACGAAATTAAATTTTCTTCAATTCTTATTTGAAAACAATACTAAACCAAATGATGTAGATTAAAACTTTTAATATTCTAAGAGTTATTTTCTTTAAATCGATTCAGATTTTACTACGCTTATCATACTACTAAAATCATAATCCGCACGGTGAACCACGAAGCAATAAAACACGCAGTCAATCGTGCAGTGAACTATTCAAATGGTGCAGTCAACCGCACAGTTAATTGCGCAGCTTACCGCGCAATGAATCATGTTACAATTTTTTAAATATAGTTTATAATATAAAATCTTCATTAAAATGGTTGGACGAATGCAATGCAAAGCACTAGCTTGAGTTTTTGGATAACAGTGTGAAATTTGCATTTCTGTGTTGCAATTTGTGCTTATCCAAAATATATTTGTAACTCTTGATTACAAATTTTACGTTCATAACATATTTATATTTTATGTAGATTGTTGTTACCATTGTTTTTTATATTTTGTGATATGAAAACTACATTAAAATGGTTGAACGAATGCATTGCAAAGCAAACGCCAACTGTTAGTTTTTAGTTAAAATTCTAATTCTAATTGGAATAGCTATCCTCGAATCAATGATAGTTTATAATTAGAAAGTAAACAAAATACATGAGTTAGCTCAAAAGACTTCTGTAACTGTCGGCAAAAACTCTCAAAATTCTAATACTCTCTCGATATATTGAATATGATAATAATTTATTATATTTGATTCTTATCATTTGAACTAGTTTACAAATATACTATTTGTTACAATATTTAAACGTTATTTTTTTTAAAAATCAATTTTTTTGAAGACTTTTTAGCAGATTTTTGTTAGTTTTTATTACTTTTTTACATATAAACCAAATATAAGTTTCAGTTTTTCATTCATTAGAAAACCCAATTTTGTCAAAACGAATCTCATTTTGTTTTATTCGGGTTTGTCGCATTCCTAAATTGAAGTGACTCGAAAACCTGAAAAGGTCACCTGAAAAGTTGAGACAAAAGTACATTATTTTCCCGCCCAAAAATGCTGCCGTTGGAAAAAGTCTTTCCCGCCCACCTCTCTTTTTTGGGCACCAGAGCATATCTCGACATTCATACTCCCCCCTGGAAATTCTCATTTCGAACTCTTTCCTCTCTGTGCCTCGCCTCCACTTCCACTTTTGTGTTTCAACTCTTGCCTCTACAGTAAGATACTCAACTAAGGTTTATATTGTTCTAGGTCTTTTTTGGGGACACGAATGTCTTGGATAGGTTTTTGGGGAAGGAGTATAAGTGTGGCTGTATTTCTTATATTGTTGTATTTCTTGCACGTTGATTGAAGTCATTTTCATTTTCTTTTTGTCTCTGTCACACCGGTCATTTCAATGTTTTTTCCTCTACATCATGTGCAAGAGTAAAGGTCGACTTCCCCATCGCACGTTATTAAGTGTTGTTGACCATTGAGTAGTGCAGCGATCCTTGTTCGCACTTCAACTTAATCTCTATCTGTGACACTCCGCATATGACGGAATCACTGTAGCACTGTTATCCTCGTGTCGAGGATAACCTAAACTGATATAATCAGATGAGATGAATAAATAAATAACCAACAATGACTTATCCTCGACTCGAGGATAAAACAAAGGAATCATAGTGCTCACAAATTTTAAGTGTAAAGTATTGTACGAATACAGCGATAATGTTTTAAAATTACAGTTATCCTCGAGTCGAAGATAATGGATGAAAACTTGTTGAATTTCAATGATAATATAATGAGTATATTGCATGAGATCATTGGTTGGATCTGGGTTTGATGTCTTGTCCATCTTCGCCCATTATTGATTGTTTATCCCCCAAGGGTGTTGTCCTCGAGTCGAGGATATCCGATATCCGTGGAAAGGTACTAAATATTTCGATATTAAAATTTATGATAGTTATTCTCAAATCGAGGATAACTGACTTTGAGTTTGATGTCATCTAAGGCGTATGTTGAATGTTAATTGTCAAATATCAGATTTATGTTTTTTGGTAAATTGCCAATGTCATTTATGCTCTCAAATCTTTGAGAAATCTTTTGGAGTTCTATCCTCGGTTCGAGGATATCTCACTGAGGCTTTATGCAATTCATATTTTAAATCATAACTCGATTGGTTCTTGACAAATTAAAATTTAATGAGATAATTTTCTAGTTATGAACTTGATTGATTAATCTTTGAATGTTTCCCTTTGTTCGGAGTGATGTGTATATGTGGAGTGTTTCTTCGGGTTCAAATCATTAGTGATTTGTTAAACCTCACTGTGGATTTAATGAATGATCTCCTAATTCAGTATTTATATTTTTTATATCTGCAATTATCCTCGTATCGAGAATAAGCGTATCTTCGTTGTTTCATTCTCCTCTCATAGAAGCTGTTCTTTACAATTATGATGATATAACTGAATGACTCACCCTCTGTCTATTTCATTGTGATATCTTGAAGATGGAAGATCGCTCATACGATGTTGTTGTCCGAGTTCCACCTACCTTGCCTCCAGGTGTTGCTGCATGTGATGGAATTCCTCGTGCGTCGTGGTTCTCAAAACGCGTGATCCTTTGAAACACATCTGGGGCTGATGTTGAAATTGGACTTTGCTAGAGTGTTGATTCTGGATTTGTTCCTGAAACTGGTGGTCGGCCACTTGGAGATGATTATGTTGCGATTCTAATCGCTGAATGCTTAGACGAGACTGAAATTCCATTGAACTGGATGTTTGCCCTTCGAGCGTGGCCAACTCGATAGGTCTTTCTTTGCAACGTCAATTTGTACGACCAAGAGCAAACTAGCATTTACAATGCTGCTCTAAAAGTATTTCGTCGCGGTCCTAGAGTAGGCGTTCGACAGTACAAAACCACTCGTCAGAGAGTAGAGGGTCCTTCCCCACGAAAGAAGGAAGTACTACTTACTTCACAATCGATCAACTCTGTTGCTAGCACTGTCTGTCGTCCAAGAAATTGTACTGAACGATTTCCACGGTGTTCAATTTTTGTGCTTCGCTCCCAAGTTTACCATGACATTGGAGGTGTTTTCTTTCAGAAACATGTCTGGCTTGATGTACACAGGCAGATCTACATGGATTCCAATGGCAACAATGTGGTGACGCTTGATGGAATTGATGTATGCCAAAATGCATGGTGTACTATCATGGGGGTTAGCCGAGCCACATTCTACCGGTACAAACGAGAGGCAAAGGACGGGATGCAGGCGGGGGCACACGGCAATACTGGTTCAAAGAAACCCCGGACTCATACTCTACAGGCAATTGCTACTCTACATGATATACTTGATGATGCTGCTGATCACAGTACTAATAAGACTACTACACTTGGCACTGGGGAGAAGGTGGTCTCGAAACACCTGCTTGCCTCTTTTAAGACTACTGCACTTGGCACTTGGCAATGGAGTGGAGTGTTGCCCAAAATGAATGAGGTGAATTCAAGATTTGGCCTCAAACCAATATCTTTGTTTGGTCTTAGTCGAATTTGGAGCTCTCAATTTGAACAATACTCTACTAAAAAGCCTGGTGACAACTTTGCTCGCTGCGGAAGATGCGACCAACTCAAGCAATTAAAGAAGGCTTGTACACAGGGGTCCTCCTCATATAAGATGTGGGAAGTCAAATTGCAATTACATTAGGCCTCTCAACAGACTCATCGTATTTTATATTATGGAAACCAGAAGAATTTGGAAGAAAAACCTAATGAGGTTGTGTGCGTCATCCATGATAAAATGGATCATAGCAAAACCGCATCTCCTCATTTTTCTCACAAGAATTAAGCGACGGAGTCCTTCATGAAACTGCCTGTGGCCGTAACTGGAATGATTGCGCATGGACATGGAGATGTTCGTTATGCCCATTATAGTCTTGACATCTTCCCCACCGACTCGAACCACACTGTTGGATCCATTGCGAAGTTACTTCGAGACTTAGAGAGTCCACCGGTGTATTCTTCTCGTGAATTATTTACGGGAGGAAGAGCTTCTCCTCTCTCTCAGGCTGTGCTTGCGGATGCTAACGTGTGTCTTGGATCCCTTGCTGCTCCATCGGTTGAGCATGTTCCTGCGAAACAATTACCACCAATTCTCCAAATGTAGTTGGATAATGCCACAGGGGACAATAAAAATAGATTTGTGTTTGCTTTCTTTTCCCTCCTCGTTCATATGGGTATTTTCCGTGAAGTGTATGTCAACTTCTTACTTGTTGGTCATACTCACGAGGATATTGATGCAATGTTTGGGAAATGGAGTTCCAAACTCAAGTCAAATAGCTATCCAACGATTCCACTCTTGATGAAATCATTCATGGATGCTGAGAAAATGCCAGTTATTCCACACGTCATTGAAGAGGTGCCCAATTTCAAGGGCTTTTTGGAAGGATATTTGTGCACTGGCAAAGGGGCCGTTACGGGTCACACGAAGGGCCAACAATTCAAGTTCTACAAGGGCTCAGATGGATTGCCAAAGATGCAATACAAAATTCTTTGTACAGATAGGGATCATTGGTTGCCCGAGGAGGATGGAGGAATCCAAGTGTGGAAAGTGACGCAGATGGTATGCCAATTTTGCCTCGTGGTCAGCCGCTTCCTCTCATTCCGCGACGTCATAAGAATTATGATGAGGTTTTGAAGGGTATCTCTGGGTTTCTAAGTCTTCGGGAATCTATGGCTAACAAGGATCTCTCGGGTGAATATAGGAGGAAGAACGAGCATATTATGTATTATTGGAGAGGTGTTAAGGCTGCCCTCGAGGGGCCTTTGGAAGAATCGTCTCTTCTACGAGAGGGATTCTGGCCTCTATCTAGATATGCTCCATCTATGGTGGATGAATATGAGATTGATGGGTCGTTGAGGGAGGAGTATGCAAAGGACCTTCCATTCATTGGACAACGACATCATTGTCCTCCTCCATCGTTTCGGGTTGGTAGAGATGTGTACGAGGGCTATGTACTTGCGGTGCGTTCTACTGATGGGGATTTGCGCCCATTTTGGATTGCCTTGGCGTTGACTAATCCACATCCGGATCGTGAACATTCTCATGAGATTAAAGAGCAATACTTCAAACGTGTATCCCAACGTCATGTGGACTTGGAAACGTACCAAGGGTGGGATTCTAATCATGGGAATAATTGGGTTGAAGAGACTGAATCTGAACCAATCTAGGTATATACAGATTGTATTTTAACGGCTTGGAAGCCTAGGTTGCGTGGAAACACAAGCTCCTCTAGGTTAAGAATTCCAAAATCACAAGTAGACATAATCAAGGCATCTTTAGCTGAATTATAGATTTCAACGGAATTTGTGGTTTTTGGAGACTGGAGTTATTTTACCAATATAAAATAGGTGGGGGTGCATGTACTTATTTGATTTTTTGTTCTTCCGTACTGGATATTCTATTAAGTATTTACTGAACTAGTATGTACAGGATGGAATTGTAGACTTTGATTGTGCGCATAGCATATTAATTGTAGATAGAATTTGATTAGTTTTTGTAGTTCCATGTAGTGATGTAATGTGTTGCTTTTAATATTATACAATGGAGCCAAGAGTTTTGTTACAGTATTGATGTATATATGGCGGTCCACATTGTGAGTGTCATTAATTGTATATTTATCTTTGATGCATCGATACTTTCTATTGATAGCAATTATTGAATGGATTGCTACAACACATGCTAACTTCAATGCTAGGTATTTCAACAACCTTGTTGTTTGGAAATAGTATAACCTCCTGAAATTGGTAATTATTTCTCTTCCAACTGAAAATGTATGCATTTAGGTGGAATTTAAATGAGTGTATATGTGTACCCCAAACCAATTTTATTCCCCTGAGAGGGGTTATCATATTTACTGCCGCTTATATTTATATGGAGTAATTTTATCCTTGCAATGGTTTTTTATCGGATGTTCTAGTTTTTCTTAGGTAATATGCTCCATATCTTGGTACATTTTAAGCTATTCACTATAATCATTACACACCCAATTAAATATGATATTCAATTTCATACAAAATGAATTCAACAATCCATGATTTGGCGCGATTATTTAGCATTTTCAATCGAGATTGAATCTCAATTTAGTACATAGTCTCAAATTAATGAATTTAATAACTGACTAAAATTAGACACCATGATAAATTGAGACTCCAAAATGTCCCATTTTAATGAGTATGGTGTTCTAGGGCAACTCCATCTCCCTTTAGCGCCACATGTTCCTTTAGATACGGATTTGAAATGGCCCTAGCGTAGTCAATGTCAGAGAAAATAGTTTGCGACCTTGTTTCAAAAGAGTTCGCTAGGTTGGTCGCTATGTCATTCCATAGACTAAAAGATTGTTCTTTTAGAGAAAATACATGCCGTCAAAGATTGTGCATTACAAGAGAGGCTCGACCCATTGCTGGATCTCGACCATCAAACACACGCAATGCCCTGAAGTTATCTAGGGTCATGTAAACGTAATTTTGACATCGTTGCCAGGAGGCCACGTCTTGAATGGTTATCACTACGTTTGACGAAGCGATAGCCACATGTTCACTGTTTTGCCTATTTCGTAGGATAGCATAGTAATTTAGAACACGTGGATGGTCTTTCAGCTACTGCAACACAACCTTCAATTTGACCATTTGGTCCAATATGAAGAAATTACAAGTAAATCTGATTTTGCTAGGCACTATGAGTTGCAGGTTCGGACTCAACTTGCAAAATTCCAACATTGTTGCATGATGGTTCTTTATGTACAAGCACAATATTTTGACCGCTCAATCAAATCTTTGAATTCTAGGACCTTGGCCCAATCTTTCAATACAAGATCCGATGCATGTGCCATGCATCTTTGCTTGAAAATGTGATGGTACGTATTATTGATGTTGTTCAATGCTCCAAGCATGTTTGCCGCATTATCAATACAAACTTGAATCACATACATGGAACCCACCTTGTTAATGAATACTTTCGGATGGTCCGCAACGTAACGCATGGATTTGTTTTGCCACTAGTGTAAATGCTCCCCAAGAATACATCGCCCGTGAGGCATGAAACCATTACATTCATGATGGGCCTTTGACTGACATCATCCCAGTTGGAGTTTAGCGTTGCTTGTAGTTATTACGATATTGTAAATAGGCTTGTATTAAAGTAGAGTTGAATGGAAAATAAATGAGGAAAATGGAGAGGTATAAATTGACATGTGGCATGGCCAAAGAAATAGGACGAGCCCATTTGTCTTGCGTAAGATATGCAAAGAGACGTGGGCGGTTGCATGAAGTTAGTGCGCCATGTGTCCCATGCATAAGTTGGCAAGGGACACATGGATGGACACATGAAGTTGGACCGCCATGTGTTTGGTGTGTTGGCAAGTTGCAACAAGGAATGCAACCACCTATAGTATAAGTAAAGGCCTTTAAGAGAAGACAACATCTCACTCCAAGCATTGTTGGTACTACCTTGTGTGTGTATTCTTGTTTGTGCAACCATCTCTCTACTTCTAACTTCAATTGGTTATTGGCCCACTCATATTGCATCAAATTAGTGTCATGTGATCTCTGATATTTCAACCAAGTGTTGATTTGATGTTGCCGCTTCGGTGAGAATTCTAGAGAGAGCATGGAACTAGGGCCACTGAGAAATTGTGTCATCGCCATGATCTCCAGAATTCGCAGACACCTCGCTGGTCATTGCTGAAGTTTCATCCACAAGTGAAATTCAGATTTTGCCTCATCATACTTGTTAATATTCACAATAACCTTGTCTTGTGAACACATCACTGCCAAGAAACTTCCAAATATTGCAACACAAAAAGAGACACGGTCGGTGTGGTATCTGTGAGCTTTAAAATAAGCTCGGTAAGAAATTGCGAATTCATGTGGAGTGGTAAAAGTGCGTGGTTATAGGGCAAGGAATCCAAAGGTGCCCACAGCGCCCACTTGTAACGCCTTGGCCCATGCAATGGGAAAAAATGCGGATTAGTGGTTGTTGTCACCGGAACTACATGAGTCCAATTCACTGACACTCTTGGATACAGTTGATCCCAAGGCTTCCATGCCTTTACTGATAATCCAACATCTTCCAAGAGCCACTCAAGCCCTGGCCAAGTAGGGAATGGCTTCTTTTCCTCTCCCTCAAATATAATATCATAATTACCTAAATACCTCTGTTTGACAACCGAGCCGTCTACAAGTGCAACTGCTCCCACGCAACCAGGTGATTGATAATCATATGGTGGAGTGTTGAGTGTCACCTGAGATCAAAAATCTTTGATATCAATAAAATGATTTCTTGCACTATGAAGAGCTCTCAACAAACGATGTTGTGAGCCAAATAAACCGCCCCTAAAGGGTGGCTTATCTTGAACACAAGATCCTAATATGGGGCCTGGTTGCTTGTGTAACCAACCCTCAGCCCATTTATACACAACTTATACAAGCATGGCGACACGTCTCATGTTCACTTGGGTTCCTTGTGGTTAACTAGTGAGGTGGTGACTTAATCCAGCCTTCTAATTGAACCCACCTCTGAACAAGTGTAACTTTTGCTCTAGGGCTCCGAATTCAACGTTGTCAACGCTCATGGGTTCGATTCAGCATTCCGAACTTGATTAGACCCTTAATGATCAGGTTCAGGCTTAGGTGTGACCCTGGAACCAGTTGGCAGCAGACAGGCTTCCCTATTTTCTACCAACTTATAATCTTAATTATCTCCTTGACTTCAACTCCGATTCTTATGTTTGTTTTTTTGATTCTTATTAGTTTTTTGTGCTTAACATGATGGCAGCATTCAATTGATCACTTGACTCGACCCTGGACCTCACAGCCAGCGACCAGCAGTGCACCTTCAACATATGATGTATCCAAGATCGTGAATCACATTCCACGCATATACCACATCCATTCACACAAGTATCCCACCTGAACCTCGTTGCGAATGAACCTCCGGCTGATTTTCTTACTAATGACCAATTATCCGGTTGTTTAGTTGAGTGTGAAGCAAACCCTAATTCTAGCAAAAAATTGGCAGCGCTTCCGCGTGGTTTTAGTATTTAGAAATTTAGGGTTCCTTATTGCATAAGGAATTTACTACTAGCCGGGGGGTGAGGAGAGGCTCCCTGGTTGATTCGATTCACCCTCCTTCCTTCAGTTCCGGCTCTCGCCCTTCGTGGTCTTGATTGTCTTCAGCTCCAGCTCGTTCCTCGTGGTCTTGATCGTCTTCAGCTCCTGGTGATCTTGGTCGTCTCGTTCCTCGTGGTCTTGATCGTCTTCAACCCCTGCTCTTCCTCGCGATCTTGATCATCTTCAGCTCCTACTCTTCCTCGTGCTCTTGATCGTCTCAACTCCTGGTGATCTTGGTCGTCTCGTTCCTCGTGGTCTTGATCGTCTTCAGCCCCTGCTCTTCCTCGTGCTTTTGATCGTCTCAGCTCCTCCTGCTCTCGATCGTTTCGTTCCTCGTGGTCTTGATCGTCTTCAGCTCCTGGTGATCTTGGTCGTCTCGTTCCTCGTGCTCTTGATCATCTCAGCTCCTGGTGATCTTGATCCTCTTCAGCTCCTGGTGATCTTGATCCTCTTCAGCTCCTGCTGCTCTTGGCCGTCTCGTTCCTCGTGGTCTTGATCGTCTTCAGCTCCTGGTGATCTTGGTCGTCTCGTTCCTCGTGCTCTTGATCGTCTCAGCTCCTGGTGATCTTGGTCGTCTCGTTCCTCGTGGTCTTGATCGTCTTCAGCCCCTACTCTTCCTCGTGATCTTGACCGTCTTCAGCTCCTACTCTTCCTCATGCTCTTGATTGTCTCAGCTCCTTCTGCTCTCGATCGTCTCGTTCCTCGTGGTCTTGATCGTCTTCAGCTCCTGGTGATCTTGGCCGTCTCGTTCCTCGTGGTCTTGATCGTCTTCAGCCCCTACTCTTCCTCGTGATCTTGATCGTCTTCAGCTCCTACTCTTCCTCATGCTCTTGATCGTCTGAGCTCCTCCTGCTCTCGATCGTCTCGTTCCTCGTGGTCTTGATCGTCTTCAGCTCCTGCTGCTCTTGGCCGTCTTGTTCCTCGTGGTCTTGATCGTCTCAGCTCCTGGTGATCTTGGTTGTCTCGTTCCTCGTGCTCTTGATCGTCTCAGCTCCTCCTACTCTTGCTCGCGATCTTGATCGTCTTTAGCTCTTGCTCTTCCTCGTGATCTTGATCGTCTTCAGCTCCTGGTGATCTTGGTCGTCTCGTTCCTCGTGCTCTTGATCGTCTAAGCTCCTCCTACTCTTGATCGCGATCTTGATCATCTTCAGCTCTTGCTCTTCCTCGTGATCTTGATCGTCTTCAGCTCCTGGTGATCTTGGTCGTCTCGTTCCTCGTGCTCTTGATCGTCTCAGCTCCTGCTCTTCCTCATGCTCTTGATCGTCTCAGCTCCTCCTGCTCTCGATCGTCTCGTTCCTCGTGGTCTTGATCGTCTTCAGCTCCTGGTGATCTTGGTCGTCTCGTTCCTCGTGCTCTTGATCGTCTCAGCTCCTCGTCTTCCTCGCGATCTTGATCATCTTCAGCTCGTGCTCTTCCTCGTGGTCTTGATCGTCTCAGCTCCTGGTGATCTTGGTCGTCTCGTTCCTCGTGCTCTTGATCGTCTCAGCTCCTCTTGCTTTTGCTTGCGATCTTGATCGTCTTCAGCTCCTCCTGCTCCTAACCTAATTCGCACTCTTAGTGGCCGGGACTTCCGGCTCTCATTCTCCCAGTTCTCTCCCTTCTCTCCACACCCCTGTTCTCTCTTTCCTACGCCTCTCCCCTGCCCATGAAAATTGTCCGAGTTCTTCCAGGGGGTAACCCCCCAACCCTTGCTCTCCTTGAGTTCCCAAAGATGGTTCCCTGCCGCCTTTGGCCTTCTCCCATAAATGGATCCTTCTTACAAGACTTACTAACCCTATGACTACTAATTCCGTGCCACCCTTGCATTTAACAAGAGTGGGTGTCCCACTAACCAAGGAATATCTAAATCTAAACATTAACTCCATGCCACATGGGTGTGCATGATCTCCAATAAGTGAGCCATTAAGTTAATTCCAAGGTTGCTAAATCAATTAATCTACCTAGATTGAATTCCCCTTGCTTGGGGTAATTCCTAATTTTCCCTAGTGATCGACGAGGGGTTTGCCCCACCTTTTGGACTCTTCCAACCATTTTTTTAGGGGCTTTTAAACCTCCTTATTTTTTCCTTCCCCTCGCCATCGTTTCTCTCCTTCTCCTAATTTTTACCTGCGTGATTTCCTCATCATGACCAATTTCGGTCCATGACTCGGTAGGAGGTAATTCCTTCTCCACAACTTTACTTTTCTTCCTTTTCTATTGTTTTTGTTTTTGTTTTTTTCTTTTTTTCCTTTTCTAACCTTCTCTTCATTTTTTCCTTCCTAATTATTTTTTTGGTTAACTTAATAAAATCCGTGGTCGCCATAGAGTGGCTCCTATTTAAGGAATTAGTGAACGGAAAGGCCATTTAGCCATATTGATCAAAAATCATGGGTTAATCCTATTGGATTACCCACTTCAACTACTAGTTGAACGTAACACAATTGATGTGCGGTCCATTCATCCTCGGGAGTCGTTTTGGCGGCTCACAGATGTCTTGCTCGTTGGTGTCCAAAGACGTAGTGACCCATGGTCATCTCACCGCGCTGACTGATCCTCTCACGAATACGCGCATGCATCAAGGTGTTCGTCAGCAACTACTTACCATCTAACTCCTGCGATAGAAACTCAAGAATTCTCTGCCATTCAGGGATGGTCTCATAATTATAAAAAGTGATAATAGGTCTGAAGTTTGGGATTCTAGGCATTCGATCTGACTCTACTGGCTATTGTGTCCTTTTGCAGCTGATCTGAGCTTCAAGGATCATGTAGTACAGTAGTACTTGGATGCCTATGTCACCAATCAAGAGGATGCCCTTGCTTGAATTTCTAGTTCAAGATCTCCTCTAGCTAGCATCTCACAAATGAGATGTTGCATGTTAGTGTAGGGCGCTCCATCCTTCCATAAACAGTCAAACCTTTTACTGTTCATTTTGGCACCATGGCTCAAAATTGTCATTCTAAAAAATGTATTCCGCTGTAGCTTATAAGCTTTAAACAGGAAAAAGGAATAGGACGACTCCATTTCTAGTTCCCATAATGCAGCTTGCATTTTGAGTCTCAAACCCTGTTCTTCAGTAAGCTGCTGTAGTAGCTGAGCATTCAAGGTTGCAAGGTTTTGGACACTCTGTTTCAAAGTGATAACAGTCTCTTCAGACTGTGTCACAACCTTTACTCGCGGACTGAGGAATTGTGCATCATGCAATTCTTTCTTATGTGTCTGCGGAAGTTTCTTCTTTCCTTAAGCAAGCTTGTCACCATTCTCCTTCTCATATTTGAACATCTCATTGATGTTCTTCACCTTCTGCTCAACATCATGTACAGCTCTGGTTAAACGGCTCACCTCAAGTTGGGTCTGCTCATAGTGGTCGGCTTCACCAGGAAATTTCTCCCATTGTTTCTTCCATTGGCTGGTGTTGGCCGTGGTCTCTACTACTTTCTTTAATGCTTCGTCACATTCTCTTGTTAGCTGCAACTCTACATCCCTCTTTTTAATAAGTAAGTGCTCCTTTGCTGCTAACTGTTGCCTCAACGTGTCAATCTCCTATTTCAGGGCCTCATTCACAAGTTGCTGCTTGGATTCCGTTGCTAAGGATGGAGCTCTTGAGTTTCTCTCGTTTCTTCCTGATTCCTCTAGTTGACCCATGCGCTCCATCAAGTTGACTATCATACTCCTTTCCTTCTCTGATGACTATCCATTGGAATCCTCTACTTACTCGGTAGCCGTCTTCTTCTTTGGTGATGGCATAGGAAGTGTTGGTACGTCAAAAGTTTCCTGATCTTCTTTGACATACAACACATAGTCTGGTGCCTTATCAAAATCTATTGTCATTATTGCCTAAGGATGAGGTTCGGGCGTTTGGCGCATGGATGTCTCTCCTAAAGTAGGTGCGTCCTCAACCTCACATTCTTCTTAAGCAACCGCAGTTTCTTTGGTCTTCTTTTTTGTTGAAGATCTAATCTTCGTTGGTGGTGGATTAGGTGAATGTTGTTGTACAAGAGGTGGGCAAAACTCCGAAAGATATGTAGAGCAATGGAAGAACTTCTTCCTTGTGCCCTTCTTGGAGATCACTAACTTAATTTGGTTGAATAAAATTCTCAAGTAGTTGAGTTTCTCACCGTGCCAGCTTTGATACGCAGCCGCCAATCCTTCCCCGTAATCACTGTCACTCCTTCTGGAGCCATCAAAAGCCTTTGATTAACATATTTTAGCCAATCAATCCAATGTTCCTTAGCACGGTTAATCAGATAGCCTTTCTCCAACTTGACTCCTTTCGGATGCTTAAAAATTTGCAATAGCTCTGCCTTGGTGAGGAGTGATACTCCCATCAATGTAGGTCCTCAGCTTGACAATCTAGGAAAGTGGTGCGCAATGGTGTCCAAGTTGAAATAGACAAGAGTATCCTCAATTTCAAACTCATTTTGTGACATCCACCGTGAAGCTTGTATGTAAGCCAGCACCCGCTCAGCATCGGCAACGGGCCATCTCTTACAGACGAATTCCCACAAACCTGCTTGTTGAAGATTAGTTTAGTTGGGGTCTACCACCTCCTCCAAGATTATCATAAGTGGTGTTGACAGCACCATTCGTTCGGACTTCGGTTTGCCCATTGCTTCCACCCGGCTCCTTACTCAAATCTGTGCATCCTTCTCATCAATTTGGTCCTTGCTCAAGATACCATTGCCTAATCCCATCATTTCCTAATATTTTCAGTAGGAAAACTTCTTCTTGCTTCAACTTAAGTTTTCTCTCGGCAAGTTTTTCTATGTGGCAGAAATTGACTCTATTATGTATCTATCAATAGAGATTTATTCACTACATGCATTCACTTGAGGCTAAAGTACTAGTTGGTGATAATATACAACCTCCCTACAGACATTAGAGACACGTGCTTGACCGGATAAATTGACTTTTGCTCGTACACCAACTGCAAAGTTTTTATTTTTATTTTTTACTCTAAACTAATTTTTTCATAATTATTGTGTTGGTTTTTCATATGTACTATTGCACTCTTAGTATTCTAACATGTACAATATATGTAGACGGTTTATTACGGTTGGTGATAATCTTTCTCTCTCAACTCTCCACAAATTATGTTTCTTGTTAAAGATCATTAAGAGAGATTGGCTTTAAATGCATGTTTGCTACAGTTCATTTTCTTAATACATATCAACTGACTTTTGTAGCACCACAACACTAAATATCTACCTTAGATGAGGTGATATCACCTTTTGACAACCATAGTTGGTACAAGTATTACAACAATTTTATGGTGAGAACTTTGCTCACCTGGAGGTAGATGTAGATGATGTTGATGTCTAATGCCTGATAATGTCTCTCTGCAAGTAAGTCTTCATGCTCAATATACTTACTGACAATTCAAAAATTCTTCTGTTTACTCCATGATGAATCAATTACTTATCGAGAGACTTAACAAGTTCATGTGTCGATCAGCTTGATCGACTTTTGTGCAAAATCTCAGACTACTACAGATCCTTACTTTAGCAGTAACATGCACTTCTTATATAATTCCGTAAACGTAGACTCTGCTCAATTACTAATATTTGATGATTCTCTCGTCAGTGTATACAGCTAACAAATTCTATCTGATCTTACGTGCATGCTATCAAGAAGATTGTTCAAGACCTCATCAAGTTTTGATTGAAACTTTTGACAAATAACTATGACACGTCTCTTTGTATCTTGAAAACTTGCAATGCTGTTGGTCTCACCTTGATGTTGCTCATGCAAACTTGTAAACTTGTCAATACTTGCTCACCGTATACAACACGACGACTTGTTAGGAACCGATACTGATTGGTGACTTTTCCTGATTCTTTAACCTAAAAACGTCTTCACAGGTTTCTTCTAAAGTATCTGCATCCAATATGTCTTGCAATTTTCTTAACAACCTTCTCACAACATACTACCCATCAGAATGATTCATAATATCATTTGTATAAGGTTTGATCCTGATTCGAGCTATAACATCACTACCACCAAGTTCTTAGGGTTTCACCAACCTTACACACAAGGATTGCCTCTCAACCAAGATGTTCTCACTCAAAGCAACTTTGATAAAGTAGCCATTTTTTTTAAAGACAATGATGGTTCTTTAATTATCTTCTTTGATGGTCTGTAAAAAATAGGTTGTTTTAGTGGCTTCATAGAAGTACTTGATTTTTCTCCATTTAAAGGTTTGAGTACTTCTTTAATTCGTATAGGAATTTGTATAGATTTTGCTTGAGAGTCACTACTAGTCATTTCAATTATTTGAGGTGATGGTTTAAGCACCTCGGGTCTCTTAAGTATAATTGGTACATCTCTACCAACTACCAGGTTGGTTTTTATTTTGCTATAGTCACTTTCAGAGCTTCAAAAGCTTCATTTAAAGTTGCAGAGTTGGATAGTTTTACTTGATAGATACACATCGGTTCTAACAATCCCCTAGTAAAAGTATTAACAATCCAAGGTTCACGCATTCCATGATCACTCCATCGATTTAACAAATTTCTTAAACAAGTATAGTATCTTGCTATAGTCTCTGTAGGGTACATCTGAAAACTTTGCAATTGGTCTTGCAAAGTATTGTGGTACGCTTGCGGTCAAAACCTTGCTAAAAATGATTCTTTTAAATCATTCTAGGTAGCAGGTCGAGGATTTAAAGCAACCATACCATCTTTGAGCTTCCTCTATTAAATTCCCAGGGAAACTAGTTATATATTTATCAGCATGTAAGTCATTTGCTGTAGTACCACCTGAAATCTCTCCAAGTATGAGTCTGGATCTTCACCTAAATCACCATAGAATATGGGAAAAGGAGCTTTATTTAACATCCTATGAAGTGCCATATTGACAAAATTATTTCTAAGTGCCTCAAGAGTAAGAGGGCTTGAAGGTGATGAACTCTCGGTAGAACTTGAGGAAGATGAAAAAGTTAAAAAACTAGTAGAAGAAAGAAGTAATCTACGAGGTGGGGACCATCTAGATGACTCTAAAGATGATGACTTGTTTTCTTCTTCCTTTCTACTACTACTATTCTTAGTGCTTCCTCTCGAGGTACTAAGGAGTTTTAAGTCTCTATATGGAACTCTATTTTCTAAGTTACTAGGAGGTGTAGCATTATAGATAGGATTGTTAAGAATTTTAGTCCTTCCCACCTTTTTGTCCTTCATTTATAACCCTCAGTTCATGCTAACTTTTGTTCTTCTATTTTTTCTTTTCCCTTTGCTGACATTCATAGTTGCCATATGTAAAAAGACCTCTAACTCTCTGAAAACTCATTTAAGATTAATGAAGGCAAAGATATAATCCTTCCTTTGTTAATCCTATTATCTTAAAATCTTCTTTTCTATTCGTTGGGTATTTATACAAAGTAATTATATCACTCATTTCTTGTGCACTTATCCACGCATTTGCCACTGCTTCTCCTATTTGTTCATCAATCTCAACCTCTAATTTCTCTAACAATCGAATGTCATAAGGTGGAACATGTATCTTCTTAATTTAGCTTTCTTCTTAGGTTTACAATCAAATGAGGTCTTCTACGACTAGTATTGGGCCTTACCCTTCTCATTATATAAGTATGAACAGTGACGCCATGACATTAGAATAAGAGGTTCTACTTTAGGGATAAAAGGTAATGGCTCCACTATTAACTCTCTAGGATATTGAAACTTTGTTAAAAGATGATTAATAGTAAGGTTCTTTTTTGAACAAAGTTTATGTTCCTCTCTCAAGTGTTTTATTTCTTGCCTTAAGAGGTTAAACAATTCCAATTTGTTGTATTTGATTAGAGAGTAAACTATTAGCAATCTTTTCAACCTAGTTCTTAATTCTTTTAAGGTTTCACTTGAAAATTCCATTTCTTAAATACATAGTGTATCTAACTTAATGGCATCAACTTCTTTTGGATCTTTCAAAAAGAAGGCAGGTTTGTAGGAGTTACTTTCAAAATTTGCAAATAAAAACTGCAACTGGTACTTTAAGTATAAAATATCATTCTAGACAATTATCTCATTAAAACTCTCTCCATTATTCTATACTTTGGTAAGAATAATTTGTTTTAATTCTAGAGGTAAGGTTTCAAATTTTTCTTTAAAGAATCTATCTACTTAAGGAAGAGCTCCATAAAATTGGAACCCTTCTCCGTAATAAGCTATTTTATATATTCTATGCAAAGCTCCAAACAAGCATAGAAAGGACATAATTCTTTCAAATAAATTTCCACATACTCAATTAGTTAAATCTCAACTAGACTTTAATTTAACGTTTCAATAAAATTACTCCATGGTCAGTATCTTAAAACAACCAATAATATAAAAGACTAATTTTAAAATAAGAACTACCTAACACTTGGCAGTACCATCTCCAACATGGTCGCCAAATAAATGTAAATTGAAAAATTCACAGTCGCAAAACATCCAAGAACTTTTTTGTGTGTATGTCCAACCTCTAACTAAGCCTTGCTAGGCTAATGGAAAGCTTGTCCATTGTTATTGCTCATTGCTTTTGTTTATTTATTATTTGGTTGTTTATCAATTCATCACTTACTTCAAACAATTGTTGCTCCTTCTTCAATCACGTACGTCTACGGCTAAACTCTTAAGCTCCAAGTGGCTCATCAATCACACACATTAACTTAAAAAATACGATTTTGTTAGAAATAAATTCAAAACAATTCTCTTTGAATTCTATACTCTAATACATTCACTTTCAATCAAATCTAATTCCTACAATTAAACTTATAAATTTAATACTCTTAAACTTAAAGTAATTTCATTCTTCTAAAATAATTCTTTTATTTTTAATGCAATTAATTCCTTAAAATTAATCAATTTACTGCCACTAAAAAAATTCTTATGTTAAAATTTGATTATTGTTAGAAGAATTATTATTCACAAGTATAGTTAATCTTTAAATATGTTTTATTTTCTCTTAATGTCACTTATTCAATAAGTGCAATATCAAATCTTCTTAAATTGCCTAACAATTTAAGGTATTATAATCAAATGATTTTCCACTTTCTTAATTATTAAGAATCACTTACACAAGTCACATGTGCAAGGTTTATTTAATCAAATAGAAACAATACAATTTACACAACACAGTATATATTCACATGAATATTCTTAAAACCATCACAAGAATTACTAGCTCCAAGCTAGTACTCACAATTGCTTCTTCAATGTGGTGAATTCAAAAATGAATTCCTACTCCACTTATGCTAAAACCATGAAGAGCTACAACTCTTTCTTGAAAGGTTTTTCCCTTTCCTTCCACCTTTTCAAGTTTTGCTTAAATCCTTTCAATTAATTAAGAGGTGTGACTATTATTTAAGTCTTTTCCTTAAGTCCTTTCATACTAGCATTATTTCCTTTAAGCTATTTTAATCTTTTCACTTATTTTTGAAGTTTCTCTTAACTTTTACTATGACTAACTACTCATAACTTTTACTATGACAAACTACCTCAGCCCATGTAGCCTATCGGCTTTAGGTCCGCGTCCAACACTTTCAAGTCCTTCTTGGCTTCCGACACCATGAAAATCATTGTCTTGAGGTTGACGACAACTTCCAGAATTGCCTTACAGCTCAACGCCTACCCCATGGGTGCACCTATGAATGGAAACACTCACCTGGATCCTACAATAGATTCCTCACTTGCTCCCAAAACCTGAAGCTCAAACTCTAATCCCAATCCAAACTCGGTTGAAACACTACCCGCGGATTTTCCAAGCTCAGTCCTGGATCTCTACTCGTGGCTCTCTTTCTCTCTCTCTCCCTTCGCCGCTAACCCTTATAAACCTGTGCTTAAGAAAAGATGATGTAAGACTCCTTGGACTAACTATTATTTACTCATCCAGTAATCATTACTCCGTTTTGGTTACGGTTATGACCGGGGTATTACTATGCCGCCGCACCATGCAGTCGTGGAGCTTTCACGACGACGTCATGGTGCGGAAGCTGATGGTGTGGGGGTCAAACGAATAAGATCACACCCTACGAGCAGATTCGGAGAAGTGGACGACGGAAGTCTGGAGAGGCATCTACAGATTCTCAACGAAAGGGAAAGGTATGTAGTCACGATGAGAGTCGTCTATGGATGGGAAGTTCGCGTGGAAAGCCAATCGTAAGGAGTGGCTGACCGTGGCCGATTGCTAAGATCCGGCGGTAAGGAGAATAATGGAGTTCTTGCTCCCGATTCGGTATCCAGATCGTCCTTCTAAGACCATTACTACACTACCGGACACCATTTACGGATCTTACACGAGTGAGCGGCCGATTGGGTGGAGAGAGATCATAGAAGAGTTAGTGGAGAAGCTCACAACTGGGTTAGGAAAGGCCCGACCCACTTTGATCTCCCCCTTTCTGTACCACCTCTACCACCATTACGACTTGTTGCGCAACAACGAAGAGACCACCTACGAGACTGCCAAGGTGTTGGCAAGCCATGATTGGGTGGAAGACGAGGAACCAGACAAGGATCAGAAACCGGATTCTTCCGAAGACAATGTGAGACCTACATCGGCCAGTGCAAGAAAGAGGAGGAAGCCAATGAAGCGTTTTGCCACTACACTTCCAACCCGAAGGAAGAAAACCAACAATGAGGCAGACAAAGAGGATCTATTCAATACCGTCGCCACGGAATAGGAGAAGGAAAAATAGAGATTTGAGCACATGGAGGCCGTTCTCGCCCAGGCGTGCTGGATTGGTGGAGAGGTGAGTCCTGAGGAGCTTTACTGCTAGCTAGAGAGGAAGCTCCTACCTCGGATCGTACGGGAGTTAGAAGCTCGGCTTACCTCCTTCAAGAACTGGAACTGGAAACTCAAGGCAGCTGTGGAGAAGAACAATGAAGAGGCCGTTGCATCGGCCACAAAAGCAAATGAGTCCGCATTGACCCTAGCCCGCATCACCAAATTTGTACAACACCCGAGCCTTGTGGTGCTGAAGGTTAGACTCTTCAACGAAGGATACGAGGAAGCCCGAAAGCTTTTCAGATTGGTGGCCAAGAAATTCATTGGGGTACACGTGGAATACTACTTGAAGATGGAAAAGGTGCTGGAGAAGTGCCTGAAGATCAATGCGAGGATTTCTCAAGAGATTGGGAAAGGTAAGAGGATGATCTCTCTAGAAAGTAAGCAAGGTGAAGCCCTTCCGAAGTCAGCTCAAGATCAAAATACAAAAACTGGATTTTGAACCCGAGGATTGGTGCCGAAGAAGCAAAAGGATGAGTGGTTGTCGAGAGCTAAATAAAAGGACAAAGACAAGAAGAGCGAGGTGAGTAGAGACAAAGATGCTACCTTGGTTTCTAGGGTTCCCAAGAGGAAAACCTCGATTGGGCAGGAGAAGACGACGCCTTCGATGCGTTAAACCCAATCCTTGTCATGCACGGTGACTCAAGATTCCGCTCAGAAGACACACTCGAGTAAGAGAGTTGAGGTGCAGCAAGTGGTGAGCAAGGAAGGTGATGGCATAACGAAATCATCACAAGTAGCGACTTTGGCAGGCATAGAACTGGATTCGTTGGAGGAGGAAGAAGAGCAAAGGCATGAGGACGAGGATTACTAGGAAAGAGGTGTTGATTTAGGCATTCCAGGGAACTAGCCGTAGAGGTTAGGGTTTGAGACATGATTAAGTGGTTACGGTGAACCGGTAAGTTAGCGTTGGCTGCCGGGAACAACTCTGTGATTTGTGGATCTGATCCATGATGTCCAAATCTAACCGGTGGTGGCAGTTGTTTACGGCTGGCAAATGGTTGTTTTCCGCTGTTAGGTGGCATCATGGGAAGGAAGACCCACGATGCAAGTCGTGGGTTTCCCTGTTGTTTCTCCCCAAGGCCGGTACTTAGCTGTTAGTTGCAAGTTTCTTAGGGACTCGTGAGTTTCTCTAGTCCTAAAGATATTGGAGGAGGATTACAGACCCGATTTTCTACTTAGATTTCCGCGAATAGGTTCGAAGCCTTAAGTGGTTGCAACCATATCCAAAATCCGGATTTTGTTATGTCTTGCACTCCTCCGAGAACATTCTCTAGGAATCTGTTATCTTCTCAAAGTCCACCTGAGGGTTGTTGTGAATTTTATTGGGAGTAGGAGCCCTCGTCACAGTCGACGTTAAGCTTCCACTAGCCGTGACAGTCTTCTTCCTTTTGAGAGGCTCGCAAAAAGTTGATCCTCTTTCAAAAGCTCTCCTTAGAGCAATGCGGCTCGTACTTTGAGCGGCATTTGTCACTTCTAGAGCAAAATTGCCGGCTATGGCACTCTTAAACTTCAGCCAAAGTCTTTGAGCTGGAGTGACTGGAACATGTCGGGTCTCAAAGTTTGACAAGAGCTAGTGAATGCAAACCAATCTCTAGTTAACTTTCTCAACTTTGTTGTTTGACCACGGACTATACTTCTCGAAAGCCAGTCTCAACAACCCTTGCCCATTCCTATCAACACTTTCAAGCAATTTGTTGAAATCGAACTACCGGATGTGTCACCTACTTTCACGACAATCGAGTAAAAGTAAGGTAGGTCCTCTCCAACATTGTTCAAGGCCTGGATGCTAAGAATAAGATAATTGCGTCGCCCCTACTCAACAAACGTCACTCTTTCCATTTTGTTCTAAGGCACGTATGGAATTTCATGGTTTACATTGACAGACAAGAGAACGTTTTTCCCCGCCTCGAAGAAAGACCAGCTTTTCACTGCTTCCACAAACAACCACAACCTTCCCTAGTTTTAGACAATGTTGTCGATGAAGGGCGTTGGGGCGACATGATTATGAAAGTCCTTGATGAAGTATACTGAAGCAGAGTAGTCGTAGTCATTGAAGGTCTCCAATGAACAGTTGAAATCTGCATGGAGACATTAGGGATATGAGTTATTTGTATATCACTATCTTATCCTTGAGCTGAGCACAGATATTTGTTTTTATCAAATTAGTTGTGAACCAGACAATTATCCTCGACTCAAAGATACAGGTATGCTTTGAGATACATTTTAAGAAAGTAAAACAACACTTAAACAAACAAAATTTACTTTCATGCATTTAAGATGATTATATACTCATAGATCTCAAATTTATCCTCAACTCAAGGATAATAATGGTGAACTTATATGAAGGTGTTTCCTGTTAAATTACTTCATGCATCAATTAAAAATATATATTTTTATTCATATTTTTCTATAGTTTGGTTTTATCCTCGATTTAAGGATGAACTATAAGATCATGGATTGACTCTTTTCTTTAACTCGAGGATAAGCTATTAGCTCAAGGAATATCTCGTATGCTCGACTTGAGGATAAATTGTAAACTCTCTTTGATCCTAAATCCTAAATCCTAAGTCCATAATTGGACAGACTATCACTCTAAATTTTATTTCCAAAATGTCGGCCTGTAGACTTAGGTGAGGAATGGATTTTGGAAGGTGAACTGGAGCATTACTGAAGATTTTACAACGAACACAGAGAAACTGAACACAAAATTGTGCATTGCATTGAACATGATAGAACAAAGTAGTACCTTTAGTGTGAGTGTGGTAAGCCGCACATCTACAAATGTGATAGTTGCACACAATCGACCAGATAACTAGAATAATGTGCTTTAACAAAAAAAAGCAACACTGAGAATGAAACACAAAGATTTCGACTTGAAAAATTCTACACAGAAAACTTAACACTGAAGTGTTTCTATTCGCATGTACCCCAAAAAAATTTGTTCTCCAGGCCACATTGTCAAGATCAACCGCCCTTGTTGTTGCCAGAATGGCAATCAAATGAGCCATTTGTACTTGGTCCTCTTGTCTTCCTTCCTCCAAGTTCCACCATCCCACGGACCCACGCCTATTATTATTTTTTGCAAATGTTATCATTTGAGCAACGAATAAATTTGCCGTCAACACCAAGTCATTGAAAGGTGCATCACATGTGCGATGTTGTCTTCCATATTTGGCCAAGAAGTTCTTGGCATTCCATAGTGCATCATGTACCTTGCTATCCAAGAACTTCAAATAATCCTTGTTTTTAGTCTACGTAATCCACTTTAGAGCATGAAAAGCATCTAGCATCAATTGCAACATCTCCATTTTGAACTTATTTGGGTTGTGGTTGGACGGCCAAGATTGCTCGGCGGCCAAATCGGACCGCCAAGCTATCGACAGCAATCGGAGAGCCGGCAAGCCAACTGCGCAATCGACAATCTTTGCCAGTCCGCGGTCGTCCAATCAGTCCCATTCGTATGATCGGGCTCGATTGTCCGTAGTCGCCCAATTCAGGACACCCCCGACCGCGCCTCCCCTACTAGACAGTTTAGATCCATTGCCTACCGTTTGAACATCCTCGATCAATGGACTGACGATTGGACGGTCGGCACTTTGCACTCGACCGCCACGCCGTCTGCTTCCCGAGCCTTGCAGACGGTCACCAAGCCACAAAGCCTCTAATTTGTATAAAATTTGAGTAAAATGTAATGCAAAAAATTGACATTATAAGAAGTCAAAGTGAGTTGATACTCAAAATGAAAGGAAGAAAAAAGAAACCATGCTTTTTACTTAAACTTCATAATCTTTCAATTTATACGATCAACTGTCATGAAATTTAGAGAGCATGTTATTAATAGAGAGAACATTATTAATAGTGTCAAATTTGAATATGAACTTATTGAATCATTATAAATCTTTCATAATAATAAACGATTGAAAATTTTCTAATGCTTCCTTTCGCCAAAAGTTATGGTTCTTTTAGAGAGTCATCTAAAATTTTAATGGGTTATCCATTCTTTGTATAATACTACTACTATCCAGTAATTTTTTAATAAGCTATTAGATTAAATGTACAAAGGGTGGTGGCCTTTAAACTCTTACCATGAAGTTATATTTTCCACTTTTTAAAAATAATAAGAGTTCAATTAATACTGTGAATGTCAGTTATATAATTTCCTTTATGAGGTATTTATACAAGTTTATAGTTATTTAGGGATATACTTAATTATTTAATGATAATAACTTCCGTGAAAACTTTTCTTCTCTACATAGATATCGAAACCTTGTTTTGGTACGTTGAATTAGGACAATATTCTATTATAAATTGAAAATATCTTCAATACATATCTGGAACAGACTTGCGTAAGGACTCCAAAAAAATTAAAAATTTACACAATTAGTAAACTCCCTTCAAAACAATAACTAATCTCCCCCAAATTCACGAGAACACTGTAATTGGCATTATGCTTTGAATAACTAATGCCCCAAAATTCAAGTGATTATTGTGATTGATATTGTGCTATAAGTGACCAAGGTTTTTAACAAATAATTTGTTATATCCTATATAGGAATGTAGTGATAAGGACCAAACTATTTTTGACCTCGTGGGCTCTTTGTAAAAATATTTGACAACCACTATTGAAAGGAACTACTCTAATAATGAGAATTAGAATTATATGAAGAATATCATTATTACTCCTTTCTACCTTACCACTGTCAATGTAAAACAAAGTGAAGATTAGTGTCGCAGCCACCACCAAAACTCTACCAACTATCATTGTAGTGTTTATTGTTCACTCAATATTTAGTTTTCATATGAATATATTATTATTTACAAAGAACACTATACTGAACACTGCAATGATGGCTATTTTGGTTCATGTGGCCGCAACAATTGGTGGCCACAACACCAATGTTCTTTTTGCTGGCATTTTGAGCGTTAAAGTAGAATGGAGTAATGACGATAACTTTTATGTAACATTATTTGAAAATACTCCTACGTGTCTATCTGATTTTTACGTGATTAGTTCAAATTAGAAGGTGTCCAATTTTGTTGAGAATTTTCAAAGACTTGCTCAGAAGAAAATAAAAAATAAAATTCACAACTGCTTGAATCGGGCTATGCGCGTACCTTAAGGAATCAAACGCGTATTCAGATGAGTCAGGCATGTACCTAAAGAGGTTGGGCACATACCTAAAGGCGCTAGACGCGTACTAAAGGCGTCGTGCGCGTACCTTAAGGGGTTGGGAGCATACGTACAAAGGTTGAGCGCATACGTACAAAGGCTAGGCACATATGTACAAAAGCAAGGCATGTGTCGGAACCTAGTTTTCAAAGAATTGTCGTCTTAGTATAAGTCAAGGAAAAATGGGCGGTGATTTTTCGGAAATTAGGAACACCCCCATTTTAAATAGATAGTTTTACTAAAAACTATTGAAAGTTCTCGTTGCCTTGGAGCAGAAACCCTAATAACGGTAAGAAGGAATCCCAATATCATTGACCAGATTCCGGGCTCAAACGGTTATCACTAAGATCAGGATCTAATGCTCAGAACCGTAACCGGATTCAACGGCCATGGCCTCTCGCGGGTTCGGATTCAAGTAATGATTACCAAATTGGAAATAAATATTTAATTCCAGGGTTCATCCTCTCATCTTTCTTAGTGTATTTAGGGTCGGTTAGCGGCAAGCCAGCGAGAGTAGGCAGCTAAGGGTTTATGTGTGAGAGCGTTCTAGCTAGGATTGCTGCCGTTTGTGGGTTCGGAATCAGGAAGTCTGGATTAGGGTTTGAGTGCGCATTTTTTTGCAGATCTTTTGGGAAGATCCCGGGTCTGAATTCAGTCGAGGGATTGCTGAGATGATGCTTAAGAAGGCGACCTACAGTACGGCAACGACTGAGTCGATCATGAACCTCCGAAATGTGATTTTGGTGATTCCCGAATCCGAGAGCGACCGAAAGGCGATGGATGCGGATCTGAAGAGGATAGGCTGCTTCGGATTTTGAGAGCAGCCGTGGGGTTTCAGAGATGACGCAATGGTCCGGGAGCGGCTACACGAAGTCTCCAACGAGTTTGAGGGCACCATCCTGGGGAGGCCAGAGAAGTGGACTTCGGCAATGTGGAGCGCCGTGTACGGCTTTTCAACGCGAGCAGAAGGTATGTCTTCACATCGAGAGTCTTTCATTGACATGAAGTTCATCCAAAAGCAGATCCGAGGGATGGGCTGACCGTGGCGGACTGCAAGGATCCAAGGGTTCAGAGGGTGATGGAGTTCTTACTCCCAATCGTGTATCTGGATCGGCCCTCGAAGACAACCACGACATTGGCCAATACGATCTGGGGAGCATACACTGGTGAGAGGGAGGTGGCGTGGAGAGACATCGTTGGAGAATTGGTAAGTAAATTCCTAACTCGGTTGGAGAAGGTGCGACCTACCTCAATCTCCCCATTCCTGTATCATTTGTACCAGCACGAGGACCTACTGCGCGGCAATAAGAAGACCCCCTACAAGTGGATGAAAGTGATCTTGGCTCAAATGTGTTGAATTGCGGGAGATGTGGGAGCAGATGAGCTGTGTGGACATCTGGATAGGAATCTGCAACCCCGGAACGTACAGGAATTGGAGGCTTGCCTCGTCTACTTAGAGAATCGGAACCAAAAGATGAAGACGGCCATGGACATACGCTCCAATCCTTTACTTCATCGTGAGTTGAGTGTTTGTCCATGAACATCTTCTCCACAACTTCCTCCAAATCCTTTGTTTGGTGGGCCAATCCCTTACTTTGGCTCCAATTCTTTACTCCATGGAGAGGATTATGAATCTTGGGTGTCGCGAAAAGGTTCGCGGTGCCCCACTTGTTCCATGGGTGAGGTGCCAAGGCCCTCCCGTCCCCAACGACTTTGCTTGTCACCTTGATAGGGTAAAATGGTTTGCCGGTTGCCCACAACCAATAAGACCCCATGTAACTGGTTAAACTAGAAGCCAACCGCTTTTGTTCTCCCAACCGCTTTTGTTCTGCCACCAACAACGAAATAATCTAGGTCAAGCAATTTCAATCCATTGCTCGTTCAAGTAAAAAGCGCCGTTGTTGCTCCGAGATCTCGGGCGCATTGGTAGTGCCGGTGGGAAATTCCATGGCTCTCTCGCGTTCATCCCCATTGGACTCCACCATCTTCTGAGACGAGGAATTCCAAACAAGACCAAGGTTGCTATTCTTGAAGGCATACAACTGAGCAAAACTAACCAATGTGGGCAATGCCCTACGTGGTTCTCCCTTGGAGTTAACCACCGCCAAAGGTATTTGGTCGTCATGGTAAAGCGCGTCGCGGTGCCCTGTAAGGATCCATATTATCACTCACATAGACATCCGGCCATTTAATACGATCCAAGGCAGACTGTAACAACGCTTGAGGTCCTAAATTTGTCCACCACAACTGCGGGCGATGTGCTCGCAATCCCACTGCATTCGCATCCAACAACACAGGAAAACCCAGAGTCTGGTGTATGCGGTGCATGCCCTCTAGTGTCCTTGACCTTGAGCTACTCACCACTCGTACATTCTCCACAATGTAACCTGGTGGTCGCTTCTGAGAGGTTTGAAACAAATGCAATATGCGGATTATATCATGAAACTACAAAGAACGAATATCTTTCAACCCGTTTTGATGTCCAACCATGGACGTACCTTAACATGGCCAACCTGCAATGACAAGGTCTACATGGCCAATCCGGTGAATGAACTTTGTTGGAAGCAAAGCAATATCACCAAGCAGTGTGGAAAATGAAGTCTTGATGGCACTAGTGGCCAACAAGTCCGGGAATTGGGTCCTCAATCGCCGTGAATGCCGCTTGGCCACGTGCCTTGTTGCCTCATCAACATCTGCATAGATGTAGCATTTGACCTTGATCCCTGCTTGCAACACTATCGCCAAGCCACTTCCAATTCCAGCAAATACTCCAACATCACAATACCATCCTTTGGTGTTTTCTAGTGAATGGTGGAAGTATATAGAGGTGGTCCTAATTCTTGGTGGCCTCTAGAGTCATCTTCCACTTGTGGGACTATGGAATGTTTCCAAGCATCTTTGATGACTTGATAGCATCCTTCTCAAGCTGAGTCGTGGTTCTCTACGGTGCTTTGATGCCAGATTGATATATCTCCGTGTCTCCACCACTTGTGTCACCCACATAGGCATCCATCTCATGAAGTGAAGGAGTAACCATTGAGAAATTATCAAAACCCTCGTGAAACCATGGTGGTCTCACATCCATGCCTCCCGACAAGGCAAACACATCTGTAAGGTTGCCAGTCAGAACTCGATTAAAACGAGCCGACAACTGGGCCTTCCGTCCAACTCGTGCTTGCCATCCTCGTCCATAACTTGCGGTTTTCTCCCAGAAATCCAAGGAGAACCCCATGAAGTATAGCACTTCCGAGCCCACCAAGACATTGTATGACTATGCCTCTGTGACTATAGCTTTCACCTTCATGAAGCTCATATCCTCGACATCATCTTCGTTGAGTTACAACATCAACTCCGATTTCGTGATGCCCTTAGCGTGCTCCAAACTCCTTGTAGATGTGCTAATTGTCCATGGATACTTTCCAAAGTCTTCCCAGTCAAACCCAATCCGTCCATGGGAGATGCTCCCAGCATCAACGGTTGAGCTCCTGAATTCAAAAGCACCGGTTGAGGTACAAAAACCCTCCCCTTCGACCCAACAAGTTGAAAATTCCCCTAGGAGTTGTCAATTACCACCACACCAGTTGTAATGGATGACCTTTTGATTGCAGCTCTAGATGCCATGGTCTTGACTTGCATAGCTGCTGAAAGCAGCCCTTCCACATTGTCTACATGACTCTTATCCGCTTCTTTTTCAATCACCTTTGTCTTCAAAGCATTAACGCCCCTAGAGTTATCGAACTCATAGATCGTGGCCGCCATCTTGAAGAGTGTTGCCGAATTGAAGCCTATTTGTGACATTAACTTCGAAGAAAACAATGAAGCTTGAGAAACTGTGGGAATCCGTTCCCACAAGGTTCCCGATATAACCTTTGAAATCCGGTGAATAAATAAAAATTTAAAAAATAAGTGATTCAAACGGTGTAGACTAGTATAACTAGATAAAAAATAGGAAATAGGAATTCTATGTTAAAACATTGTCATTAGAAACCGTTGTTAGCAACTTTCCGGAAACCAGACATCCAGATAACCGAAAAATATCCTGAGTATTCTGGAAGATATCTTGAAGCAAAACTGTCATTATGGCGTTTTGGAAGCGACATCAGAGCCGTTAAGGATTCCATACGTCGCGCCCAATATAAAAAGGGGCAGGAACAGGAATCCTTCATAGTTGTCGTTTCCGCTTCTTCTTCTCTCTCTCTTTCTCGTTTTCTACCCTCGTTTCCGTTTTTTTTAGCATATAATAGTATTTCTGTAGTTCGAGTGCTTTTGTGTGGTGAGTATCTGCAAGTGCGACCGGACGGAAGGTTGAATGACCGCCATGGCCAGAGGAGAGCAAGTCGGGGAACCGGAGAGGGTGAAGAGCGCAGCTGCCAGAGCGCCGCCAATCATGAAGGTGGTGCTGGAGTATCCAATCGAAGACAAGGACTTGCACGTGTTATTTCATTTCCTCAACAAGATGGCGTCTTCTGGGCTCCTAGAGGTGGCGTGGGGAACAAAGGAGGAACAAATGGTTACGGAGCTGATCGGGGACCCAGACAACCAATATGACGGAAGTCTCCGGGCGCACTCGAAGAAGTCGACCCAGTCGGAGTGGAAGCGCACGTATGGCTTGTAAGACAGAGACGTCAAGGTGGTGGAGAGGAGAGATGACGTCGTGGACGGGGAGTTCCACCGACATGCCAACCCTAAGGCAGCTTTACGACGAGTGACCTCGTCGACCCTTAGGCCCGGATCGTGATTGGGTTTCTAAACCCAATCTTCCATCTAGAGAAGCCCAAGCGACTAGTGTTCAAGTGGGCGAGTGTCTTCTTGGGAGCAATGTGGAAAACGATTACTGTTGACTAGTCATCCTTGATGCAAGACCTCGTGGAGAGATTGGTCAAGAGCCTCCGCTGGACAAGAAAGGCCAGGTCACCGCTTCCGGCCTACTTGACTTTCCTATACTTCTAGCACGAACTGTTGAAGCCGAAGGAGCAAGACAAATACGATGAACTTCTGACCATCCAAAAGTATGGTGGGTTGGAGATCGGCTTCGAGGAGGAGACCGAAGATGCGGAGCCACCTCCGGCCAAAACCCCTTGGACCTGGAAGCAAAGTCGGTCTGTACAGTCGGAACCGGCACCGGCGGGATCACCACCGACTCGGATGGACACGACCTCCGAAGGTCCGGATGCGGCAGGCCCCTCCACACGACGAGAACGCGTGGGGACCCTTGAACCTTCAGAGCTCACCAGGAAGTCGGTGGAGGACATCATGGAGTTACTTCGGCACGTACCCAAGAGGACCACGAGGATCAACCAGTACCTCGCCGATAGCTCAGCACTAATATACGAAATTTTGGACGAGCTCAAGGTCGACGATGTATCGGAGGTCATGCCCCGGTTCAAGGATCTTTGGCATGTCGAGGCCCGGTTGCTGGTGATGGAGGAGTAGCTGTTACTAATAGTCTAATCCTGGGCAAAGCTGCAGCAAGACTTGGCGATGACAGAAGCCATTGTAACGGAGGCACGAGCAACATGGAAGGAATCAGAAGACAGGGCTACCGCATCTGCTCAAGCTCTCATGGAGGTTCGAGCGGCGTTGAGCTTTCCGGTGGACACGGTTAACCGGAGCTGAGCTTTTTGGTAGACAAGGTCAACCGAAGCTGAGCTTTCTAGTGAACACGGTCAACCAAAGTTTTCTCTTCAACGAGCGCTTGGAGAAGGAAAGTAAGGTGAACCGTGGGCAAATCATCTAGTTCCTCATGGACCATGCCCGGAAGATGGAGAAGACTTGAGAGCATATGCAGCTGCTAGTAAACAAAGCGGCTAACATCGTGGTCTGGAAGGAACTGATGGCGTTGAACTGCCCCATTGAACTCGACTCATCCCCGGATGTAGCCGGACCGTCAAGGAAGGTGCGGGAAGCTTCCGGAAAGGATAAGCGGCCGGCGGATGAGACCTTTGGCACACCCGATGTGGCTTCACCCAGATACTAGAACAAGGCCCCTTATAATAGCCCGGAGACGGCAAAGACTGGGAAGAACCCTCGTGCGGCAGCGCTGTTCTTGGGCACTCCCCAGGTCTTCCGGATACTTCCTTTCTCTCTCTCTTCCACCCACTGGAAGACAACTTCTCAATTGTCCAGGGGTCTTCCGGAGGAAGCCTCCAGTGTCAAGGCTGTCGTGGGGACCACGACCAACACGGCAGAGAAGGCCAAGTAGGCGGCACCCTCATCCGACAAACCGAAGCCGGAAACCCCAACTTCCGGAAGTAGGAGATAGGCACCGGATCCAACTCCGGAGAAGATCGACAAGGCGACGGAAACGGTGGAAGCATCCCTGTTGCGTAGGAGCAGCTGGAACATGAAAACTCCACAGCTAGGTTTAGGGTTGAAATTAGGTATTTTTAGTTACTTAGGTTTTGTAGCAATTAAGCGATGGGGCTTACGATTGCACCTCGCTTCCAAACCTTAGGTTAACCAATTCCATGAACTTCTTTACCAGCGGAAAAATCGGATCTGAGATCCATAACTTTTGGATCTGAGATTGGATTTTCGTATATTTAGGGATAAAGACCTTTTTTGTTATAAGGATAGGATTTTCCGTATTTCTCGCGGAAAATGTAAATTCTAGATTTGGGAATTTAGTTAGTACTTAATAGATGAGTTTTAGACAACTCATCATCTTCTTTACTCTCATTAAGAGCATTTTTCATCTATCACATTTTCTCTTCTTGAACCTGTGGTGATTAATGGTTTTCTTGTGAGGAAGCGGATGGGTGAAAGTCCACTAAGTTGGTATATTTATAATGTCACAAATGGTTTTGGAAAGAGTCACAAACCTTGTTATGTTGCATAGTGCGAATATGGGATTGATCTTGGATTTCTATTGATAGAATGTGATAATTGCCTTGATTTGAAGTCCAGGAACTCCAAAAATGTTGAGTTCTGACTCACGGTTTGGCCAATATAGGTATATCTTTCATCAGTATATACTTGTCACAAATATATGACATTTGCCAAAAATACCTTTTTTGAGAATTCTAGGAAGCTTAATATTTTAAAAGTTTTGGAACAAATCGACACCATAATGTGTTCATATATTATAATTAAAAATTCTAGATCGGAAACTTATTTTCATTTTTATTGCTAAAAAACAAGATATTTCTTTAAGGCTCCTAAAATAAGACTCAATGTTGATTTTTGCTTTGATTTCTTATCCAATCATATACAATATGCATAGCTCCATCTTGAAACATACTTTTTTATGAAGAAAAACCTTTTTTTGCAATTGAATTGGGCAAAATCAAGGTTTTTTGTCCAAAAATATATACTTCCGGATATATATTTTTTGCCCAAAAGTGGGTAACCCTAGCTGACAGCTACTCGGATCCATTGTGGTTGGAGTATGGTGATTTAACTTCTTATGTGTTGAGTATTGAAGTGGTCGTACTTAGAACAACCGGTTGGGACTTGCGTTGGGAGATTGCCTGGAAGAGCTATAGGAGAAGTTAGGTAGACACCTGATATTTAGTAGGGTTTGGAAGTAGCCAGGAGGGGAAGAGACGTATTGCAAAGGTGTGCCTCGTAGTTTCTAGGGCAAGGTATATCCGTGTGACCTGGAATCCGGTTGAGGCCGAAATTTCCCTTTATGACAGGAAAAAGCCCGATGTGTATGTCTTGAAGGAAGTTTACTTACAAACTGTAAAACTGACTTAGTATAACCACTATAGTACCAACTGAAATGTCGTTGTAGTTCAGATTTACCTCTGCGTGACCGCGTCCAGATGGCCATCCGGATAATGTGAGAGTCTACACTACAAGAAAACTAGCCCAATGTGACTGGATGTGACTAAGCGCATATGATTGCGTAGTCACCTCAGTCATTGGTTTAGTCTAAAATCAGTCCTAAGGGGGGCCAGTCATGCACTAGTCATGTATGTAGTCATATTTTTGAGGACCTGGGTGGGAACGGCTACGGGAACGGGACATATGTACTCCTGCCCGGTTCCCAGAGTCATGCTTTGAGTGCTTACTATGTGTAGTCATAGTAATGTAGTCATATGGTAAGGGTAATTGGTTTATGTATGACTTATTGTAGTAAGAGAGTTGGTTTGGGTGACTAAACGTAGTCATGTAGTAAATAACCTGACTAGTAGTAGTCATATATGTCAATCAGATGATTTTGAAGTCCTCTACTCGTTGGCTCAATAGGTGAGTGCTGTGAAATTGGAGTAGGTCCATAATCTCCACTTACATAATAACTTCCCTGTTTAACACTACTATGTTTGCGCGCCAACATTCTAGGATGTCATTTTAGGGCACCATTCTAGAAACACTTTTAAATACACCTTCAAAAATTAGTAACTAATTTGCAAGAGAGTCCAAAAATCATGATTCCACTTGCTCTATCTTCCTACTTGCTCTATCTTCCCACTTGCTTTCCAGATGCACGAAATTGCCTTGTAGGCTTAATAAAAATAGAATCACACTTGAATCTACCATGCAGGTTGATATGCTCTGTGACTGCCTCCAGTCACATGCACCAAAGAGCTAACTATTGAACACGTTACGTGTTCAAGGATTCTCACTCCTTACCGTCACATGAACCAAAATCATGACTAACCTTGGTCAACAGAAAGCATTGGATTGAGTCTTTTAGTGCACAGTCCTACTGAATTTCTAAGAGTACGCGTTTCATAAATGATCACCTCGTCCAGACTGAAAACAACACTCATGTTTCCAAGCTCTTTAGGTGTCGTTCCACTTAAGTCAGGTATCAACCAACTCTCTGCAGTGCCCAACAAAGAGAAATTTACATCAGAAGCAAAAATCTCAAATGCTAACATTCAAATCTTGCAAGAGGAAGCTTCTCTACAGCACTCGTGCTGAAATTCTATTCTAAAGGGTACCTCTCATTGAGAATGATGTTCTGTTAATCAAAACCTTCCTTCAGGTTGTGATTGGCCAAAAAGCCCGCCTTTGCAATCCGCCTTTGCCTCTGGAAATGGATACCGTCACCTACAGCCTTGGTGTAAAACAACATCAAGTAAGCCCTTAAGGACCTGGGACTAATTCAAAACTCATAAATCTATCACATTCTAAACCATAATGGATCAAGGAAACCGTACAAGCAATCCACGTACAGGCGTTTTAGCGTAGTGGTGCTACTCTCTATCAAACTCGCATTAACCCCTGAAGTGGAAAGCCCTCAAAACTGCCAAAAACCCTCAAAACTGCCCTCTTTCAATGCAAGGTGAAATTTTTTTAATTTTTAACAAATTTTCAAGTATGTAACCGTAAGATCTAGTACCTAACTTGTACATGTACATGCATATTGAATCTTAGATTCAAATTCCTCTCCATTTGTGAGATCGTAATGTTCAAAGTTGAAGAAAAAGATTTTTTCCTTGTTGTAGAATGGAAAACTAATGTTTTGGGGGCCAAAAAACCAATTTCGAAAGGAAATTTGACATGAGGCTCTTCAAATTCTTGTTCCTATGTCAGTAAGGAATATGTCCATATAATTTTTACCCTCATAGGACCTATGAAACCTAAAGAAATGCTTAATTTTTCACATGGAGGTATGCTGAAATACAAATACAAATGCCCATTTTCAACAATTAAAAAGGCATGCAAAATTATCGGATTGAAAATCCAAACGGTGAGATCATGCTTTACTACCTCTTTTACATGTTCGAAAAACAAAATTCGAAAAAGAGTAAAATCTCAATTTTTGGTGAATTTTTGAAGTTACTGCGATCTAATTGATTTTGGGCAGGTTTTGAGAATAAATGAGCATATACCGCAGTTTTGGGCAGATTTCAGCATGCCCTAACAGTGTTTTCAAACTTTGACCGTGAATATCTCCTAAAGTATGTGGAATTTTGAAGCATGAATGGTGTCATTTTAAAGGTATGGGAAAACTCTACAGCCTTCTGGCCGATTTCGACTTTAGGGGTTAAGTTTTCGAATTGACGGTGGCGGCGGAATCGTAGCCCAGAAACTTCAAAATCGGCAGGAGAACTTGCGCAAGAACTCCCTCAAGCTACACGAGCTCGGAGTCCCGCTACTGGCAGCATCTTTGAGAGAGTCGACAACCACCGAAGCGGGGGAGGAGAGGGGAAGACCGCGACGAAGAGCACTCGCAGCGCCGGCGCCAGCAGCCTCGAAAACTGCCCCGGGTACGAAACCCTAAACCCTAACTCTGTCCATTGTATGCACTGGCCGTTGACAATTGGTTAGCGTACCTCCCCCCTCGCAATCGCGTACAAAACCCTACAGCCATCCGACCTGCACCCATTCCAGGTGCTTCGCAATTGCGGTCCTCCTAACCTCCGCAATTTGTTCTGACTTCTTGATTGCTTGAACTGCAGCGACGGTGGGGAACTGGTGCGTCGGAGTTCGCGACTTAAACAACCACCACCAAAAGCTGGAAGGTCACGCAAGCGGGGGAAGAAGCAGAAAGACGCGCTCTGCAAGGAATCAAAGGAAACCGTGAGGAGCGTGAAGAGCAGCTCCGACGAGTGGCACAGCGAAGAGGAGAAAACAAAGAGCACTTACATCGAGAATGATGACGAGCGTGGCAATGGCGATGATGAGGTCTCGCCAGTAGGAGTGCAAAAGCCCCATCGAGGCAAGCAAAAATCTCAGGTGAGTATACTAACTGAGTATTGGGATTTTTTAACATGTTGATGGGTGCACAATTTTCGCTTGCAAACATCAAACTACCTGGATTCGTTGGGATTTATGCTTCCATCAAAGTACCTTGAATCGGTGTTTGCTTGCCTTGCAACTCCAGTCATCTTTCAAAGCTTTGTGACTGCTCATAGTCACATGAACGAGATTTGTGACTACAAAACTAGTATGGAGCCCAACAAATCTATACCCTGCTGGTTTCTTTTGCTTCTTGCCTCGTTCCAGGACTGCTTCTCGCTCATCATGTTTACCCAGAACCTTGTGATACCTGCTGCTAGCATGCACATTCTCTCATGTACAGAGCTGCCACCCCCGCGCCTTGTTTTACTGTACATTACTGATGTGTTGGAGATTACATTCTTCTTTTGAGGAGATGCCCATTTTTGTTAGTTCTCTAGTTTTGCATGTTACAAAATGGCAGTTTTCAATCTTCAACATCTTGCAAATGGTGAAGATCACGAACTGGTGTGTGTTTTATGATAGAGAATGCTCAACCTCAAATAGAATGAGATCGATAAATATCATGTGATCGATGCATTTGGGGGTAGTATGAGTAAGTTTAACATCACGAGAGAGTGCTAATGTAGAGGATACGTGGCTCATATTTTGTAGCTTGAAACTGTTGCAACATTTGCTTGAAACTGTAGCTCATCTTCTGTTTCCTTGCTTGAAACTGCAGTAACGATGCAATAAAGAAACTGAATTCATAGTAGGTGTTTGAATTTATGGCATGGATTTTGTGTTTGCTTGACTTGAAACTGCAGTCATGTTTCCAAGGTCTGTGACTTCTCTTAGTCACATGAACGAGAATTCTGACCACAAAACTAGTATGAAGCTCAAGTTTTTTGACTAATGTTGTTTTCTGCTTCTTGGTTTGTTACATAACTCCATTTCGTTCATATTGTTTGTGATTCATTTTTGTGGAACGTAGCCCTGTTCGTGATTAATTTTTTTGGAACTGTAGTCATTGTTGGAACTTCGAGACATCTTAAGTAGCATGTTTGCTTCATTATGCTTGAAATCGCATTGGGGTGATTGCCACATCGTCATGGTTGCCCAGAAACTGTAGTCATGTTCCGGAGGTCTATGACTGCTCGTAGTCACACGAACAACAATTCTGACTACTGAAATCGTATCATGCTCAAGATGTAAGACAGATGCTGGTTTCTGCTTCCAGTTCTTGTTACATGACTCCTTGTTGTTCTTACTGTTCGTAATGCATCATGCAGCACCTACAGATTCCCGTTGTCACCCCCACGAAGGCAGCAAGTGAAAAGCGCAGCTCCAGCTCAGAGTCCACCGGCTCCAACACTTCACAAAAGGCAGATGACGACAGGAAAGTATCCTGGCACTACATGTACGAATAGCATTTTGATGTGTGTTGTGCCTTGGTTCTTGCAACATTCAATGTGTCTAGGATTTCGTGACTGTTTGTAGTCATTGATATGGAACGAGTGACCAAGCTTTACTAGATGCAGTCATGAATCTGGAATACGTGATCAATATTAGTAATGTAGTTAGAATATGTGACTTCTCACAGTCACCAGTTTTGAATATATTACTATTCATAGTCATAGAATTTGAATAAGTGACTAGAATGGTAAAGAAGGTGTGGCATTGTTAAACGGAATCACAAACATTGCTCATGATTGAAAGCAATGACTGAGAGGATCCCTATTGACGTGTTGCCTCTGTACTTAATAGGGATTGCAGGAAGCAAGGGAGTGCGAATTGCAACCTCCAGATCCGAATAAGGCAGTGGAGATTCCTGCAGTAGGTGATGTGAAGGACTTACAGACAACGGGAACTTTGAACAACCCTGCAGGAGGCACTCTAGATTGTGGTGCAGTGACCGTGGCAGAGGCAGGAGGACGTGCCGCAGTTGTGTACTCAACTCGAAATTTGAGGGCTTCTAAGCCTGCAAAGGAGGACACTCGCACCCAGAAGAAAATGCGTTTGACAGAGGTTGAGAAGCTGAAGAAAGACCACGATGACACAAAGAAGCAAAGGGCAGTCCGGGGGAGCAAAGAGAAAGCTGAAAAGAGCAAGGAAGGCGACATTGAGAATCAGCAAAACGCGAAAGGGAAGAGGAAGAGAAACATGAACGCACAGGGGAGTGAACATGTATGTGTAGTCAACCTTGTATTTTCACATTTTTATTTCTGAAAGCACCAATTCAGTCCCAGCTGATCCCTGTTTCGTGTATTTTTTTTACTTTTATAGGTTGTACAAGAAATCTCCGACCCCATGTTGAAGAAGGGTGACCCTGTGAGACCGAAGAAAAATGTGAACGCACCAATGAGCTCAGTTGTAAGTGCCATGAGCTACATCTTGGAATGTTGTGTCTTAGTTCTGTACAAATTCAGTATACCAAGTTTGTGACTGTTTTTAGTCATTCATATGGAACGAGTGACCATGCTTGACTAGAGACAGTCATGAAGTTGGAATATGTGACTGAGATTAGTAATGACGTTAGAATATGTGACTTCTCATAGTCATAGAATTTAAATAAGTGCCATGAGCCTTGGAGAAGTACATCTTTGTATGAAGGCAACAATTCAGTCCCAACTAATCCTTGTATTGTGTGTATTTTTTTTTAATATAGGCTGTACAAGAAGGGGAGGACCCGGAGTTCAAGAAGGGTGACCCTGTGAGACTCAATGGACTTGAAGAAGGGGAGGAGGATAAAGTTGTGGCATTCGGGAAAGTGCAGAATGTAGCTGGGGCTTCTCTACACGGGAAAACCATAATTGCAGGTACAGTGTCTGTAGAAGTGCTAAAAAGCCTAGATGACGACTACAGTTTATTTGACGACTACAGTCACCACCACAATACTATGTGTAGTGATAAAACCATTGATGTGATCACTAATATCTCACTACAATTCGTCATAGCATTCAGAAGCTATTTCAATATTTGTGACGATGGGTAGTCTAATAGAAGTGACTCCAAAGAGTCCTATTCTCCAAACTCAATGTATGACTCAATGCGTGCAAGATCTCATTACTATGCGCACTGATAAAACCAATCATGTATTAACTGATACCTCACTACATTTAGTCATACCATTTGGAAGATATTTGAGTATTTGTGACTAGGGGTTGCCAAATAGATGTGACTCCAAAGAGTCACGTTCTCCCAGTCAATGAATGACTCAATTTAGTCACCATCTCACTATTATGCGTAGTGATAAAACCAGTATTATGTTGACTTATACCTCACTAGAAATAGTCATTCATTCAGTCACTATTACATATGGATGACTACGTGTAGTCATACATATATGACTATATAGAGTCATATGGACCCAAGTCCCACTGCAGGTCCCGTTTTGAGGTCCCAAAACACTGTGGGAACGCAGTATTGGGAACAAGAAGTGTCCGATATCACCCCTAGTCAAATTGTCCGAAGCGATTAAGTCAAAATGACTAGAAACAGTGCTAGTCACATTTTGGTTTATGCCCAACTGTAGTCATAAAACCTATTCACATTGGGCTGGTTTTCTTGTAGTGCTAGGTTCGACTTGGAGAAACGTCCACGGATAGTGGAGTTGGAAGAGTGGATGTCTAGCAACTATAAGTTACAAAGCAGTGGGTGTCTACCCACTTTAACTCACAAGACAGTGGGGAATCCGGCCACTTATACAAGACATGATCAGTGTCTTTCCGATCACTCATTTAAACCATCCGGAAGACTCTATGAGGAGGAACAGAGATAAATCAAACTACCCTCTGACTGTCCGGAAACTAGTTCCGGAAGCTATTGTAAGGACTCCGAAATCCGAAAGGATCCGAATCGAGAGCAAAGGAATGAATAGAAAGGCTAACCTGTGGAGTAGTGTTTTGTAGTTGGTTTTTGCCTATCATTTAGAAAAAGAACAAAAGGTCTCCGTGGGAACGAACTTAGAGCGGATACTTCGGATACATTTAGCCACAACTAAGTGCTATCCGGAGGAATACTTACTCTACAACCTGCAACAGAAACCATGTTTGCCGCTTCGGTTACCACTACTTTTGGTGGCTCTTCATCTCTAATCGTAGGACATATCGAAGGCACCCCCCTCCGATTTAGAGGGAGCTTGGAAGTTGTTGGCACTACCTCCTCCAACGTGAAGAACTGTGGCAAACGAGCTTGTCGATTGTCCTTCCCATGTTGAGGATCTAGAATTGGACTGGCTCCTAGTGGTGTCTCCTTGATCACCGGTGTTTGGCTTCGTGTGAGGGCATAAGCCTCCCGCACACCATTCATGGTAGCAAGTGTCATATCACTCAACATGTAACCCGCAAAATCATCATCATCGGGTCTAAACCCCCCCACAACATGAAAACTAGGGGTGACTTGAAGCTTCTCAAGCGTTGAAGCGGTGTTTGCACTCATGGCCTCCATCTTGGCCTCAAGTTTTGCATACTAGGCCTTCCAACTCTTCTTCTCCTTGCTAGAGGCCTTCCACTCCTTGTCTTTGGCTCCTGTCTTGCTTCCTTATCCTCTAGAAGGCTTCAACTTGGGGTGAAGCTTCTAACACTTGGCCTCGGAATGCCCCTTGGCACCGCAACCAAAACAATCCCTATCAGCCTTGGAGGTAGAGGACTTGCCTTGCTTGCAATCCTTCCTCAAATGCCATGGCTTGCCACAATCAAAACACAATGTTTGAGTGTCAGTGGCATAGGAGGGAATAGCAGCCTTGGCCACCTTGGCCTTCTCGGGAACCTCCTCTTCACGTTTGTGAAATTCCATGATCGCCTTCTCCTCCAACATATTGATCTCAATTTGCTCCGAAGTCACAAACACAAATCGCAATGTCCGTGGCTCATTTAAACGCAATGCCTCATTACAAACTAAGGTTTTGAGCTCCTTCTCAAGGATACTATACCAATATTGCACCGCCTATTGCTCCGTGACTCCATAAGTAGCTGAGATCAGTCTCCGCAATCTCGCATGAGCTTCCCGCAAGGATTCATCTCCTCCTTGAACAAAAGACCTCAATGCCTTCATATTGTCTACTCGTTGACTCTGGTAGTCTCGACAAAGTTGTATGAAGAACCTGACTATAGGGTTAAATGAAGGTGGAGCAGTCACCATGTCCACTGGTTGACTCATGTCTCCGGCACCACTTGTCCCCTCCTCTTGGTTTACCTTGTCCACAAGTGATGGCACACTCGTATACACCAAAAACATCCGCATAATATGGTGCGTAGAAATCTCTCAGGCCAAGACTTTTGCAAGGTGAGCCTCATCAAATTCTTCATAATTTGCTATTGCAGCTTCCTCCAGACATCCAAACAAGGCCCTTTACATCATGTACAGATTGAAGTTGGGGTTACGAGATTCTTCGAGTTCACACCACATGGTGAACTCCCTCTTGATGTCATCGACCTCGATGGTGCTCGTGGCACCAAAGAACCTCCGTGTTGCACGCTTTCTACCTCCATATGGTGAAGCCATGTCTTCTCAACCAAAATATGATTTATGTCGTTTCTTGAGTAGATCAAATTCTACAACACTCTAGTCCAATTCGCCAAAAGGTTCTTCTTCTTCTACTATCGGTTGGACCATATTCTCCCGTCTATTAAATCAGCAACGACTTCCTCCACCATTTGTTCACAAACGCCTACCGCAAAGGGGGTGTTTCTCCGAGTGAAACCGGGCCCCTTCCACGTCTCTAGATTGAGAATTGGATGGCTCAATCAAAGAAGCGCCATGCTTCATGAGTGCCCTTCATCTCCGGAGCGTAGATAGAAAGTGGTACTTCCCAATCAAGTAGCTCCAAGGTGAGTGTGTCCTACACACTGCTAACACGCTCTTGCCACGTACCCACCTCCTACTGCCACGTATTGTGAAAAAAGAAGCCCTTACTCTCAAAATTTGTTGAGGGAGAACGTGGGCAATTGGTTCCCTAGGCGGAAATCCTCCACGTCCACAACGTACCTTGACCCAACGTTCTTTACGACAACGGCCTTCTCTCCAACCGCAAGGTCCACGGCTTCAACTTAGCCCCATGCATGACAAAGAAGTGCTCAAAAACCATCTTTGGCTCGAAGTGCTCGGAATCTGCGCACCATACCAAGTGAAGTCCAATACTTCACGGCCCTTTGTTTTGCACCTTTGTCCCTAGCTTCCGCAAGTCTTGGATCTTGGTTCGAGACTTCGGTATAGGGTATAACTCAAAATCCCTAACACTAAAGCTTGCTTGGAAAGGTGAAGATTTCACTTGCAAATTATGGAGGCAAGAAATCAACTGACTTAGTGTCTTGGTGCTAATCTCTACCCTAGATGCACTAGACTCTTCTGATTTTTTCTTCCTATCCCCACTATCCATTTCCCATATCCTCAATACAACCCACTCTTTTTACGTGGTTGTATTAAGTGGACTTACAATGGATGTGCCTATGAACTAGCTTCCAACTCCATTACCTTCATTCAAAACCACAAGTTTCCAAGAGTGAAGAGAGAAGATGTTGTCGTAGAAAGGATTATATCACTCCTTTCTACAACACACCACCATCAATTCTCCTAGCTTATCAATGAATTATAAGTAGAATTTGGAAATCCAAGCCAAGCAACACTCACTAAATTAACCTTCAAATTGAAATGGGTATGAAGTGAAGTTCCCAAGCGAAGCAAGCAGAGATTGAGCTTCTCATTCTCTGTAAGCTATCGCTTTAAGCGAAGTGGAAAGGATGAAATTGTCATCCTCTACATGCATATGTCAGGGCTAGCCACGTGGAAAAGATGAACTCTTCATTTTTCAAACACGTATTTAAAGCTAGCCACGTAGGAAAGATGACTTGTCATCCTTCAAACGCGTTTTCAATTGGCAAGAATATTCTTCTCTAAAGACTCAACTCAACAACGGGGCAGTCCATGACTGTCGGAATTTGTTCCCTCAAGGTTCCGGAAGTTAACCTAAAAATATGGCAAAAACAATTTAAAAAATTAGTATTAAAAGGTTAGAAAGATAGATTGATATAGTAGGAAAGTAGAATCAGCAAATAAGACGTGTAGGAGGCGGGCAAGTTCCTTAACAACTCTAACGGAATGCTTAATCCAGAAGCCCGGATACGACCGGAGCTAGTAAGGACCGGAGCTAGTAAGGACCGGAGCTAGTAAGGACCTTCAGGTCTTCTTCCACTTCCTGAACAAGATGGGATGTTCTGGTCTGATGGAGGCGACGTAGGGAGCAAAGGATGAGAGGATGGTGACGGAGTTGATCAGCACTCCCGACAACCAATATGACGGGAGTTTTTGAGCACACCCGAAGAATTGGACCCGGTCGGAATCGAAGCGGACCTACGGCTTCCAGGACAAAGACGTCAAGATAGCGGAGCGAAGAGACGACCTCGTGGACGGGGAGTTCCACGGGCATGCTAACCCGAAGGACGGCTGCACAACGAACGACTTTACCTACCCTCAAGCCCAGATCGTGATAGGGTTTCTAAATCCTATCTTCCATCCGAAGAAGCCCAAGTGGCTGGTGCTCAAATGGGCAACTACTTTCTTAGAAGCCATTCGAAGGAAGATCACCGTAGATTGGTCATTGCTCCTGCAAGACCTGGTGGAGAGATTAGTCAAGAGCCTCCACCGGAACAGAAAGGTTGGGTCACCACTTCCGGCCTCCCTCAAACATCTCTACATCCGACACAAACTGCTGAAGCCGGAAGAGCACGACGAGTACGAAGAACTTTTGACCATTCAGAAGTACGATGGGATGGAGATCGACTCGAAGGAAGAGACGGAAGATGCGGAGCCACCTCCGACCAAAATGCCTCAGACGCGGAAGCAAAGTCGATCGGTGCAACCGGAACCGGCACCAGCGGAATCTCCACCAACATGGATGGATACAGCCATTGAAGACCCGAATGTTGCCGGCCCCTCGAAGCGACCGGAATGATGCCCACTCCGGACCTGTCGGAGCTCACTGGAAAGCACATAGACGATATCATGGAATTGTTCCAACACGTAGCTTGGAAAGCCACGCGGATCAATCAGCACCTTGCCGACAACACCGCCATGATATACGAAATCATGGGGGAGCTCCGAATTGATGACTTTACGAAGACTTTGCCACGGTTGAAGAATCTCCGGGAGAGCTACTTTTGGCTACTGGCCGTGGAGGAGCAGCAACGGTCAATAATCCAAGTCCGGGCAAAGTTGCAATAGGACCTGGCAGTCGCAGATGCCGCGTTGGCAAAAGCGCAAGCCGCACGAAAGGCAACGGAAGACAAGGTTGTCGCATCAGCTCAAGCACTCAGGGACGTGCAGGAGGCTCTGAGTTTTCTGGTTGACATAGTCAACCGAAGCCTCCTTTTCAACGAGAGCCTAGAGAAGGAAGGTAAAGTGAACCGTGGACAGATCATCCGGTTCTTCATGGACCAAACCTGGAAGATGGAGAAGACGTGGGAGCAAGTGCGGTTGCTCTTTAGCAACGCAGCAAGCGTCGTGGTCCAAGAGGAACCGACAGCACCAAACCCCACCATTGACCTCGACTCATCTCCGAATGTAGCCTGACCATCTAAGCAAGCACAAGAATTTGCTGAAAAAGGTAAGCGGCCTAGGGATGAGGCCTTGGGCACATTTGATGCGGCTTCACCCAAACCGTAGAGCAAGGCTCCTCACAACAGCCCGGAGACGGCCGAGAAGAACCCCCTTCCGGCAGCTCTGTTTCAGTGGACTCCTCCAACCTTCCGGATACCACTTTCTCCCCCTTCCTCAACCCGCCGGAAGACGACTTCCCCACTGTCCAGGGGTCATCCGGAAGCAGCCACCAGCCCCAAAACCACGGTGGGAACCCCAACCGGCACGACAGAGAAGGCCACTCAGACGGCACCATCAGCCAACCAATCGGAGCAAGAAACCCCAGTTTCCGGAAGCAGACCAGTATCAAATCCGACTCCAGAGAAGACCACCAAGAGAAAGGAGACGGTGGGGTCATCTCTGGTGCGCAGGAGTGGCCGGAATAAGAAGACTTCTTAGTTTAGGTTAGGGTTAAAGTTAGATAATTCCAGTTATTCGGATTTTTGAAGCGATTAAACGATGGGGCTTATAATTGCACCCGGCTATCGACCCTAATGGTAACTAAATTGCTAAAGCTTTTGATCGGCGGAAAATCTGGATCAGAGATCCATAATTTTTGGATCTCAGATTTGAAATTCTGCATCCTTAGGGATAAGATTTTCTTTAGAATAAGATTTTCCGGATTATTCGCAAATTAGATATTACTTAGATTAGGAACTCAGTTAGTACTTAGTAAAGGAATTTCTCACAACTCATTATATTTTTTTCTTTACATTAAATATATTTCAAATCTTTTTGATAGATTTGCTTCCTAGTGTTGGTGGTATGGAGTGTGACCTTTGTGAGTAACGGATCCATTTGGGTATATGTTGTTGTGGAAGAATTCTTCCGGAAGGAGTGATATCTTGTTGACTAGAGAGAAACCGGTTGGGATCTGCATTAGAAGATCGCCCAGAAGAACTGAAGGGATATTGTAGAGGTGTCCCTGATAGTCTCTAGGGTCCAGAAGAAGCCTAGAGGGGAAGAAATGAACTGCAGAGGTGTTCCTTGTAAACTCTAGGGCACGAAAGATTTCGTGTGAACCCGGATTCCAATTGAGGCCGAAATTTACCCCCACGATAGGAGAAAGCCTGACGCGTAGGTTTAGGAGTTCTCTTTGGTAAATTATAACACTTGCTCCAGAGAACCACAACCGTACTTACTAGAATGTCGATGTAGTCCAAACTTGTCTCTGTGTGACCGCATCTGGAAGGCCATCTGGATGATGTGAGAGTACAAAGTCTAACAGCAGCAATAAAACACCGGTTAGCGGAATAGACAGAGTGGGTGTCTGGCCACTATAATATTTCGGGGCAGTGAGTGTAGCCACTTAAAGTCACAAGGCAGTGGGGAATCCGACCACTTACACAAAACATAATCAGTGGCCTTCCGGTCACTCGTTTAATTCGTCCGGAAGACTCTGAAGAAGAACAGAGATAAATCACACACCCCACTAGTTGTTCGGAAAGTACTTTTGAAAGCCATTGTATGAATTCCAGAATTCGAAAGGATCTGGATTCGTAGTAAATAGGTTAATAGAATAGCTAGCCTAGGAACAAATGATTGGTAGTTTAGTCTTTATTGGATATTCTGAGAAGAACAATAGATCTCCGTGGGAACAAAACTGGAGCAATTTACTTTGGAAGCATTTAGTGACGATTAAGTGCATTCCAGAGGAATACTGACTCTACGAACTGCAACAATGAGCATTACAAGCATGCCATGCATCACAAGAATAAACCATTTCACCAAGCACCCGACAATCCCCTCCCAATGTAAGTTCGGATACTTTACCTGGTTGAAGTTGTCTCGAGCCTCTGAGTAGCTATGACTAGCTACTCCAAAAGAAAACCCTATTTTCAATCTATGCCTTAAAATGCCTCGTGCAAGAGGCTAGTCTTTTTCCCAAAACCAAATAGGACCTTGCGATGCAAACGTAATTTCGGTAGCGCTTTGGCATCACCAGAAGCACCCAAAAGATTCACAAGACACCACAAGTGAATTCAATAACATTCATGGAATAGCATGTAATTGAGGAGGCAACTCACCTCCTTCCACGCTTCCCCGAAACACCTTGCACAGTGTTTGGCTTCTGCCTCTAAGTCCACCTGCAGCTCCTCTAGACCGTTGAATCATTTGTGCTTATGGTCAATGCCTCCTCCCGCGGATGCTCTACCCGAGGAGCATGCGCCCTTCTTGCCAAGACGCCTTACGGCCCCGCACAACTACTAACTTCTCCGCCTCGCTTGCTGCAGCACCTTACACATAACTTGTTCAACAAAATGCTCCCAAACTTACGAGCTTGTGAAGAAGCCCCTTCATGTCCACCAGGCCTCCATAACAACAGAAGTTGGCTCCAGCAGCTTGATGATCATCTGGGTTTCGAACAACACAGCCCAAATCTTTGCACCGCAACACATTTGTATCGCAACACCAATGAGTGTAACCCAATTCGGCATTCACTTGGAACTCAAGAAGTATGTTCGATAGCAGCACCTTCAGAAGAAGCACAAAGTCCACAAGTGTATGTCTCGTCTGGGTCCCGTCACCGCTCACTTTGTCACGACGTGACCTCAGATCCCACGTTGCTTGAACATTCTCCCGTTGGGTGGGACCTCGAGGCTTGGTGCAGAGTTTTGAGATGTAGCGCTGCGTGATCATGTGCCACTGTTCCACCTTGACGATTGGTGGCAAAGGTGGCCGATGCTCGAAGTCTCTCTCCCTGTACGCCGCAGTTTCAAGCACGTCCGAGACCAACAACTCCACGCTCCGAAACAGCCTCGAGCGACTTGCAGAAGCTCAGCACATTGGTGTGATCGTCACCAAGCATCATCTTTGCACAAGCCTGCAACAACCCATAGAGCTCTCCGTGGCCAAGCCCACGTTCTCACGATGAGGGAAGCGCCATCAAGATCCACTCAGAGGCCTCCGGTGAAATGTTGTCTAGAAGCTGCGGGCGAGCGCGATGACGACGTTGCGAAACCAGTCCTGGTCGTGCACAAAACCCTTCGTGCTGGATCTCTATATGCTGCACCTGTGGAGCCAGTGGAATCCTTGCTCCCAGTGGAATCCTTGCATTTGCTGTCGTTTCGTACGTGGCGTTTGCTGTCTGCTTGATGCTTTCACCAACGTTCTTCGCAGCGTGTCCCAAACGGCCTCCTTGGCATGCTCTGCCGCTGCCTCTCCTCTCATCACGGGCGCCTTCTGAGGCCATAGCGCCACACAAGAACAAGGCGACAACAATAGCACCAGTAACATCACCGCCAAAAACCCTGACACATTCCTCTCTCGACCACGATTTTCAGCTCTACGACGGCGATTGTGTAGGTGTGCATACAGACGTGAACAATCGTGGCACTTGTGGAACCAAGTGCACACTAAATTTGATGCTCCTATCTCCGCAACTAATACTCACACTCAAACCACATACAAGTACACGAAATCCTAGGAGAGAAAATCCATTTGATGTACAGTGGTCAGCAGAAGTGTTCGGACAGGACGCTTCCACTTCCAATATGAGCTAGTTTTCTTACGTAACTCACATTCAAGTTGTAAAAATTTAAACATACAATCACATAGTTACAAAAAACATGTAACATAACATTCATAATAAAAAATGTCAATCAAGAAATCAATCAAAAATAAAACACATGATGTGGGTGTCCAATTCTTTATGCAAAAAGTGAAGTGGTTATCTATTTACATTGGAAACAAAGCCATGAGCTACAAAATCAAGCTAAAAACTTGAATGTAGAATCATGAGGACTACCTAAAAACTTGAATGTACAATCATAATGACTACCATCGTGTATAGCCACCTTTTGCTTGATAAACATCTGCAGCTCTCTCAGGCATAGACATGATCAATTTCCTCACGGTATCAATCTCAATGCTATACCAAATTTCTTGCAATTTCTCCCACAAATCCTTCTTGTTAGTGGGTTTCTTCTTTGACATTCTCATACGACGATCTACTTCATTCCAAAGGTGTTCTATAGGATTCAAGTCAGGAGATTGAGCCGGATGCCAAATTCGTTGAAACTTCTGTGCTAACAACCAATCTGTAACATACTTAGAAGTATGTTTGGGATCGTTGTCGTGCTGAAAAATAACATTCTCCTCTCCTAAATCATACATGTGTATAGTATTCATGAGCTCCATCTCCAAAATTTCACGATACACAAACTTATCCATGTTTCCTTCTATAAGACGAAGGTTGCCAATTCCCTCCCAAGTCATACATCCCCAAACCATAATGTTTCCACCTCCAAATTTGATAGTAGGTTGCACATGCTGATCTAAAAGATGCTCTCCTCTCTTCCTCCAACAATACTGCCTCCCATCTGAGCCAAACAAATTGAATTTTGACTCATCTGAAAAAACCACATAACTCCAGTCCATCCAACTTGCATGCCTACACTTCTTTGCCCATGCATATCGACGTGCTTTGTGTTTCTTTGACAAGAATGGCTTCTTAGTTTTCACTCGTGCTCTCAATCCTTGCCTCTGAAGACATCTTCTAATTGTATCATCACTCAAATCCAATCCTTGAGATCGCATTTCTCTACCCACTGCTGCAGCTGTACCATTAGATGGTGCATTCAACAACCTTATAACCTCACGATCACCACGTTCATCAAGAATTCGAGGTCTCCCTTGTGAAGGAGCATCTCTCAAATGACCTCTCATTGTAAACCTCCGCACAATAGCATGGCAAGTGCTTCGAGAGATGCCTAGAACCGCTGAAATTTCGGAGTACGAATTCCCTCTCTCATGCATCTGAAGAACTAACTTACGTTCAGCAAGAGTCCTTCTAGGAGCCATAGCTAATCAAGAGCAATCTTATTCAATCACAATGTGTCTTGAAATGCAAGAGGTCTCCGTAAATACATGTCGATTCTCAAGATTTTTCAGATGCACAACTTGTGTGCATAATGAATTGGACACCCATGATTGACACATCATGAACTGCAGCCCATGCAAGTGGCTCAATGTGAATGATGGTACTCTTTCTAGTTTACAAGTGGCTCTTTAGTTATAATTAGCTGAAAAAATCAGCACCTACCTACCAAACTCGACAAGTGTTACTATTAAATTGAGATTGTAATTACTGTCCGAACACTTCTGCTGACCACTGTATGTAACGTCATGGTTACACCTATTGCCGCAACATGACCTTTCTCAAGTAATAAACAAGTATAAGGGGCGGTTTACACTACGGACCAAGAACTCGTCCCATGACCCTCTGAAATCTGTGATTGGCTCCATCAACTCGTCCCGGGATGACTTGGGTTTACACTAGGAGGAAAAAAAAAAGTGACCGAAGGAGTTGAGGTCCTCAAAAGGTCTAGAAATAGGCCTAATGGATAATGTTGGAGGGTCCCCCGGATTTTGCGGCGAGAGAGGCCAAATGGGTTCTCTCGTTGCAAAACGAGGAGACCATGGGCCAAAAACTACAGTTCTATTATTTTTTAAGTCGTTTTTTTTTAGGCGGCCCAATGTTATTGTAGAGACAATGGCGGTCACCCTTTATTACCTCATGCCGTTAGACTTTGAACTCAAAGTAGAAAAGACCTTCATCATTTTCCTCAAATCATTCCCTCATTTGTCTTGTGTGCCTTCTTCTTGCTGTATTTTGTCGTTTTGGCTTGTTTTTTTTTCTTCGTTTTTTTTTTCGAAGCATGGAGGGGTACAATTCGGATAGAGACTCCTTTAAAGAGTCGCAAGGACAAGAATGGTCCCAGAATTCACAATGGATGCAAGAAATTGCAGCTCCAATTTTCAGGACCAATCCTGCATTTCAGATTCTACATCCTCAATTGCCGCATGGTCCAAATCTTTTTAGCTCTTCTTCTAGTGCATTCCGACCTCCTTCTCTTGTGCCTTCTTCTACTATTGGAGCTGAGATTTTAGAAGTGAAGGAAGAGGTGGCTGTAGCTGCAAAGGGCGTAGGGAAGAAGAGGGGGCGTCCATTTAAAGAGAAGGCTGCACCTTGAGGGAAGGTGAAGAAGACACCCACTAAAACTGACGTGATTGAGCTTAGAGAGTCGGATGAGGAAGGAGTTGCTCCAGTGAAGTGGAGGGATTTTGTTAAACACCAGTTGATTGCTATCCGAGGAGAGATGGACGATGAATTCGCACGGACAGTAAATAAGCAAGGCATTTTTTCCAAAACAAATTTTTCGTTTCAATTCAATTAGCGGGGCCAATGCCGGCGAATGCGGGCGTATGTGGGCCGTATGATGAGGCCGTAGAAGGCCTTGGCCTTAGGCTTCGCCGCATGGCCCTGCCCCCCCTCCCCCCAAAACTGCGCCGGCCGCTGCCGCGGAGGCTCTGTGGGTCTAGATTTGGGCCCACCGAATCCTCGCGCGCGTGGGGATTTGAACCCCAGTCCCCACCGAGCAAAGAGATTCCTCCGAACACCTCTACCGGTCCCCACCGTGCAAAGAGATTCCTTCGAACACCTCTACCATCCTACCAACCTCTTCTCATGTGCACATCTCTTCCCGTTGCCTATTTGAGCTTGAAACTATCAATTCCTAGGTGCTGGAATTTTTTTTCAATCACCATTTTTGAGCCCTTAATGCATCTTTTTCAATGTTTTGATCATCTTTGTGTGTGCTTCTTGCAGGGGTTAATACGTAGATCAAATTACAGATCCGTATGGTGGCAGCAATCAAAGGTTTCAGCCGTACATGGTTATCATGCAAGAAGAAATACAAGAGCATTATGAAGGAGTATAGAACGGACAAGAGGGCTAATGAGGTTTCCGGGACGGATAGGAAACAAGACTGCAGATGGCTTTATGAAATGGACAAATGGAATAGCAGCAGAGCAAGTGTACACAATCAAATTCCAGCAACTGCAACCGAAATTATTGAAGAACATCTCACTCCGTCTTCACCTACATCTCCTCAAACAATTTCAACATCAATTCCAGTCCCAACAACACAAGAGAAGAAGAAGAAGACTCAAGACAAGATTGAAGGGCTTTTGGAACAAGTGGTTGATAATTCCACCGCCCTTCTTATTACATTTCAAGAATCCACTAATTTCTTGAAAAATATGGATAGGAATTTTGCAGCATTGCTAGAGAAGTTCTAGCTACTCTTCTAGATGATCTGATCCACTATCACTATCGGTATCAATGATGGTGGAGCTAGTGCGTAGTTTATACTACCACAAGCTTTCAGCTATTAGTTCTTGCATCATTGTAGCTTCACGAAGCAAATCATTTGCCTTCTCATTTTCATTGAGTAAAAAATTTCAGTTTCACCATCATTTACCTTGTCCGGAATAGGCACATCTTCCGTAGCCGCAATTCGTCTTCTTACTTCAGCAATTCCTGCCCTTTCACCACGTAATTCGCTGACGTCCCTAATCTCTCCTTCGGCTACTCTCCTCCTCAATTTTTCCTCGGCTTCAGCAATCCAATCATCCTCGATGCCATCACTATTAATAATGCATATGTTGTGTAGAACTATACAACTTGCTATGATATTAGGCATACTCCTCAAGGGCACTTCAAATCTTTTTATAATTAACCTCCATCGTCCCTTCAATATCCCAAATGCTCTTTCCACACACATGCGAGTAGATGATTGAATAAAATTCCAATTTGCCTCCCTACCAGATAATGTTGCCTTCCCGCCTTTGAATGGACAATACATCCAAGGTCTCACCGGATATGTCACATCTCCAATCAATTTGTAGGGTTGAAACTTGCCTTCAATGCAACCTATGCAAAGACATTGCAATCCTATCTTGTACAGGCATAGTTGGCCTAAAACGAGTATCTTCGTTCTTCAAATATGGCCCCAATCTCTCACACAAAAATCTGAAAGTACCGAAATTGACTCGAGTCCGACTCCTAAAATCCTTCTCTGTCCATAAACCCAACAATAAACGGTCCACAAATCCAAACATCCGGGCTTGACTTCATATGCTCCTCTCTCTACAACCCAAACTTTCATAAAGCAAGCTGAAAAAGCAAACTTCTCCCATTCTCCTTGCAAGATCAAGGCTTGCATATCTACAACATGCTTCGCAAGCATGTACAAACATATGTATAACCCTAAAACTAAGACAAGACTCCTTCTCCTCTCCTCCATTGAAACCATGGTTGCGGCAATTTTAGGGGAAGAGAAGAGAAGAAGATACTCAAGGCTAGAGAAGAAAAGAGAAGAGAAGGGAAGAAGGAGAAGGAGGATAAGAAAGAGAGATGGTAAAACATGCCAAAATTTTCCAAAACTGCCTTTTTTCGGCCTTCATTAAAAAAATCAGCACGCCTACTTTTTAGTACATGGTCATTCCTCTCGGTCCAAGTTCGGTTAACACTTAATGAGAGGCCCAAAGGCTTTAAAAATGACAGTTTTATGAAGTGTGACCATGGAATTAATCCATTTTCCTTGGTCACGGCTCTTGGTCTATAGTATAAACTGCCCCTAAAGCACTTGTAACATACACAATAGTCATTCCATGCTACTCTTGAAGACTTGAAGCATGATCACAATAAGGTTGTGGGGTGCAACACCCTCACCTCATCACGTGGGAGACTCAAATTAAGAAAGATGAGTCTCCTTCAACCACACACGCGGAGGTCATTTGGGCTCCAAGTCCCAAAATGAAGAGTAAAAAGACATCACCGTCGACTTAGCCGTCACACGACACTAACCCTAACCCTAATCACCAATTAAAGCTAAGTTGCACGTCTTCCGGTAACTCCACAACTCCCTACGTGGTTTCTAACCTGAAACCACCTATGCAAACACCTCCATGCGTTGATCCTAACAACCTTCTCCATCTAAGCTGAGTTTGATAGTGTTGCATCCTCGGAGGATGTTTTGTTGGTTTGAAGGGACATGGCGCAGTGGTTAAAGTTCCACGCCGGATTCATGACGCGGCACTTGAGTGGGAAACCGTGCGATGACGGATTGACGGACTTGTTTGTATTTATAATTTGACGTTCCAGAGCACTAGCACGTCCTAAGAATCATGGGTAGAAGTTTGATCCTGGTGTAGAACATGCTTTTCATAATGCCGATCACAAATGGCAGGAAAGAATTCCCTTGGAATCGGAAGTGTTTTGCGCTTGCGATGGAGTTCTGTTGTAAGCCGTCCAGTCAGTATTCCTCCCGAAGAAACTCATTTGTTGCTAAATGCTTCCAAAATAAACCACTCCGGTGTCGATCCCACAGAGACCTCTTGTTTCTTTCTAAATAAACTACAAAAACTAAACTACCAAATACAACTCCACAAGTTAGCTTTCCTACTCATTCCTTTGCTCAATATCCGGATCCTCCCGGATTCCGGACTTCCTACAATAGCTTCCGTAACTACATTTCGGACAGCTCGTAGGGAGCTTTATTTATCCCTATTCCTCCTTTGACAGTCACCCGGAAAATCTTATCTTGACAGCAAAAAGGCCTTATCTCCAGAAGTCCGATAATTCTGGGCTTGATTCCAAAATTTTTGGATCTAAGATCCGGATTTATCGTTCCTAAAATTTAAGCTAGGTATGAAATTTCTTAGTCTAGGATTTGGTAGCCCGGTGCAATTTGGAATTTAGAGCCCCATCGTTAATTGATATTAAACCTAAGTAACTAAGAATTTTTTAACTCTAATCCTAGATCTAACTAGGGGATGTTCAGAACATCCTTAAGCGTAAAGCTCGTATGCCTAGGTGATTCCTCCACTTCTACTCTTTCGGTGTCCGATCCCCTTGGCGTTGCTTTCGGCTATTGGCTCCGGAATCCAAATCCAAGAGTTGTTGGTGGTGACTCCGTCTTCGGGACTGCCACAGTTGGTGAGTCCACCACCATCCCAACGGCTCTTTTGACGAAGTTCCAGAAGCTCGCACACAGGCTAGGAGGATCTTCTACCAGACATCTTCCCATTGATGGCATAGTCTTCCCATGGCTGGAAGTTGGTGAGCTAGGCGTCAGCCAGAAGGCAGGGGGAGTCTCTAAAGAGAGTCTTTTAAACACCATCTTCTCTAGCTCCTTCAAGGTTCTCCTTTTCAGTAGGGTATAGTTACTCCAACTCATTAGAGAGGCGAATTCCGGAGTTGTCAGTACCTTCTTACGCTTCTCGAAGCTCTTAGGATGCACTTCTCAGGGCCCTGCCACGTCTAGAGTTGTCGTGATCCGCACTCGGGTAGTCATGTCGTCCGGTGCTTAAGTACCTCGAGTCTTCGGCCCTTCTTGAGACATATTTCCTATTAGTTCTTGCATCAGTCTCAGGTCTTCTCTATCTTCCGATTGTGATCATAAAGGAACCAGATGATCTACACCCTTTTTAGCTTGTCCTCCTTCTCAAGTTGCTTTGTGAAGAGGAGGCTCCGGTTGACGATGTCGATTGGAAAGTCAAGTGTCGTTAGACTTCTGCCACACCCCGGGCCAAGGCGTTTGCCCAATCCTCCGCCTCCTTTCGCATTACTTGGGCTCCCACCAAAGCCGTCTCTACTCTTTCCAACTATTCTTGAATCTTGACTCAACTCCAAATGATCGCAGCCTACTCGTCCTCCATTGTCTATAGGCGAAGCGTGTTGTGCTTGAGCTACGTGTCCTGGGGATAATATTGAGTAGCTCCTTGATTTTTAGTTGTTGCCGGATCTAGTCCATGACTTCGAGGCCGTCCCCGTGCGATAGATTGATCACCGCAGCCCGCCAAGCCACATGGTTGAGGAGCTCCATGATGTCAATCCCTACTACTCCGGAAGTTTTGAAGGTTTTTCCTTTGACACGTGGCCTATTCGTGGTACTCGTGCGGTTGCTTCCGACTTCTCATGCATCTCATCTTGTTGGCTTGGAATGGGCGGCTCGGGTTCCTTTTGAACCGATTGGCTCCTCTTCCTGGTATCGACGACCAAAAATGGGGCTCGCACTTTTGTTTCCTCCTCTTCCTCGGACTCCGGCTCCGGCCCTCCATTATTTTGGATGCTTAAGAGCTCTTCATAGGCGTCTTGCTCTGGAGGTGTCAACACCTTATGATGAGCGTAGAGGTAGATGATGTAGGAGGGTAGGAGAGTTCTAGATTTTTGCACCTTCTACAGGCTATTACCATCCAGTTGACCATGTCGCTCATCGGGGAGGCCCAATCCACCGAGATCTTTCCTCACAACGCTCCTAGGAACGTTGTCGCCAGTTGACCATGTCGCTCATCGGGGAGGCCCAATCCACCGAGATCTTTCCTCACAACGCTCCTAGGAACTTGGAGATGACCCGCTTCGGCTTCTCCGAGTGGAAGATCGAGTTGAGGAACTGCACTACGATCCGCTCATCCTCGTGGCGCAGATCTTCAGCGCTGAAACCGTCTTTAGGATCTGCGTCTCGGGTGAACTCTTGCTTCAAATACTTGACCCTCCGCTTCGCCACCTTCACCATCCCGTCTTTAAAGCTGTAGGTGCTCTACCACTCCCGCGCTCTCCACGTACCTGGACGGGCCCGTATTGATCCATCGTATTTATTGTCTGGAGCCCATTTCAGCTCCGTCACCAATTGCTCGTCCTTCACGACCTAAGCAATGTCCAGCAGTCCTTGACATCCCATCACACCAAGGAAATGCTTGAGGAATCCACGCTCCTCCGGATCTGTCGGTAGGACCAGCAAAACCTTCTAGATGGCCGGAGCTACAGAGACGCCCTGTGTGGGACTCCGTTCCCATAAGGTTCCGGAAGATAACCTAAAAATCCGGCAAAAAAATAAAAAATCAGTACTAGAACGTTAGAAAGACAGATTAATGCAGTAGAAAGTAGAATCAATAAATATGTCAAATAGGAGGTGGGAAATCGGAAATGCCATCATGACTACAACAGCCATCCGTACGCTTACAAGGGTAAGAGCAGAAGGCTATTTTTGGTCATCTCCCACTTCTTTACTTGCTCTCTATCTCTTTCTCTTTCCACCCTTGCTTCTTGTCTTCTTGATTTAGTTAAGTCCGGAAGTGTTTCCGGTAGAGAGGGTTTGGGTGAGGTCGATGCGTGCAGGTGTACCCGGAGAGATTGTGAAGTGATAGTATTTGTGTAGACATGGCGGATAAAGGACCCGCTTGGACAACACGGGGTACTACAATGCAGCGGGTGACTCCCATCATATCGACAGATCCAGAGGAGCTAGCGGTCCTCGAGCACTACCTCAGCAACGTGGGGTGCCGCGGACTGCTCGATGTTGCGTGGGGTGTGAAGGACATGAAGTTGGTGGTAGAGCTCCTAGGAACTCCGGACAACCAATACGACGGCACGATCAGTGCTCATCCCGAAACCTGGGGTGTACCGGAATGGCAACACACCTACGCATTGACAAGCGGAGACGTGAAGATCGCGGAGCGGAGTGACAAGATCTTGGTTGACAAGTTCACGAAGCAAGTTGACCCGAAGAAAGGGTATAGCACCGACGAGTTGCGGCACCAAGACGCCCAGATTGTGGTAAGGTTCCTAAACCTCATTTTTCACTCAGAGAAGCCAAAACGGGTGGTGTCTAAATGGGCCACCACCATTCTACGGTCAATGAGAGGGAAGTTGAGAGTAGATTGGGCCTCGCATATGAGCGAGATGATTACCCAGATGGTGAAAGGCCTCCGGAAGGTCAAGATAGCTGGAACCTTCCTTCCCTCTTACCTCACTCACCTCTACGCTTCGCACGACGTCCTTATGTCGAAAGAGCAAGACGAGTACGAGGAGCTGTTGAGCATCTAGACCTACAGCGGTCCGGAGCCAGCATCCGACGAAGAAAGTAGGGAGGTCGTCGAAGTTCAAGCACTAGAGACAGTTCCCCAACACCGGAAGAGGAGCAGGTTTGTGTAGAGGGAGACGGCGCCGGAACCCACTACATTGAGGTAGACCACAGGTACGCAACAAGCTCACGGGAATCCCAGGCCAGCTCCTCAAGAAGGTCGTGTACCACCGGCAGAGCCATCGTCACTTACAGAAGTCACCGGACCAGACCTGCTGGAGCTCATCCATCACGTGGGATGGCGGGCAACCCTCCTTTGCCAGTTCAAGGTAAGACAAGTGAACATCCTTGATGGTATTCGGAAGAAGCTGGAGGTGGAGAAGTTGGTCGACATATCGACAGCAATCGCAGAGCTCCGGAAGAATACACTCCGACTTCGAGCACTAGAGGTTCAGCAGGCGGCCATAATCCAGTGTCGTGACTAGTTTGTTGAACAGTTGGACAAGACATACATAGCTCTAGCGGAAGCCAAGATGAAGCGGAAGGAAGACGAAGATCGGGCGAACACCTCAGCCCACGCCTTCGTCGAGGTAAGATCAGCTCTTGCGTTTCCGGTTGACATTGTCAACCGAAATCTCCTTTCACCGATCATCTGGAGAAGGAAGACAAGATGAACAAGGTCCAGATCATGAGGTTCCTCCAAGACCACAATAGGAAGATGGAGAAGACATCGAGCCGGATGCAGGAGCTAGTGGCAAACATGACTCCAAAAGGACTGGAGACCCGGAGTACGCAAGCACCGGAGGACCGGTCCCTTCCGGTCCGAGTCCGGACTGCTCTGGATTAAGCCAGACTTTCGAAAGTACATCCGGAGCCTTCCGAAAATCAGAAGGCAATTATGTCCCCGCCGGAGACCGTTGCACTGATAAGCTGGACTCCCCTTGGTAAGACTAACACTGGCACGAACAACCACTGGACAGAGTTACTTCCGAAGGTAAGTCCGGAAGAGGCACCCTTTCCAATCCAGCCTACACCTATTCCTCCATCATCGAGCCGCCAGAATTCGACGCCTCCGCTAGCTCGGGTTGCAACAGACCCTCCAAGCCCAAGCGCGAGGTTTCACGGCTTCGTTGGAGCACCGGAGGCTACTGTGGTGGATACCACCACCGAACCAACTCCAAAGGCGGGACCACCAACACCACCTTCCGGATCTGGATCTCGATCCCCGAGCTCGACGGCAACCACGACAACCCAGCGGAAAAAGACCGGCAATGCCAGAGTGGAAGGATCCACGAGGCGTACCAGCCCAAGATTCAAGAACGTGGGATCACCCCCTTATGTAGATCTAGGATTAGAATTAGGAGCAGTTTAGTGATCTAGGTTAGATAGCGATTAACGATGGGGCTCACAGTTGCACCCGGCTACTTAACCCAAAAACTAAGACATTTTGTAAATTTCCGAACTTTAGCGATTTTTTCGGATGTCCAGAATCTGGACCCGGAAATTTCGGATCTGAGATTCACTTTTCCGGATTTTTTGGGATAAGTTCCTTACTTTTAGGGATAAGATCCTCCGGATTTCTTGTGGATAGAATAAGACTAATATTAGGAAACTTAGTTCGTACTCAGTAGATGAGTGTTAGCAAAGTCATCATCTTGTTTTCCTAACGTTGAATATATTTTTGAACCTATTATTAGAATTGCTACCTAGCTCTTGTGACGAGAAGTGTTATCTTTGTAAGGGAAGGGATCCGTTGTGGTAGGAATTGTTGTGCAAAAGTTCTTCTGAAGTAAGTGGTACTTGGCTTTATTTGAGAATGAGCCAGTTGAGATCTACTTTGGAAGCACGCTCGAAAGAGTTGGAGGTGTATTGCAAAGGTGTTCTTGGTAACCTCTAAAGTCTTAAAGAAGCCAGGAGGGGAAGAGATGAACTGCAAAGATGTTCCTGGTAATCTCTAGGGCACAGAAGATTCCGTATGAACCCGGATTCCGGTCGAGGCCGGAGTTAACCCCCACGATAGGAAAAAAACCTAATGTAAGTCTAGAAAGAATCCTCTTAGTAAACTGTGCCACGTGCTCCGGAGAATCACAACAGTACTTATCGGAACGTCGTCGCAGTCCAGACTTGTCTCTGATGTGACCGCGTTCGGAAGGCCATCCGGATGCTCTGAGAGCATAGGTCTAATAGCAGCAATCAATCACCGGTTAGCGGAGTAGAGTGAGTGGGTGTCCAGCCACTATAAGTTCCAGGGCAGTGGGTATCTAGCCATTTAAAGTCACAAGGCAGTAGAGAATCCAACCACTTCCACAAAACATGATTAGTGGCCTTCCAGTCACTCGTTTAAACCTTCCGGAAGCCTTCTCTGAGGAAGAATAGAAATAAAACAAACTACCCTCCGCTTATCCGGAAACTAAGTCTGAAAGCCACTATATAAATTCCAGAATCCGGTTGGATCCGGATCCGTAGTAAGTGAATAGAATAGTTAGCCTATGAACAAGTGATTAATAGTTTCGTTGTTATTCGATATTCTGAAAAGATCAATAGATCTCTGTGGGAACAAAACCGGAATGGTTTGCTTTGGAAGCATTTAGTGACGATAAAGTGTATTCTGGAGGAATACTGATCCTACGAAATGCAACACCCCAACTCTCCATTGAGCCCTTGTTTGTGCTGATAGTCCTTCCTTTAGCCATGGATTAAAAATTGAACTCTCAAAACCTTACAATCCTTCCAATGACACCTACACACATTGACTTCACAAAAAGCCTTCTACTAGAATAGCTCCGGACTACTATAGTAGAAGACGAAAAGTTGAGAAGGGAGGGAAAGAGAGAGAGCAGAAAACGACACATGAGAATGGTGACGCTTCCCTTTTTCTCACCCCTTTTATATATGACACAACGTACAAACATCCATCAATGCTCTCCGACTGTAACCTCAAACTCAACCCCCTTAGATGCGTTTTGTAGTTAGAGGTCGAATCCAAAGTTACACTACATTGTTACCCCACAACCTACTTCTGTAATCCAAGATGACATGAATTGCGGTACCTTAGGTCTACTTCCTTCTGGCCTGCAATTCCATCTTTTTGCTCCTCCATTCTTCTCTTTAACGCTTGATTTTTTATTGTTAACTCTTATCTATTTCTTTTTTTTCTCCTGCTGGTTTACTGATCTCTGTTGCCTTTCGTTCCTTTTCTTTATCTTTCCCTGAGTTCCTTTCTTGCCTTTTTGACGCTCTTGTAAACTCAGCGATTAACTTATAGATATGTCCCCTTCTTTTCTTTTAGTTGATTGTTACACACTGAATAACTTGAGTATATCAATCATCACACCTTGCACCACATTGTATCCACGGTACTTACGGTAGGGAAGCGCAATTTTTTTGAACCAGGTGGATTAGTGTGCTCAATGTTTTAGTAAAAAAATTTAACCAGCAGCTCACAATTATGTGTTCGAACAGGACCTCCCGACCGACCCTGACTCAGACACAAGCAACCACCGTCTTTCCGACACCCTACACCGAACCCGAACCTAAACAACCAGCGAGCGCAGGAGCCTTAGGTCGCCGACACAGACGTGCTGCTCCGGCACAGCTCCCTTGCCGAGACTCCGGTCCAGCGCTCTCCAGACGCGCCCACCTCTGTGCTTCACACCGTCAACAGCTCGCGCCTCCCGCTCATGATCCGCCGTCTTAGGAACCCTCACACTCCACACCTCTTAGACACAACCAGCCGCCGAGCCTCCAGCAGCACCGAATCGCGCCGCCTCTTACCTTGCTGCTCCCTCCTACCTCGCGCACCTAATCCTTAGCAGTACACAACGCTCCTTCCGACAGCATCGTCGCAAGCACCGCTATCTCAACCCCAACCGACCACCGGCGCATTCCCCTCGAGCACGGCAGCCCTCTCGAACCCAACCTCCAGCTCCCGCAGACCCGTACTCACGCCGGCATCCACCGCTCAGCAACACAAATGACTTCCCTCGCCACCGCTCTCGCCCTCTTCCTTCAGGCTGCGCGCGCCTGCAGGCACGCGCTGCCTTCCAAGCGAACAGCTCTCGCACCTGCCGATCTCTTTCACAACCACCACGCTCCTGAAGCACTCTAGCGCCACCGCACATGCTGCTTCTGCGCTCTCTCGTGCTCCTTCACTCCCACTCCAACGCCAACAGCGGACTTGCACCCCGCTCCCTCCCCGAACACCCAGAAGGAACACAACAGCACTACGCACCTACACCCCTCGCAGAACCTGCCCGCAACCACGTCTCGCAACCCCAATTTACCCGAATACACGCAACCACTCCGCTGTCACCCACACTCTCCGCGCACATATTCACACACCGCCACACCATTCTCCCCCTCGCCCACGACACTCACCCGAAACACACACACCCACAATCCAGGGCAAAAACCCCGCACACTTGTAGACCGAACGCTCCAACGACACTCCCCAAAAACAAAACCAAAAAAAACCCAAGCTGCTCGCCCACCAGCTCCCCCTTCGATCTCGCGTCCTGCCCTCTCGCCGTCGCACTCCACCCGATCCTCTCACCCGATCTCCGGCCTTTGCCACAGCGCGCCCATGCCCTTCCGGCGCTGGGCCAGTCACGCGTTTTCGCTCCCGCCCGTGGAGCCCAGCTCTCCTCGCGCCAATTCAGGGCCAAACCACACGAGAGGAAAGGCAGTGAGTTGGATGACTCACATTGGTTCAAATTAGCAAGTGGTTGCCACATGAGAGGAAGTAGGGGGAGTGGCAAGAATGACATGGAGCAACTTTGTAGCTTTGGAATCTGCATTGGATGTTGCTTTGGAATCTACATGGCAATGACCTGGCACAATAATTGCCGTTGAAAACTATCAGGCATTAGTGCCTGGAAGTCCACAGGCACTAGTGCCATGTTGGAGGAAAAGAATATTTTTCGTGCCACTAGTGCCATGTTGGAGAAAGTTGTGAAACTTCCTCCCCCTCCCGTGTGGTAAGGCCCTCAGATCCTCCACACTCGTGCCAAACCGCCCAGCCTCGGCACTATCTCCCAATCAAGTTCGGGGATAGTGCCGAGGGGCGCCCAGATCCCTATAGGCGAAATTGGCTGAGCGCCACCTTGTGGCCAACTCCTTCACTAACTTGCTTGAAACGGTCTCCTTTAGGTTGATACCCGTCCTTGAAAACCCCCAATATTCATAACCACCATAGCCACCCATTCTCAACCGGATATGGTGGCCATGTCCATCGCTGGCCATGGACAGCCATGCCCGCCATAGCCACGGTTATCAACCGGTTCTTCCTCCTTCCTCCTTTTCTTTTTCCTTGACTTCTTTTCTCCTTTTCTTTTTCTTTCTTTCTCTTCTTTTCTCCTTTTTTTTCCTTTTTCTTTCTTCTTCTTCTATCTCTATTCCTTCTAAGTCTTCTAAGTCTACCTTCTCCTTCCTCTTCTACTTCTAAATTCTTCCTTCTTCTTTCCTTCTCTTTCTAACATCTTTTTCTTTTTCTTTTTCTTTTCTTCTATTTCTAATTTTTGCCCAAGGATAGCACACATCTCCACACCAGCTCTCGGTTGAGGGCGAAGCAGCGTCGACATACACAGGATTCAGAGGCTTTGTCAATCTCGTCACCTTCTTGAACTGGCTGAATCTTTCACGCTCGTCGCTCGGCTTGTTGTAGAGGATTCCGACGTTAGCCACAGGTCTGTCGTGCATGGCCGACACCTTGAACTTCCTAGTACTGTCAGGGAGGTAGCGAATTGTATGGACGGCACATACCCCAGTCAAACTACGACATTCCGACTCAATTTGGAAACTGGAGTTGTTGTCAGTTATGAGAATTGTAGGAGCAAAAATCTCACACTGATCATCACACTCACTCGTAGCACCCTCTGCACAACTACTTCGAGCTCGTCTCTGCCTATAAAGATCGATTCCCCTCCATCGTCAAATCCAAACACAACGAACATCTTGCGAGCTCCCTTCTCGAGTTGCACGTCTCCTTTGTCGTCGATCTTCTTCACCAATCCCACAAGCCCCTTCGCAACACGAACATCAAAGCAAACAACGAACTCATCAACTAGATCCTCATCACATAGAACGGCGTATTTCTTCACGGCCGACCAAATCTCGGGCGGGGCCTCATTAGTTGTTCGAGTAATGTCGTTGTTCCTCCCCTTCAAGAATGTTGCGCCGGCATTGGACTGCTCCAACTCGCGCCGGATGTTATCAAGGGTTTCATCGTTGATACCCTTCTCAGTTGCAAGCAACGTAAACTGCTCATACGCCCGCGAAACATATGCGGACTCTCCAGGTTTCTTTAGTGGATAATTGTAGTACTTCAGCATCAATTTGTTCTTGATGATGTAGTTCATCTTCACATCCTTTACCCACGACTTCATCAATACACCGACATCCCCCTTCTCCTTTCCTGTGTTGACCTTAATATACACCTTCTTATCCAGGATCACCTCAGCCAGCTTCATGGAGTTTTTGTCACGTAGGTTGATGAGGTACGAAAGGTTCGTGTACGTGATGTCCCGCTGCGGAATTTAAGGAATCTGGAGAGGAGGTTGTCCGTTCTACCCAATTAATTGACCCATCTGCCAGGCGGTGAAAACCACATGCCACTTCTTATAGAGGTCATCAGGAACAAAAACAAGGGGTAGCTTCTGGGTCTCCACGTCTTTAGCCTTACTCATGATTACAGTGAGGTGATTCTTGCAAAATTCGTGCAACAATCACAATGAATACAGTCAGGTTCCAAGGGATGTCAAGCCGTCGGCTGGCAGCCGACGATCAGAAACACTTAAGCAACACTATACAAATACCATGAACGAGCAAGTGAGCAGTAAAAATACCTTCCAGACAGCATGGTCTTGAAGCTTGTCATTGTGACCGAATTCAACCCACCTCTCCCTCATTCTCCGAAGCTGGGGAATATAGGTCTCTTCCGCTTTCTTCTCAACAACATCAACGTTCAGGAGGTTTGAAATTTTCACCAGGTCGTCTTGAGTATTCGACCAGAGTACGATTATGACCCACTCCATGAAATACTTTGCTCTCAAAGATTCGAGGTCCACCATCTCCCCAAGCTCCAAGACCATGTGTGTTGCCCACCAATGATGAACCAATGACAATTTGGTTTGTCATACCACCTGTAGGTCTGACCGGCAAAATGAACCTGGTCCTCCATCATTTTAGGCACGCTCCTGCGAAGAAGTTCCACACCCTTTAACTCCTTGCCATCTTGAGCAGAACCTGGTGGAGCAAGCAGAGGAACGCAGTGTAGTGGCAGTTTTTCCCTCCATGGACCAACGGCTTTGTAGATGACCCGGAGTTGGTCGAGGCGCCTTTTGACGAGATCACGGTAAACCATTCCATTGGGCGCAAGGTGGATCTAATACAAATGAATCTTAACTAGCAGAACCTGCTGCCCAAATGGATAACAACGCCCCAATCCTTTCTCGACCGTGTTGTACATCTTCTCGACCTCCATACTATTGGTACTCGTTGAGAGGTTATTCAGACATACCAGTGCTTCGCCCACTGTCTTCACCTTTGCAGTCTTCTTAAACGCCCGCTTCTTTGGAGCCTTTGTTGGCGACACATCCGTATTAGGTGCTCCAACCACAACAGTCAATGCTGAACTGCTAGCCTTTTTTGAGGCCCTTGGCTTCTTTGCAGCTTTACGTCTGCCACGCCCCTCAGATCCGCCATTGAGCTCCACTCTTTGGTCTTTTGCCTGCATAAAGCACTCCACCAATACCGCACGGCTTTCTGGGTACACGTCGGTAAATTACATGCCCACTTCCTGTGCCGACGTGCATAGCTCTTGTGAGCAGAGGGCCCAGCGGATTCTTCCAGCATAACACTTTGGGTCGTTGTCAGCCACTCGAACCTTCACCTTCAGTAAGAGTCGAATGCAGTCGTCGTCCTCAGGATTTTCCATAATATCCATCACGGCGACCAGGTTTCCACCAAGAAAACTCTTGCCCATGTGATTCTCGTTAATTCCTATTTCAGTCAACTTCCCTGGCCTCCAGATAATGCTCCATTCTGTTAATTCAGGACGAGCCTCAAATGTAGCTTTCAGTACGTGATTATCGAGCCACACCGCCTCGTCATTGTAGTAAATCGTCGGCTGGCAGCCAACGCAAGAGATTTATGTCAGCTCGGAGCCGACAGAAGTGCATAGTTGCTACAATATCTTACAATATGACATTTGATGGAACTAACAAAAGAAAAAATGGACAATATATACAGGTTGCCGTCGGTTGGCAGCCGACGGTGAAAGTGAAACATACCTATCGACTGAAGACATTTTGTCGGCTGCTGGAAAAAACCCGTCGGCTGGTGGCTTGGACTCTAGCGCTGGAGCTCCTCCGCCTCATTCCGCCTGTTGGTTGCTCCTCCACTCCTTTCTTCAACTGCCTAAAACTCTACATCGGCTAGCCGCGGACGGATTTAGTTCTAATCTAGGATAAACTTTACAACCTAATCTTGAAGCTGCTCAACTAAACCAAGAAGAGCATATTGCAAATGACCCGGTTTGGTGGAAACGTGACCTATTATACCTCGTCAAATCTGAACGCCGCGACCGTTCGATCATCTTTCATCCTTAATCAAATGACCATCAAAGAGTCTCGGTAGTCTGATTGCCTGATATTCTTGATAGTCTGATAGTTTACATCCAACCAGCTGGATTTCCAATTGGCATGTTCTATTTAATTTAAAATCATTTTTTTTAAATTTTAAAATATTCAAATTTACTTGTCATTTTTGTGTTCTGATGTAACTTTCTTTTTAATATTCTGATTTAGATTTTCTTAAATATTTCTTTTATATATTTATTTCCTTTTAGTAATTGCTTTTCAGTTTGACTCATAATCTTGACTGATTCTAGGCTTTCAATTTCGACTCATTCATCCTCGTCATTTTTATTTTATTTATGATTATTTGGAAAATCTATTTGAATTTCTTATTGAAGTTTCACATTCGATCTCGTTTGAATTTGAATTTGAAGACCAAGAATGAATGGGCGCAAATTTCTGGGCGCGAATCCACAGAGGTGATTCTGGCACGAAATTTCAAAATTGATTTTCGCACACATTGTTCAGTTGAGAGAGGGATATCATTGCATCAACTGGATTTCTCTCTCATTTCTCTTCTACTTCTCTTTAATGCACCTGACCTCACACGCTTTCCTGTCGCATAGTTTTTGTCTGAGCTTAGATCGTCCGCATTTCACTCTTTTGCTCTGGCTCTTTTTAACATTCCAGCATTCTTCCTGTTGCACGTTGACAAGCACTTTCCGGAAGTAGGCGTTCATTTATGGTATAGACGATCATTTATGGTGCAGTTGTGTTCAATGCTTTCACCGATTAGACCTCTCATTCCGTGTGAAGTAAAACCGTACTTTATCACTGTGAAATCCATTAGGGTGTCCACGTATTTCCCAAGTTGAACTACTCTCGCAAGATATCTGCTCAATCCCTGGATTGTCTTGTAGATTTCCAGATTTTGAGTCGTATTTTGATACCGTGTAACTCGACCTTGTTGCTTCACCTTCCTGTTGTATCTGCGTTGATCACCTGAATACTTGAAGTCTTGATATCCTAAACATTGGCAACTAAATCTGTGCACTAAAGTGCTCCTTCCCAGCAATGTTTCTGTTACCAAGTTTCGGCGCCTCTAGAGCAAAGTTGCTTGTCAGCTTGTTAGTTCGAAAAAGTGTTGTTCGAGACGATGCTGTCAGATATTTCTTTGGGCGGACACCTGTAAAATCCGCCAGCAGTTCTACTCCTCAAGCTTCGAGCAACGGCGTGAAACTGCATACGCTATTCAGGGCCAACTCTACGACGTTCTGGGCTTCCAGAAACCCTACATCACTCTGCATGGCATCAATGTTCGCGAACTTGCCTGGTTTCGCATTCATGGCGTATCCAAGTCTGCATACTACAAATATAAATCGGATTCATTGAACGGACGCGTAAACGGTTGTCATGGAAATGCTAGAATTTTGCGCCATAGGTCTCAGATTGTTCAGGCTCGTGGGACCATTTCCAGAATCGTCAACGATAATGCAGACCACATGCCAAATGAGTTTCGAGTCATCGGCAACAAGAGGGTCGCATCTCTGATGGTTCTACCTGCGGGGATGAACTGGAATCATCTCCTTGACATGTCCAACCCGATAAGGTTCTACATTCTTCCTACTAGCACATGTGACTTGCTCATGTAACCCATTCTGTCGGTTGGCTGCCGATGCATGTCTATTTTTGCATCTCTCTAATTCTACATCATTAGTCTTGATCGCTTTCTTTGTCGATTCCAGGTGAACTCTGAATGCTGTGTCAAGCCGATTTTGCAATCTGTTGTTAGTCAATTGAAAAGGATATTTTTTCGGAACGTTGAGGTAAAGGCTGTTGGTAGCAACTTTTCGAGATGTACCGAGTGTGACTATCTGGTTGAATTTCTTGCCAAATATCCTCGCGAGTCTGACAAATGGCAGGCACTGCATGATAATCGCGCGAGGCATCTCAACTACCAAAGTGCTTGCCGTAATGTGTACTCTCGATGGACATCTTAGTCCATTAATTACCCGTCTGAGTTTCTCTGCATTATTCACGAGAAGATGGACACTTCTAAGACGGCCATTCCTAGAATGCAGCGGATTACGAAGGCGACTACGGGTATTGGTCAGATTCCTATTTCATGTACACGCATGCTAACTCACGGTCACGGCGACGGTGCGTATGCGCATTACTTAACGTCCTTATGGCCTAGGGACTCCAATTTCACAATCTCGTCTATCTGCCGTGTTTTTCAGGCTTTAGAGCGCCGCCCTGTGCGAGAGTCTAAGCAACTTTTTACATGTCGACCTCAGAATCCGTTTGAAGCTCTACTCCATGGTAAATCAAGATGTAGTTCGTCGATTCCAGAATCTAGGGGCAATCCCCTCCCAGTTGCTTCGCTCGCTCAATTAGAAGTTAAGCTTCCTCGGAAGTTGTATCTCCAACTTGATAACTCTGCAAAGGATAACAAGAACAAGTTCGTCATGGCCTTCTATTCGCTTCTCGCAGCCAGACGAAATTTTAAGGAAGTGACTGTGGGATTCTTGATTGTCGGCCACACTCATGAGGTTATTGAAGTGCATTTTAGTTACCTTTCAAAATTCATCGAACGGAAAATCACCTACTATTTAGATGACCTCATGAAATCTTTCATGGACTTTCAGAAAAAAGTAGCCTTTATTCATGAACTTGTTCAAGAGGTTGCTAATTTCAAAAGTTACATTGTTGATTACCATCACGACGACAAGAATAAGCTTGTCAGTCTCGGTGAGATGCACTTTTTTAAATTTTACATTGAAGAGGAAGGTGAAGATGCGGGATGGCCGATCATGAGATATAAGAGAAGCGCGACGGATTCATCATGGACCCCTCCGGGTGAAGCTCATTTGTTTTTTGTCAATATTCTGTTTGCTATCATTTTCTGCCGATTCTCTTGTTTCTTACTAGTTGGCGGACGAATTAGACCTTTGTGCTTCATTTGTCCTTCTTTCCTTCGTATTCATCGATTTCTTATTCTTGTCTCACTTTTTTGTATTTTGCAATCAGATAAGCCTGTGATGATGTGGACGGCGGATAAATTCAAGAATCCTAACCTTCGAATCGGCGATCCCTAACGAGTACCCTTCAAGCCCCTTTGAGGTGACATCCATGTCAACGAATCAAAGCATAACAAGAAGAAGGAGGTTGCAAGGGCCACTTGAAACAGCGAGAAGCAGTCCTTTATCAAGAACGGTATTGCAAAGTATATTGAGTTTTGATGAACAGGCATGGCTCGAGACAAAAGATATGCCGAGGATATGGCACCTTTCATTGCATATTGGGAGAGTCTTTTACAACTTATTTCTGGTCCTCTCCATCCTAACCCCGACTGTGTACGTGAAGGATTTCAGCTAAAATCGGACTGGATGCGTGATCATTCTTGCGCAACATCACCGCCCGATGCAATTATTTCCAGCTTGGATGATACACTAGAAGATGAACTTGACCCTTACCCTTACTGCGGCCCAGAGATGAGCCGTCCAAAATTGTCCTTCAATCCGTTTTGTGATGTTCTTCTTGGTGATTTTGTTATTTGCCGACCCTGCACTAGCCATTATCAAGTTCCTGTGTGGATGGGCCGGGTACTGGAGTGCGTTAACTACACTCCAGGGGATTCCTACGGGAACTTTGAGGTCAAAAGGTGGGTTCCACTCACAACGAAGAAAGATTCTATGAAGATCATCGGAAAAGAGTGCTAGAATAGGTGGTGGAAACGGAAACAACGGGATCCAAATGTTCAGAACCGCAGTATCGTTCCCTTCTCGCATCGCTACCCGTCTCATAATAAGCGTGGGCCGCCAAAGACCCACCGTATCCCGCCTGAAGGAGCAAGCGCTGCAATGGCTTGTTTAAAGGCAGGTGGCATCGCTGTTCATGGCAGTGGGGATTGATTGCTTTTCTGGTCGGCTGCTAGCCGACGGATTGATGTTCACTACAATGTAATTTGTTCACCATTTTTTAATTTGAATGCTGCGTGGAATAGTAGTATCTGCCATTCTTCGGCGATTGATACTTTTTTCATGTAACTCATCTGACGGGATCCCATTCTCAATAGTTGGTGTTTTTCATGTCGGCTGCTAGCCGACAACCTCTGTATTTTGCGTACGCAGTTCGAACCAATTTTTGTGGTCAAAGTCTTCATGCGTGTGAAGGAAGGGCTGAAATATGTGGCACGTGTGTTGCTCGATATCATAGTGGCGAGTAGATGGCTAATTGTACATGATTAATTATTATTGAAGCAAAATTTGCGGCAAGTGAATTATAAATTCACCGATTCAGTGTATGTGCAGTATCTCATTGTGTTCACTTGATTTTGTGTATCTTGAATTTTTCTTGCTACAGATTGGAGTGTTTTGTTTGCGCTCGTTTCTTCATTTTCTTAGTTTCATTCTGCTTCCAACCGACAACATGGTTGAGACTCGGAGTATGGCCCTAGTTAAGAGAGTGAGAGTGGAAAGGGAGGAGAGGGAGGCAAATGAGGCCAGAGTCGCCAGGGAGGTAGAATCTCAGAAAAGTGTAGTGTCTGAAAACTCTATGGATAGCATTGTTCCGTCGAGTGACGTTCATGTGGAGAACTGGAACGAAGAAGATGTATTTGACGAAGAGGAGTCCGACAACGATGACGAGTCCGACGACGATGGCGGCCTCCACGTCGATGCTCAACTAGGATGCTCAGATGAAGAAGACCGCTACAGCAATGGATCGGACGAGGTGGACTCGTGGGCTACCGGACATGTTAACATCGATTCATTTTCAGGCTTTACGGGTACTCCGTTTGAAACCGGATGCGACACCGGTTTGAACGTGGACTATGATATGTACGCTCCTGCATAGCGCAAGAACTGGTAGATGTTAAGTATAGTTCAGCTTGTTAAAAGTCCCTACACTTGCTTTTCTCTGATCGATTTTCCAGACTGCTGTCATCTATGGGGCACCTCTAAATGTATCCTTCTTTTTTACTAAAATATCATGCTCTATTTGGATCTCATCCTTGCTTTACATCTTTAAATTCAAGCATGGTTTTTACCTTTCTGTTTTGATGTTGTGCTTGGTTGAATCCTGTCTGTCATATGAGGTCAACAGTCTTTTGTCCGTGTGTTGTCTTCTACTGTAATTTTCTTATCATTGTATTCTCTTGAAGGACATTTTTGGAAGTTCTATATTTATTCGTGCTGCCAATCGGCAGCCATCTTTTTATGAAACCCACTTCCTCATCTTTGTTTCCCACTTCAGTACGATCACTTGTATTTCTTTACCCACTTTGCCGGACTTCTTTGATGGATGTTTTATACACAATACTCTCTTGACAAGATTTCATTCTTATGCATTGAAGTTCTTCTTATCGGCTGCCATCCGACAACCTCTTTTTATTTTGAGTTTAAAGATCATGTGTTTACCCTACTTACTCGGGCCTTTACTCTAGTGTTTCCTTAATTTTTCAGAAGATCATTCTGCCATTTGCTGCTACTTTTGGGAGTTGCCTACGGGGAGCCTTCTCTGTTTGAAATCCACTAAACTCTCTATTGTCCGTCGATTGCCGTTCAAGGTCTGTACTTGAAGGGCAGACCACGTTCTTCATTTTTATGTTGACCACCTCTCATGGCTGCATATTTTTGGTTCAATTTCCAAATAATCACCTTTTTTTTAATCTTCTTTATTGAATAACTTGTTTGATCATTGGAGTTCTTTTTATCACCTTTTTTTATCATGAGATTTCTTCTATTAATTTATTTGGTGATTCTGATTCCTCCTCATTCTTTGTCGGTTGACCTTTAATTTTGTCTTTAAGAATCCTTAGGGCATATGGAGAATCTTTAGGGTTCAAGGGGAATATTTAGGGTCTGGGGGGCATAAGTATGCTAGGGGGGGTACAAAATGGGCAAAAATAATATACTCCATAGTATGTTAGTTTAGAAGCCCTTTGTTAAATTGTTGTTGAATGCCAACCGTCCATTTTTTAGGTGTGGAGAAATTGTGGCCAACTAATTGTTTGGTGAACTGAAAATCTCTTGAACAAAGTGCTGATTTTTGGGACTTTGTGTTGTCATAACACATGTTGCTCTATAAGTGGCCGAACCCTTTCCCGAGATGAGAATACTGCATACTGTCGGGACTGAAAATATACCAAAAATACTACGCAGTATATCAATTTTTTCAAGGCATCAAAAACTAGGTTTTGAAGAAAATGATGGAAAATCAAAATATTTTTGAAAACACTATATATTTTTAAGATAGATTTTTGTATGCTAAAGAAGGTTTAGAAAGAATTTGGAGCAAAAATCAACATTTAACCCCTATTTTAAGCATTTTTGACAATCAGCCTATTTTTTGTTGTTATAAGTAAATTAAAGTCTCGGATCATGATTTTTCATTTGGAATGATTAAAAAGAACATGTTTAGCATGTCAATTGAAAGTTTTGTTGAATTGTGAACTTCTGGTCTCCTACAAGAAGTATATTTGTATACTTTTTAAAACTGTGACAAGTATTTAGTAATTACAAATATACTTCTTTTCATTGAACTGTAGACCGGTTTCGTGAAATTTTTTTGATGTGTGTGATGGCATGGAAGTTAGGAATCACATTTTGTAGACCAACATTTGAAATCCAAAGCAAATTGGGCATGTGACGCAAAGGAGAAGTTGTGACATGGGAAAAACTGGTTTGTGACAGTTTATTCGTACCACCTTAGCGTATTTATGCCCTGGGAGAATATTTAGGGTCTACGAAGAATCTATAGATTATTGAAGAATCTTTAGATTTTGTGGTTTAACGACCGACGGTTAAATTTAAGGATTCTATTGGTTTTGAAGAGACTTCATAATGATATGGGATAATTATTATAGTTTTGTGTGGGGCAATGTTTGGAGGAACGCAATTTCCAATATATATCCTTAGGATTTAGCCTATATTTTCTTGTTGTTTTGTATGATATAGGAAATGAAATCCGAGTCTAAGTTTTTTTTTGGTCCATAATTGATCGATTTGTCCACATTTAGTTAAATATCCGTTAATTGCCTTTATAACTTGTCTGTGATTCATCTCTTATGATGGTCCTATTTGTTGTTATGCACCGTCGGCTCGCAGCCGACAGTATAGTGTTTTCATCTGTCCTTAATATTCGGCATCATGACGATTGTCTTCTTTTTTATTTTCCAGTGGTCATCCTTTTGTTTCAAATGCATATATGGAACCCCTTCATTGTATCAAAAGTGTGTTGTCCTCTATGTCAATGGGCTCCTTTGCTTTGTAAAACCACGTGTGCCAACTTTTGGTTCTTGCACTTGTGAGAATATTGTTCTCCGGTAGGGCCTGAAAAAGCTTTTTGATATGTTGCTCCCGTGCTTTAACGTTGCAATTTGGTCAACGTTGCTGATGGAGGAGTTACAACTAGTCTCGCGACATATTCTTCCGGTTGGTGTTATGGATAGGCTGTCATTTGTCTACAGCAGACGTGACTTAGCTCATAGTATAAATTTCTCTTGGAGTTACAAAACGATGTCTATTCTTTCTAAGAAGAATTATACGCGTTCTGTCTGTCTGTCTCATCAAGTTCTGTTCGTGGATGTGAACCCAAGGTCTCTCCGGAAAAACCTCGACGACATTTGTTATATTCTCTGGCTGTTTAAGGGTCATTTGAGCCTTCGAGGCAATGACTAAGTTAATCCTAACGTGGCGACCGACATGCTTCCTTTCATCCATCCTCTCCACAGATTTTCAAGCGTCTCAAAATATTTGAAGCAAGCACATCAACCTGGTCAGGCTCATTGGGCGGTTTCAAAGGCGCATGAGTATGGGCGCACAATTGTCCAATGGGACGAAATCGAATGGTACTAGGTCTTCTTATTCGGCTGCCAACCAATGGTCTTCAAATTAGTTTTTGTTTGTGATTTGAAGGATGTATTTTGTAACTCGTTTTTGTTTATCTTCTATATACATCCTTCAAATCTTCAAAAATTTGTGACTCGTTTTCATTTCTGGACTTTGTTTTGTCCATATTTAGTTAAATATCCGTTAAAAGTATATACCTTGAATGTTTAACACACATTTTTGGATTTCGATGTATATAGAAAATGTATTCAAACTAGCAAGACTTACTTCATTCAATTGAAAATTTTCAACCAACTTCTTTCATTTGAAGGTTATTCCAGAGTTTGAATTTTAACATGTTCAAATACACCATACTACATGTAGAATACCGCGGCCGCCACTTTGGAAATTAAATTGTGAGAAGTAAGTTTATAAATCGAATGTCTAAAATAAAATTTGGAAATTAAATATACAAATAAAATTTGTAAATTAAATTTACAATTTAAATTTGCAATTTAATTTTGCAATTTAAATTTGCAATTTAATTTTGCAAATTAAATGTATAAATCTTTTTTGAAAACTAAATATAGAAATTAAATCTGAAAATTAAACTGGTAAAGTAATGAAAAGAATTTTAGTAAATTAAATGTGTAAATTTAAAACCAAATCTCAAAAAGAAGTTCACGATAAAAATAGTAATGAAAATTCACAAAAAGAAAGTAATGAAGACTCAAATCACACCAGAAAGTAATGAAGAGTCATATCAGGAAAAGAAGTTCACGGCTTGAAGAGAAGTTCACTTGAGATCATCAGAAGTGCCAAATGTTAACTGAGCCGTCGTGGTCGACGGCTTGGTTCCATCATCATTACTTTTTCCATTGCCTCCCTCCCGCCACCACCAACTCCCTTCCTTCCAACTCTTCCAACTCCTCCATTTCTTGCTTTCTAAACGCTTCTTGTTTTTTTAGCTTCCCCACCTTCATCTCTTCCCTCCCGCGTATTGTTCTCTTCATGCGTTGTGTATGGAGTGTAGTACGTTAGCACGAGCGTGAGTGCGAGGTCTATTTGTGAGTAGTAGCAGCAACAAGAGTGCAAGGTGTTAGTGTCGGTCGAAGGCGATTTCGTGAGCGCGATTAGGAGCATCGTGATTAGGAGCAGTAAGATTAGGAGCACCACGACCAGGAGCAACGTCGGGAGGTTCACGAGAAGCACGAGCAGCACCGGTAGTGCCACCGTCTGCAACGGAACCTTCACGGCGGGTGTTTGAAGGTTCTAAGGGAGCGAGCAAGCGAGTAAATTTTCTGAGCGAGCGACCGTAGCTAACGGGAGCGCCCAACGGGTGCTACCTCAGTACTAACCAACGGGTGCAACCTCAGTGCTAACCAACGGGTGCCTCGACGCGTTGATTCATAAAAACGAAGGTAATTACAGCTTGCACTCTTATTCCTCAGCTTCTCTTGCATGATGCTGTATTTATTTATTTCTGGACTTTGCAAAGTCCAAAAATGAGGAAGAAGGATTGTAGTCCAGTAAAACAGTGGCACCAAAGAATTGAAAGAGATATTCACTGAATATATTTTAATCAATTATCCGGATATATCCGGACGATTTAAGTAGTACGATACGAATCGATTATAGTGATAGAACAACCGTGGAATTTTGTTAGTCGTGATCGACAAAATGATAACAACTGTCAAGCTAACATGTTCATAAAACATACCATGTAATATGGTGTAGTGTACATTTCTGTGGTAGTATAGTGGAGAAGGAGCAAAAAACATGGGTGGACGATCAGTTTCCTTCCTGTGAACAATGATACGTAAAGCTGTACAAGAAGAGTATAGTACATTTTAGAGCTTGAAGCATTGACATGTCAGGAATGCCGTTCAGCCATCCAGAGATATCCGGTCGGAAGAAAAGTACTCAAGAGATAGTTGCTCGGTTGTTCGAAAACAATAATGCTTCTATTGAAGGGAGTCTCTTTACAACAACGTCTGATACAAGAGCTAATCTACTAGACAGCTATGACTAGTTTCAGCGAAACTCTTGGATCTATCAACAATTTCTAACCTGGCAGTACTGCTCTGAAGAGCTCTACAGATCCTTCCAATGTGCCGGTGCGTACATGTCCAAATCGACATCAGACCCTAGTTTGATATGGGCTGCAGCCGCCCTCCGATTAAGATTCCTCCTCATCTTCATACCATAGGTCGTCCTCCTCCTCTTCTTCAGCCGATGCATCTCCATTGAGGGTCTCATCCACTTCGGAGTCGATCTCCTTCTCGTCCTCCGTTTCATAGTCAATGTTGTCGTCCTCCTCTTGAACATACTCTCTCTCTATCCTTCGTGTAACTTTCCTCTCTACCAAATCCGTGTCTTCCCTCTCCCTCTTCCTACTTGCGGTAGCCATCTCCTCTCTCTCCACCCTGGCTACGGACTAACACGACTTATGGTTAAACAACAAAACAGATGAATTGCTCCACTCCTAAACCCTGTCTTATACCTTCCTCCCTATCCACCCATGCATTACACTTCTCGAGGGTAGGTAGAGGAAGTGTCATTGAGTTGAGTCGCCATAACACCGAGATTGATATAATTAAGGTAGATTCCACAGTCATGACTCAACATTATGGGAAATTAAGCATGGTGAGCCACGCGTTAAGCGTCCTGTCGTAATGTCTTATGGCGAGTACTATCTCCGCCGCCAACCATCAACATCACTTGAATCATAAGAAGGTACTCGGATGATTGATATATTCAAGGTCTTTGACCGCCCCTTTTCATTTTAGCCATAGCATGTTTTAAATCTAAGAAAGAAACTGCCAGAAGGAAGCCCTAGAGGTCTCTATTTTTTTGGATCAAGTACCATCGACAGATGAATTTCTGTTTCTTAGTCAGTGAAGATCTCCGGATTTGATTATTTTCTCTTCAAGACACCTAGGTACTCTTATGATCCTCTTCATGGACCCCATTGTAGAGAATTGTGAATGTGGAGATCACCGGCTAGATCTTCACGAGGTGGAGATGGCAATACATGAACATTCTTCCATCCACATGTTTTGAAGATAACATCTGGCCTTACGAGAACCGTTGTCAGCTATGGAAGTCCAGGAGAAGTGTTTCTTCTATCGAATAAACAAACGGAGATCTTTAGTAAGCTTTCAGGGGGACGTGTGGGCCTTAAAATAATCTGGTAGCATACACCAGACAATTGTGAAATGTCACTACTTTATGAATCCTAATTACATTGACTGGAAGAGCACGGATCCCGTTATCTTCAAGATGACTTGCGGGAGTTGAAGGGTGAGATGTCGAACTCGGGGCTGAATTTTAATTGTCTTCACACCCAGAGATCTCTGGTGCACTTTTGTGAGGACGTGGAGACTCTTCGAGATTTTTCTACTACACAATAGAATTGCAGATGTTGGAACCGATCACCGTATTCCTAACTCACAGATTGGAAGACTCTCTACAGTTTATCTTTGAACAAAGCTATTACAAGATGAGCGTGAGAAACTTGATAGAATGGTCTGCCCATAGGGATTAGTGGCATTTGCTTTCTCTAAATTCGCAACCGCTGCATCCTTCATTTTACGCGGAATGGACGTGGAAAGTTGGTTTACTTTGCTTGACCAAGTCGCAAACAACACAGAACTCACATGACACAATATAGGCTTCTCTTGGTCCGGAACCCATGTGGCTTCCCAGCAGTCCTTGTACTTCCTCTTCAGATTCTTCTGCTTCTTATCAGGCTCCCAATACTTAACGAGAATTTTTTCGCGGTTGGTATTACCCTCATCCCTGACGACATTGGAAAGTGCTCTACCCTGCCAGACAAGATAGATGTCTGGATCACTAGGTCTTACTAAAATCCAGGACCCCTGACAAATGTCATGCCAAGGATAAAAAGTGGACTTTGGAGCTTCATTGGTGGGTCCACAGTAAGGCTCTAGAACCTCATCTTTGGGAGTGACATCCAATGGTTGTGTAAGCAATCCGAAGGGATCCCCACCTCCCTCGTGAGGGCCTCTCCAATCATGGGCAAGCCAAAATCTCTCTTTGAATTTGGAGGGCATCTAAGGAAGTGGCTTGTCAAGCTTGTCGATGACGTCCTAGTACTGCAAGAATGGGCGGATAGAGTCTGCATACCCTTTGCACTTAGACATTCCGGGCACCCAGTAGTCCACGTACTTCCGGAGCCCCGTCTTGATGAAGTTTTTATTCTCTATCGCTTTTCTGGCCTTGTGTCTGGCAACATCTTGGTTTTTGACTGGGTTTTGCTCCTCATTACCCCACGTGGGCTTGAAAGGAACGGGCTTGGGAGATCTTGTTGGAAGCTTGGGACTTCCGCATTCATCTACCTTTGAGAGTTTTATCCGCTCTCTGTTCATGGGGAGCCACTCTGCGTCAACGGCAGATTTCTTGAACTTCATGTCCGGAACACCATCATTGTCAACGTAGAATTTGAAAAGATGCATACCACTTATTCCCACCAAACGTGTTGCCTCGCTGCATAGGTAGCCATCGACGTACAATTTAAAGTCGGCCACCTCTAAAATAACTTCGGGCATGAAGGCTAGTTTTTGTGACTTCATGAATGCCTTCATGAGATCCGCTAGAATGTATGTAATGCTTTTCTTGAGTTCTTTTGAGCGATGACTAAAGTAAGCATCAATATCTTCATGCGTGTGTCCGACCACCAAGAAGCCTATCTAAATCTCCTTGAAAACACCTCGAGCGATTAGCAATGATAAGAATGCCATCAAGTATTGGTTCTTGTTGTCTTTTGCTGAGTTGTTGAGCAGTAGAAACAATTTTGATGGCAACGATTTCGGCCCCTTAAAAGCACTCCGCTACACAGGCTCTAAAGCGTCGAGGGACTTGCTCTTCCCCCTCATGAGCGCTGCTAACATTGAGTTTGGAGGTGGATGCTCGAAGAGAGCGAGCGTCTCATGTAATGGTGCTCCCTCAAGCCGCCTAAAAAGTTTTGCCAGAGAGGAGATGGTGGCGTTCGAATCTCCAAGCCATAAAGTAGGAGCATAGTGTGCATACGCTCCGTCGATATGACCGTGTGCCACCATTCTGGTGACATTCATGGGAAGTTGTCCGAGACCAGATGTCGCCTTAGTCGTCTTCTACATGCGTGGAAGGGCCGTCTTCGCAGTGTCCATCTTGTCGTGAATGACACAAAGAAAGGTCAACGGCTTTGCCTTCGACTCCTCTCTCCATGTCGCGTAAAGCTTTCGGCATGATTGTTGGTGATTCAAGTGATCCTCCCTGTTGCTATAGAATATCTCGTACGCGGGCATTCCTATAGGAGTGGTCAGTAAGAATTGATTGAACTCATCGCAAGTACTGCATTTTGCGAAGGTGCTTCCAGATGGCTTGATTGCAACATTTCCAAAAAATTCCTTTTTGACCGTGGTAACTGTAGACTGATTTACAGGCAGGAGTCTATAGCACTCGTTTGTCTGCAAAATGAAACAATAACCAAATGAGAGGAGTATTTCCATAGAATAATCTAACAGACAGTAGGTGATACAGAGGTGATCAATTAGTGGTCCATGCTTGTTAGCGAAGACCCAGCTGGAGATCTGCGATTCAAAAACTACGACATCGGTTGTCTAAGGAAGGAGAGTACAAGTCCATTTCAATATGCAAGGACAGATTAAGTACATATATACGCTGGCTCGAATCTGCTTCCAATTGTTTCCTACAGGAAGATACTTGAGAGTGTCAATCCGACCATTCCCAACACTCCGCATTTAGTGAGGCATTTGATTCGCGTTGTCATTAATAATGGACGTCATAGACCCCATGGCTTGTATAGTGGCAAGCCGTGGGCTATTGATGCCCTTGTTACCGTGAGTAGCATAGATGATTCCTCTACTGAATTGTCCCATATATGTGTGAAACATGGACTTCCAAATTCCATGTATCGTGTACCATGCAACGGAGCAGACCTCCGTTCCGAAGAGCGTGACGTATTTTCTCTTCCGGTCCCCATCAATGGAGTGAAATTGTCCTCCTACCAAGATCGCATACTCCTTTCTGACTTCAAAGGATGTGTCATAGAATATTTGTCTAACAGAAAGAGTCCGGGATTGTTGAAAATATTGGCAGCAACGTTTTGGACAGCACCTTTCCGAGCTTTGGTTGCAAATTTTGTCGTTGGTAGTCCTCTTCGTATACAAGGATTCCTTCTTGTTAAGGTTGTGATGTCCGGAGATGAAGCGGTATGGCTCCTTCGGACGACCCTCCAGATGAGAATCAGAGTCATGTTGCAAAGGCGCTGATGCAAAATGATCAATTGTGCTCATCAAAGACAGCCTGAAAGGGAAACAACATTCAAGAATGGGCCACGATTCATGACTCATAATTCTCTCCGTGTCCCCCACAAAAACATCAAGGACCGTAATACCAATATTATCTTCTCCCAACCAACCTCTACGAAAATAAACCGCTAGTAACGCGGTCATGATTCTTCCAAAGTAGAGCACCAACTCATTTCCGTCCAACCGTTGCACTTCAAGTCCAACCCAACGCTCTCGTAGTACAAATGGGGAATTGTCTGACCGGAGATCTCGGGATGGAATAATGACATTTGCCTTTCTCCACAAGACGGTCCGCTGGAGTGTATGAACAAGTGAATCGTATCCGCGTTGCAAGGGAATGAGTGATAAATCTCTCGCCGTAGACAATATGGCCATTGGTCTAAGTAATATGATCTCATTCAAACCGACTGGTATGTCAACTTCAAGCCATTGTCCCACTAGGTGAACCCCAACAATGGACGCTTCTCCAATTTTGCCTAAACTCGGCCTCATAAGGTTCACGAACATTCCTGACCATAGAACCTCCGAACTTCCTGTAGACTCTTGGGATGGTTCATCGTCTTCCATGTAATTCACATGTCCAAAATTGGGGCACTGAGCTGCGACCATGGCAAGGTCGTTCGAGTCATGCTCCCACAACTCTGTGTCAGACATACTTCCGTGCTGCATCGGTGGATGTTCGGCTGGTGGTAGATGCCCTCAATGAGATAATGAGTGGATGTGGATATGATATGGATGATCAAAGTCAATATCGAAGGTTGGGCTAGCCGGAGATCTCCGGCTGAGCGGAGAATGATCTACAACCACGCCTTGTTGTTCGAGTAAGGAAGAGTAGGGTGGAGCTCAAAGTTCCCGGCGTATTTAATTGGAGATCTCCAGTTGGTTAGGACATGGTTGTCGAGCCAACTTTCGAAAAACAATCCACACTAGATTAGCTGGAGGTGTCCGCATATCGTGCGTGAGACAAAAATATAGCCACAGGTTTCGGGATGTGCAGCTGTGGTTAGCAATCGAGCTTGGGAGAATCCAAACTTGCACGGCTTGAACAACCGAAGATCTTTGTTTGGCTTTCGTTGTCTTTAATGAAATACCTGCCGTACATAATATTTGTGGGATAGGTAGAGAGATTCAGTTGCAAACGCCGGACAATAGTACGGACGCACATGCCAAGAAATTACATCATCATAAATCTTGAGTCGATCAAAATTACGGCTTCCACGCTATGACAATATCTCCGAAGACGAATTAGTTACAGAAGCACTACAGAACAGCTGCCAATGGACTTAAATGTCAAAATGCAACACAATATTCACCAATCCTCACAAAAAGACAACGGATATGGAATCATACGAGGAAACATACGTAACATTCCTGGAATAATGTCAAATCGTTTCACTACACTTTACTAGCACGTATTGGAAGGAAACCATCTAGTTCCCAAAGTGCTGCAAATTGGGAAACAAAAGATGAAGTATGCTCCATGATGTATTTTTGTATACACTTGGGCGGTAACACGTCTTAGACTCTAACATAGTATAATGTAATCGTATTGGACTTCTGGTACTCAGCTTCGTGAATGAAATTATATCCTTTTAGGGTTGGTACCCGTCGTCCCGATGGGGAGAGCGGAGGGTGGTGTGTTAAATTTACGTTTGTATGTTTTGTATTTTAAACCTATAATCTCAAATCGAATCTGAATGGAAAAGTACATCCCCCGTTGTCATCAATTGGCCGGGGCAATCCCAAGTTAAATAAATGTATGTAAATGCAAAAATCAAATTTACCCATTATATACGCATTATGTACGATATATACCTATTATTCACTTTAAATACCCATTATTTATTTCATATACTTGTTATTGTCTTTAGATAACTATCATTTATTTTATGTACCCGAGGTAGTATATTGTGTAGTTTCAATATGTTTGGAAATTATGGTTTTATTTTTCTATTTTTGATACATAATACAATTTTAAAACTTACTAAGCCAAATTTGAATAAAAGGGCACTATAAAAGGATTCCTCTAAAGGGCACATATGGAGGATTCCTTCGAAGTTCACATTCAATTCAAAAGGCACATTTGATTCAAATGGCAAATCCAAAAGTCACGTGACGAGGAGTGGCGGACAGACAAACTGACGCCTTTTATATAGGTAGATCCATAGAAAAGAGTCGACCCTGTGCTGCCCACTAATAATGTTCATTTGGCAATACAAGACTCAAGTAGAACGTCGGCATTCGTCATCATTTAGAATATTCGTCAACATTCCCTAGTTTGACAATAGTAATACAGATGCTTGAAAAGAGATGTGCACAAATTACTAAGCAGATGCTTTTAGAACCACAACAACCCGGTCTTATGAATTCATGTAGAACTGTTGTGTTCAGGTTGGATTATGCATTATGGCATTTGGGTTTAGGATTTAGGGTTTAGGGTTCCCGGTTCCTGGATTAGGGTTCAGGGTTCACGATTCAGATTCAGGGATAGGATTTAGGGTATAGGATTTAGGGTTCCTCGTTCACGGTTTAGGGTTCACGGTTCACGGTTCACGGTTCACGGTTGAAGGTTTAGGATTCAAAGTTTATGGTTCAGCGTGGAAGGTTCTGGGTTCATGATTGAGGTCGAGGGCTTATATCACCTGTAAATCTATAAATCAAAATTATTTAATCAATATGAACTATAACCTTAAATTTATCAATAATCATAACAATAAAAAAACTTGATACAATAGAATGTAAGGAAATGTAGCAAGAATTGAACAATAACTATTTAAAACTTGATAAATTATAATTTTGTTAGAGGGAGAATAAGGAAGATAGGGAGGATAAGAGATTTATTTTTAGAGTAGATTATTCTTTGTAGAGTACACTATTATGAAAATTGGGGGCAATCTAGAATTTTTTAAATCAAAATTAAATATGAGATAGAGAGGGAGGAGGAGGGGAGAGTAAAATCAAAATAAAATATAAACAAGTGAGACGGAAAGCAAGGGAGGGAGAGTAAGGAAGAGAGAGTATGGAAGAGAGGAGAGTATGGGAGAGAGTGTGCAGGCTTTGTTTTTAGAGTAGTTAATTATTTCTAGAATGTGTAATTATTGAAATCAGGAGAAATCTTAAAAATTTTAAATCAAAATTAAAATAGAGATGGAGATGGAGAAGGAGGGGAGAGTAAAACAATAATAAATTAAAAACAAGTGAGACGGAGAGTAAGGGAGGGAGGGTAAGGGAGGGAGAATAAGGGAGGGAGAGTAAGGAAGAAAAAGAGAGTAAGAGAGGGAGAGTGAAGGATTTATTTTTAGAGTAGTTTATATTTTTTGAATGTGTAATAAGAGGAATCTAAAAAATATCAAAATTAAAAAATAATCGAAAGAGAGAGTAAGGAAGAGAGGGAGAGTAAGGGAGGGAGAGGGAGAGTAAGGGATGGAGAGTAAGGGACAGGGAGAGTAAGGGATAGGAAGAGTAAGGGAGAGGGAAAGTAAGCAAGAGAGGGAGAGTAAGGGAGATGAAGAGTAAGGGAGAGAGAGTAAGGGAGGGAGAGTAAGGGATAGGGAGAGTAAGGGATAGGAAGAGTAAGGGAGAGGGAAAGTAAGCAAGAGAGGAAGAGTAAGGGAGAGGGAAAGTAAGCAAGAGAGGGAGAGTAAGGGAGATGAAGAGTAAAGGAGGGAGAGTAAGGGAGGGAGAGTAAGGGATATGGAGAGTAAGAGAGGGAGAGTGAGGGATTTATTTTTAGAGTAGTTTATATTTTTTGAATGTGTAATCAAGGGAACCTAAAAAATATATCAAAATTAAAAGAAGATGGAGAGTAAGGAAGAGGGGGAGAGTAAGAGATGGAAAGTGAGGGATTTATTTTTAGTGTAGTTTATATTTTTTGAATGTGTAATTAGGGAACCTTAAAAAAATTATCAAAATTAAAAAAAAAATGGAGTCTAGGGAGAGTAAGGAAGAGAGGGAGAGTAAGGGAGGGAGAGTAAGGAATAGGGAGAGTAAGAGAGGGAGAGTGAGGGATTTATTTTTAGTGTTGTTTATATTTTTTGAATGTGTAATGAGGGGAACTTAAAAAAAATTCTCAAAATTAAAAAAAAAATGGAGTCTAAGGAGGTAAAGAAGAGAGGGAGAGTAAGGAAGAGAAAGAGAGTAAGTGAAAGAGAGTGAAGGATTTATTTTCTGAATAGTTCATATTTTTGAATGAGTAATCAAGGGAACCAAAAAAATTTATTAAAATTAAAAAAAAGATGGAGAGGAAGAGTAAAGAAGAGAGATAGAGTAAGGGAGAGGGAGAGTACGAGAGACGGAGAGTACATGAGGGAAAGTGCGGGTTTTTTTTAGAGTAGTTTATATTTTTAGAATGTGTAATTATTGAAATCAAGGGCCATCTAAATTTTTTTAAATAAAAATTAAAAAAAACATGGAGATGGAGATGGAGAAAGAGGGGAGAGTAAAACTAAAATAAAATAAAAACAAGTGAGAGGGAGAGTAAGGGAGGGAGAGTAACGAAGAGCAAGAATAAGCTTTTTCACTTATGTCGTATTAAATTCAAATATAGTGATTACTATAATACCCGGTAAACCCAAGTATCTACTCTAGTCATATGTAATACCCCTGAAGCCGGGTATCGATACCTCTTGTTACTCATGCTCACGACATTGACAATGTAATGATTGTGAAACGTACATGTTGTATATATGCGTGATTTGAGCTGATTTTGAATTCACCCTCTGTCATCATGAACCGTCACACCCTTGAGCCGTCCAGCTTATCGACTTGGGGTTAGGGAAACTCGAGAGCATCATCCCTTCTTGTTTTTTATAGGTTTGTGTCTTCGTACTATCGTAGGTAGTGAGCGGAAGTGGTAGGAGGGATTTTTTTTGCGTGGTTTGCGGAATCAGCAACGAGGCATTGAGGTTAGACGGTATGCGCTGAGAGAGGTTGTCGGTGTGAGCGGTGAGGGTTGATTTGAGTGTCGGGCATTGAGCGTACCGTCGAGAGATTGTTGTGGTGAGTTGAGAGACATTTCAAAGAAGCGGTAGCGGTAGTCGTGAGTTTGCTGGAGAGCGTCAGAATGTCGTAGTGCACGATTGGAAGAGAGCGTTTAAACTAGGTAGAATTTGAAAGACCGCGGTTGGTTCACTAGAGGAGAGGGAATGACGTTGCGGTTGAAGGTGGCGACGGCACGAACGGACACGACGTAGGGGTGCGGCGATTCGACAAGTGAGGAGGTAAGTAACGTCAAAGATAAGTAGAACTCTAGAGTTTAGTGTCACCGAACTTTGCATTTGCTCCAGAATGCTTAGAAACGTCACGAGAGCAGGTGTAGAATTTGGTGGGCTCCATTAGGGTTTGATAGACTCGAATAGTAATGCTGTTGTTAGTCGTTTGATCAGATTTGTAGGGTATACGGTATAGGATTTTGGTATTCTCTTTATTCAGTTTAGAAGGGCTGTATAAGAGCATTTAATGTTGTGTTGTAATTAATTCCGAATAATTCTTGTCCACCGGAACTGGACCTCAAATTCTAGGGCATCTGAGTAATTGTAGAAATTGTAGTGTTGACTTGTGAAATTTTGAGATACTGCAGAGCAACTTGGGCGTTGTTCAAAAGCAGTTCCTAGAGTGGGTGGCAAAATGGCTACGTTGGCAGGGACCTCAAGTGAGACTTTGTGGCACCCTAAACAGATACGTCGTCGTTTTTGAACTGTTTATGCTCATTCAGTGCGGCCGTGTGGGGTCTCTTGATTTGTGTGAGTTTAGAATTGGTTCTTTTGTTACCGACCGGGTGTATGACAATGTTGAACATTTGAATGAATATGAGACCCTCAAAAATAGCGTACTAGAATTCAGAAGTGTGTTTGTCTATAGTCGATTGATTTTCTGTTGTCCCGTAAACATTATTATATATGCATCCATGTATATGCGTTTGATTTTGGTTTTCTCTGAACGTCCGAATGAATTTGTCCATACTGAGTCCTTCGAGTCTGGTCCAATTTAATGTGAAAAGAGTATTTCATGTAGAATTGACACATTTCGGCCTTTCATTGAATCAATTGTGCAAGCATACTGAAGACGGTATTGAATATCTGCTTGAGAATATGATGATTCTTCCAAAAGATAGTAATAGAGAACTTGATGTTGAGGCTTTCGATGATTGACCTCCACTAACTGCAACAGTCAAGTAATCCATGATGAGTCGTTCCATTGCGGAGTCATATGTTGAAGTTTTTTGTGAATGGTTGTGAATATACGCTTGATGGTGTGATGCAATTGTTGCAATGTAGAGCCCCTCTTCCTGGAGCCGGATATCTCTAGTTGCTGCCTGAACTAGATCCGGAGTTCGAGTTATCAGCCCGAGATCTCTAGATGATTTTGCGGTCTCATGGATCATAAAATCCCCATTCATGATGTGGTTATTCTGGCATATAGCCGGAGATCTCCGGACGTTACGATGCAGTGGAGATAAGTTCTGATGAAGATGTGTAAAACTGTGAACTTCTATTTTGGGATCATCATCTAGAGATCTCCGATTCATGCAAGAAATGAATCCATCTGATTAGTAGAGATATTTTTCAGGACGACATTCTCGAGTTCCACTAATCAGCCGGAGATCTCCAGATACTTTTGCAATCGCCTGCAACGAAAAGACCCTTCCTTGTTGTTATAATTCCGACACAAAACCGGAGATCTTCGGACATTTCAATAAGTTTCTATAATGCCTAGCTAGGACTTGAGAACTTGGCTACCGAACCACAGATCTCCGGTTGTAGCGCGAGCCAGATACTTCAAGAGATTAGAGATCATTAGGTGCACGAGTTTCTGAAGATTCAATAATAGTTCGAAGATCTCCTACTACTGTTACTTTCTCATGGAAGTAGAAGCTCGTTCCATGTATTCCATCTCTGGGAATATAGCCGGAGATCTTTGGACACTACGCAGATGAAAAGATAATTTCAGTGACTGCTAACTGCATGTGTGTTGTTTCAAAATCATCTTCTAGGGATTCATGGACATCTGTACTTCCGACAGAAAGTCATCCTGGAAAACTTGGGGCGTTTGTGGAGTTTTGGCTCTCTGAGTTTGTCTATAGAGGGATACACAATGTCGGTTACGTATATAGATGCTACTAGACCATCATATGTGGGGCATCAAGCTCATAAAAATCCTTGTAGGAGCCTGAGAATTTGTCCCTCAGCTTTGGATTGATAGACGGGGACACCCTGACATTGGTCTCCAGGTTTTGGAGATGCAGGGTCTTGATGACAAGGTCTATCTCCTTGTCATCCAGGAGAAGACGAACTCTTCCACCGAGCCTCTTATATACGGCTTGATCTTGGACACATCTTAGATTTCGGAAGCGTTGGTGGAGACCTGCCAAAATGAGAACTTTCTATTCCCCCTTCCCACGGGTGATGCTTGGATGCCGGAGTACATTATGGAGCAGTGGAAGTGGATGGCAAAAACACAAGAAAATTCTCGTAAGCCCATTCCAGACCCAACTCCCATATTGTCATTGACATCAACATTGACCCCGGGAAGAAAATGGAGGACCACTCTAAAGACTTCGACCCCAGTTTCCTCATCACGGGCGGTGAAGAGGAAAAAAGCGAAGGCCGATGAGCCAATCCTCACAATCAAAATGTGCATGAACTTTACACACGCTGACCTCACCAAAATGAAGCGCACTGGAGTGGAAGATATTGGCAAGGTCCTTGACGACGCATTCAAAAATGTTTACATACACAAGAATAAGCCGTTGACAGTAGAAGACCCTGTCACGAAGAAGGATGTCCTCAAGCTTGTTCATTTCAACAACCTGCACAGGGCCCATCCTAGAGGATTAGTATACAGGGGCATCCAGAAAGAACGGCTTGTAGGCATCATCAATGCAATTCGCACGTCCTTGAAGGCAACGGCACCTGAGATTCACATTCGAGTCCTGCCACTCTAGAAGAAACCTGTAGGAAGTAATGTGGAGTTCTTCGAGACCAAGTCGACGAAGGAGGACTGCCTCACAGACTCCACGCACTTCTACATTATTGGTGGTTAGCATACTGTGGAGGCACACAAGATTTTGTCACACGAATTGCCATCTACGTAGATGCTCGAAGAGATCTCTCACTTTTCTATCATCCCGGTTTGGACAAAACTGGACCCCAAAGACATGACCCTGCTACAACTCTCGCGCGCTCTCAACGAAGATCTGACGGGTCTGCAGAAGGAGGAGAGTTTCATAGAGCAGCTGCAAACGTGCAAAGTGAAGTGGGTTGAGTTTGGAAAACCTGCCCCCCAACTCTATGGTCGTCCACAATCTGAGGCATTTTCGGTTAGATTAAATTCTCAACCTTAACAATATTCCATTGATGCGCTCTTTCTTCACAATAACCAAATCATTCAACCAGAGATCTCTGGCAACTCACTCACTGAATTATTTCTAATTGCAGACTTTCCAATGGAAAGTAGTGCCAACGGTTTTCACGCACGTCGGTAAAGCGGATCCCAAAGATGCGAAGGTCCTTCTCCTATTCAAGATGGATGACGCACTGGTCCAGAAGTGGATCCGAATCGATAAGTTGTACGTTGCTGGACTCCTACCAGACTCGAAAGAGGAGACGGGTGACCAAGCTAAGCTGAAGCGGAAACCTCTGGTGCAAAACGACTTCAAACACTATATAAGATGCGCGATGCGAACCTAGACTACCTTGCGGACTTAGTGCTCGCGAAAAAGGTCTGTGTGACGTCCTCCAAAGTGGCGAACCAAGGTACTATGAAAGGGTAGGCCAAGACTCTCGAAAATGTTGCCAACGAGGAGAAGAGAATCCGGACAATGAAGAATGAACTCATGTTGAAATACAAGAAGCACGCCCTTATTTCAAACTTTGTTGAATTTGTCCCATACACAAGAGAGCAGTGGGACGAATTTGCGGAAGAGAAGAATATTGGACAGGTCCAGCTCGAGTCCTGGGTGGACGTCGCAGATGACTCAGCCAAGGGTAAAGCTTGGCTTGAGGGCCGACTGAAGGCGATTATCAAAGAGACCGACGCCACCCTTGACGTCCTTGTGTCTATTTGGAAATAATTCATTACAGATGAAGCTGCCGAAGCCACCCTCAACGTTGACACGTCTATGTTCGTTTCCAAGTACACTTGTAGGGTTCTACCAGACAATGGGGGCGAGGTCGCCTAGATACTTATTATGTCGGATATTCAGGAGTGGTGTAACGTCGAAGACCCCCACTTTTACTTCTATTTCCTCTATCGTGTGAAAGACAAGAGATACCGTGCTCACTTCCTAGGTACTTTCGACTTCAAGAAAATTTTTGACCATCTCGAAGTGGAGATGAGGGACGGGTGGACGAGTGTTAGATCACCGTCAGTTCTTATCACCGACGTAGCGGGATTCGTGGAATTGAGAGGCACCTCATACTTCGGCACAGGGAATCCAAGTCGAAATTGAGGGCAATGCATGTGGTCTACTACTTCCCCCATTCAGGTGATGGGTTTCTGACCCCAGAGGTGTCGGGGAGACAATATACTGTGTATTCCTGTATGAATATGATGCGAGCAAGAAGCCTGCTCAGTCATTCAAGAGACTCTTCAAAGGCCACCTCGAGAGAATGTCGGCCTTCATTTTAGTCGCTAAACATCTCGAATCCATCAAGCGCTGGCAGAGGCCCGGTGTTCCGCAGGTGAGGATCTCCGTCCTCGATTTCCTGTTCACGGGGTTCATCAAAGAAGGTATGGTGGTCGTAAATATTAATGGAGGACCACATTTAACATACCTTGGCTTGGTAAGGAGGACATCCTTCCCAAGGAATCCTTCTTAAAAGATTTTCTGTCCGAATATAGCTTTATGTTTCAGATGACGCCATTACTGAAGTTTCTTCTTTACAGACTCACGACGCGCAGGTTCTCAAGATTGTGAACAGCAAAGATGCCAAAGTCAAGGCCAAATCTTGCGCAGAACAGATATTTAAGTGCCACTTGAATATCTTAACCGACGTTACGGACGACGCTGCCCGGGACGCAGAGGAGATTGACATCACTGAGTCGATCCCAGGCGTTATAGAGACTGTTGTTCTTGTTATTAAGGAGTTTGTTGCAAGTGCGAAGTGTTCCAGGATCTACGGCCTTTTTGTATCAACTGAGGATATGGTCCCTCAACTTTGTGCTTCGATCTGAGATCACAGTTTTTCTACTGCTAGGACGAGATTAGACGTTGAACGAATTATAGACAGTTGGGCGGAGCTCCGAGCTTGTCGTGATAGCGCCAATAGCAAGTTGACCAAACATGATCCGCCTACTCCTCCTAATAAGAAGAAGAGGCCGTCACAAGTAGCTAGGGAGACTTCAGGACCTTAGAACACGAAGAAACAACGGAAGAAGTCAAATCCCAAGATGGAAGAATTCTCATTGGCTCAGGCGGTGATGTTATCAAGCAATTCTGTTTTGGAGTATTTGACACAAGACCTGTAGAAAGTGAGGGCGTTGTACGAGAAAGAATTATCGAGTCTGCATATATTTGGTACGCGCCCGGTAAAGAGACTTGACGATGCGAAGACTGACCTCGTCGTCGGAATTCTACGTTTGCATAAGGCCACACCCGGGGTGGTGGTCTATCGGAAGCTTGAGAAGAAACGTGTTGGCGAGGTTGTTGACTAGAAGCGGACGATGCCATTTCAAGCTTCGCTCCAGTATCTGAACGTTATGCCGATTAAGAACAAGCCCGTTGCCGACGATTAAATTGGTGTGGATCCCGTCGATAGTATATTTGAGTATTTTGTGACAAAGCCAACGAGACGGGACATTACAAATGATACGCACTACGTTATCGTCGGTGGGCAGCACTGCATTGCTGCGCGTAATGTCCTTATTGCCAAGAAGTCTCTTAGTGATGATGAACTAGCCGACGCAGAAAGCTTCATAATTACCATCGTTTGGGCAAATCCAACCAATTTTGGAAAGTTGTGCTATTAGTCAAGACTCCTTAACTAAGATCTGGCCGGAGTTAGGGCGGAGAGCAACTACCTTACTCAACTGGGACTTGCACGAAAGAGTTGGGCCCAGGGGAAGTATCCCAAGCTGTCTCCAAATGGTTTGGCACACTTGCTTCAATTCAATGTAAGTCTGATACCATTTGTTAAATTGCATTCTCTTGTCCGCATTGTCATGTTGTTTACCAAGGAATTGATCAAAATATATTCCTATCCCAAGGGTCCTCTAATCACCGGAGTGGTCACAGAGATCAAAATATCCTTCAATCCGCAGGGTCCTTTGACGTCTGTTATTGTTGTTGGATGTTGTTGTTCTTAGGATTTTCCCCTGCACCTTTTGACCACGTAGCATTAGCATAGGTTCTAACTTCTCTACCTCTAGACTTTGGGTCATTCATATAGATCAAAAGATCTTCCTATCCTCAACGCCTCACTGGATGGGAAGATCTTTCTATCATTCACTCGTGCTTTCTTCGATCCGAGTCTCTGATGATGTTCTTTGTGTCGAATTTTTTTGTGCAGGCTTGGCTAGATACGGTTCTCGTTGTTTTTGCGAAGAATGACTTCATAGAAGATGATGCCACTGGACAGCCAAAGTTGCCGCTTCTGTTTGCCGATGAACAAATTTACCAGACTTGGTTGAGCATCGAGGAGAACTGGATAAGTGGTCTACTACCTCATCCATACCGGGTGCAATACACTTTTCCTGGCGGTGCGGACGGCGACTCTGCCGACTCTGTCGATGATGCGGATGTTGTGGTCAGGAGGAAGAGGGCAAAGCAGAGGCGCTACCATAGTAGGGCCTTGAGAAAGGCCGATCTTCTGTCGCTGTATGCCATGTGGGAGACCGACATTGGCAGGGTTGCTAAGCTGGTCATGGAGAAGAAGTGCTAGATTAAGCCGACGAAGTCCATCAAGAAGGCCCCTGTTCTAAGGGACTTGAATATTGGTGTAGCATTGAGAAGAAGTAGAGACTCATCAAAAATGAGTTTGTGCATTACTTTAAGACGAAGCCGCTGAAGTCAAAGACTCAGAAGGATGTGTCTTATACGGAGAAGAAGTACGCTAATGCGGCCAATGAATTCAAGGTTTTGGAGTTTGTCGTTGAGTCTTGGTATGACACGTTGATGAAGGATAAGGCTTGTACTAAGTTCTTTGCGAAGCGAGGGTATAACTTGTCGCCATCCTCCAAGCTTGAAGACTTTCCATCCGTTCTCAAGTTGTTCTTCGAGCAGCAAAGGCAAATTTCATTGCAAGAGCACATGCCGGAGCTGTCGACTGCCATTGAGTTGTTTCCACCTTCTATAAGTGCAACACTATGGACAGGCTTACTGGGGATGTTGAGAAGTCTATCCACTTGTTCACATTATTGGAGAAGGGATGGTTGGCAATGGATGCAAACGTGGTGTTTGTTTCCTCCTTTGATAATCGGGAAACTGGCCGTGAATCCGATTTCAACGGTATCTATGAGCGGGTCGTGAAAACTTTGCAGGCCATGGAGTACATAGATGAGCATCAATTTCAGAGGGCTCGTAATCCAGACGTGTTTATCACCGACCGGGATGGTATGGTGGAGGTTGCGAATGCTATTGCGGAGAAGGGTTCGACGGTTCACCAGATCAAACCATGGAATTTTTCATCGACTTTATATATCATGGAGGGTACTGAGGGCTTCAAGAGACCTCCAACTCTTGAACTGACACTTCTTCTCTACTTCAATTTTGTCTATAGAAATGAGCAGGGTTGCCAGCCTACAACATCCTTTTGTCGATTCTTTGGGAACGACATGCCATTCAAGGTTGTAGTATCCGCATCGGATTTCAAGAATGCGACAACGTAGTGGAATCAGTGTAGGTGGGCGAATTTCAATATTGACGCAGTTGATAATATTATTGGGACACTTGCGGCGCCCAAGAATGTCATAGTGAACATCAGTGGAGACCCTGCAATAACTTGGCTTGGTTTGGTAAGTGGATAGAAATATATTTCAATCTCCCCGCGGTATGCTATGATGTGTGTGAATCTCGTTGTTGCATTGTGACTGTTGGCATTTCAAGTTTTCATTTGTGTCGCTCTATTTTGCTTGCAAACAAAGGGCGCGCAAGTCATCGAGGTTGTCTATTTGAAAGACGAACGTCTGGCTGCCATAACTTATAAAGTACTTCTCAAGAACAACGACCTATAAAGTACTTCTCAATTGGAGAATGGTGCACAAATAGGGTACAGGCAAATGGAAGCGGCAGTGAGTCAAAATCGATGCTTTGGAGTTTTGATTTAGGATTCAGGATTAGGGTTTAGGGTTTAGGGTGAACTGTAAATGGATTTCAGTGCTTTCGCACAAGACATGGGAAATTGAGAATCGGAAAGAACTTCTTTGTGATTCCATGTAATGCATAAACAAATTTGGAAGGAGCCACTATAAGAAAACCATGTTTTTGGTGTCGTCAAGGTTGTTACATGTTGGGTTTTCTGTGATGTCACACGTTAGTCAAAAAATTGCTACAGTACCTCGAATTTAGTTTGACGTTGCATCAAACGTGTTCCTGTTGAAGACAAAACGCGTTGATATCACCGTAGACATGGACTTTTTTGGTGACGCCAAAAGAAATGTGCGTCATAGAAAACACGGGATGTCGACATCAGCCATAGTTGCATTTAATTTTACTGTGGAATGACTGCAACCCGCTGCCCAAAAGCCAAAAATTAAGGAAATGGGCAGCTTTCATCCGTAGTGGATGAAATATGTCGCAAGGAAGGAAGAGGCGAAGGGCGACTTACTCAAAAGCAACCTCCACAACATCTACACTTTACTTTTGAAAGTGTGGGTGACAGCAAATTGAACTTAGGTGATAGGAGGTGGAGAGCGGCGAAGCTCACTTCAACGCTAAGAGGAGGGAGATTAGGAGAACAACAAGGAGTAGAAAGAGGCAACTTGAAGGTGATGGAGCAAAGCAACGGCGGCCATGGCGGTGGCTATGGCGACGGCTATGGCGGCACCTATGGCGGGAGCCATGGAGCGGTAACGACGGAGCTAGCTAGGAGCAAGGAAGGTGATCTACGACAGATCAAGACGGGAAGGGGAGAGCTCAAAGGGAAGAAGAACGATGGCAGGGGGAGGTTTGGCCATAGCCGACTAACCCCAGCCATAGCTGACCTTAGCCATGGCCAGGAAACCCTAGCCATAGCCAAGTTCAGAATTCGCCACCGTGGAGAGGCGCTGCAGCAGCAAGGCCGGTACGTCCTCTACTTACTTAGAATTTGTGAAGCACGTCGTGAGGTCTTTGCATTGAGCTGCAGGTACGTGGTTCTAACACAAACTTGTGCGGAGCTCCACCTCGCAATCATCTTCGCGCGGAATTCCTCCTCGTGGCGCAGGTCGCGCCAAGCTGCAAACTGCAGCTCTTCCATCCATACAGCGCCAAACTCCAGCTCTGTAGATCCTCTTGAGCGCTGAAGCTGTGACCTAGGTCGTCGCACATCCATGACGTAGTCTGAAGAACAATTTTTAGGCACCCTGAATCCTTCCCGAATGCCCATGCTAGTTCATCAATTGCCCGAGTAAGCGCCAAATCACACACATTAGGGTTTTGATCATTTTTAGAAACATGTTTAGAAAAACGCCCAAAAGAACATGCTAGATGTTTAAGTGAACATGATCTCCAGCATGAAATAGGTCAATGACAACATATAGGTAGAACGCGCCAACGTTAGGATTGATGTCATAAGCAACACGAGCATGTCAAAACGAACGTCAAAACTAACAGCGTTGTGCGGACGAAAAATCCTGCGTAGCGCTATCCAAAGGAAAAGATAGCTGATGTGGACATTGGCCCCCCTCCACGTGGAGTCCTTTCCCACACATTTCAGGCCACGTTCAGTTGGATGTCAAGAGGTTGACAACCATGTTATGACAAGTTTTTCAACGTTTTTGGCTTGTTCATCTAGACGGATTTTAGGTGACATCAACATTGACGCAACAACATGTTACTTTTGACATTCAGGCATGTTTTTCACCATGTTACAAAAAACACAGGTTTCTTATAGTGAGCACTTTTGTGCACAAATAGAGCTGCCAGTGTTTAGGGTATCAGGTCTTCAAGTATTTAGATAATTAACGTTGATACAATAGAAAAATGAAGCAACAAGGTCAAGCTAATACATCATCAAGTAATAGTCTCCACGGAATCAAAAAATGACGCAAAATCTCGAAAGAAACGGGACAATCCAAGGATTGAGCAGATATCTTGCGAAAGTGGTACAATTTGAGAAACACCTAGACACCCTACTGAATTGCCCAAAATTCAAGTACGATTTTACATGAAATGGAATATGAGGTCTAATCGGAGAAAGCATTGGACACACACCTGCACCATAAACGAACGCCTACTTCTAGAAAGTGATTATAAACGTGCTACAAAATGCAGGAATGTCAAAAAGCGCCTGTGCCAAACAGTGCAATCTGGACGATCTATGCTCAAATACAAACTATGCGACAGGAAAGCAGGTGGCGACAGGTGCATTAAAGAGAAGTAGAACAGAAATGACAGAGAATTTGTAGTAGATGTGATGATATCTCTCACTGAGCTTAACAATGTGCGCAAAATTTGATTTTGAATTTTCGCGCCAGAATTACCTTCAAGGATTCGCACCCAGATATTTGCGTTCGTTCATTCTTAGACTTCAAATTCAAATTCAAACGGAATTGAATGTGAATCTTTAATAAGAATTTTGAATAGATGTTCAAGAGGAATTTGAATGGAAGTTTGAGATATAAATATAAAATGAAAATGACGAGGATGAAAGAGACGAAATTGAAAGCCTAGTGTCGGTCGAGACTGGGAGACAAACTTCAAAGCAATTACCAAAAGAAAATAAACTTATAAAAGAGATATTTAAGGAAATCTAAATAGAATATTGATAGAAAGTTTATATTTGAACACTAAATAGATAAGTAGATATGAATATTAAAAAAGAAGTTAAAATGGAATTTTAAATGAAATTGAAAATGCCTCTTTGAAATCCGGCTCGTTGGATGTAAACTACCGGAATACCGAGACTCTTTGATGGCCTTTGGATTAAGGATAGAAGATGATTGAACAGTCGCGACGTTCCGATTTGATGAGGTATAAAAGGTGAGGTTTCCGCCAAACTGGGTCATTTTCATTTTGCTCTTTTTGGTTTAATTGGGCAGCTTCGTGGTTAGTTTAAGTTTTTTCTAGTTTTTATCTGAACCAGTCTGCGGCCAGCCAATGTAGTGTTTCCAACAGGTGAAGGAAGGAGTAGAGCAGCACTCTCCATACTCTTCGACGAGGTATAAAAGGTGAGGATTCCACTAAACCGGGTCATTTGCATTCTGCTCTTCGTGGTTTAGTTGAGCAGCTTCAGTGTTAAGTTGTAAAAATTTTCATAGTTTTAATCTGAACCTGTCCGTGGCCAGCCGATGTAGTGTTTTCGGCAATTGAAGGAACGAGTGGAGCAACACTGAGAAGGCGGAACGAGGCGGAGGAGCTGCCGACCTAAAGTTCAAGCCACCAGCTGACAAGTATTTTGTAGCTGCCGACATAATGACTTCAATCGATAGGTATGTTTCTCTTTCACCGTCGGCTGGCAGCCGACGGCAAGCTGTATATATTATCGAAGTAGCTTGATAATTGAGTGCAGGAAGTTTCAATTGTATGTTATATTGTAAGATATTGTAGTGCATATGTAGTGCCGTCGGCTGCCAGCCAACAGTAATCTCTTGCCTCGGCTGCCAACCAATGATATAGTACAACGACTTGTTTTGGTAAGACAATTTTGGTAAGACGTCTTACCAAAATTGCGTGCTATCCAGTTGCGCAGGTTGAGTAAGCTCGAGTGGCTGTTTGGGCAGTGTATTAGTGAGGACGAGGCAGTCTGGCTCGATAATCAATTATCAAAAGCCACATTTGAGGTTTGTCCGGAATTAACAGAATGGGGCGTTACTTGGAGGCCGGGGGAGGTGATTGAAATGGGTATTGATGGGAAGCACTCGGGCAAGAGTTTTCTTGGTGGAAACCTAGTCGCCGTGATGGATATTATGGAAGACCCTGAGGACGACGACTTCATTTGACTCTTAGTGAAGGGGAAGGTTCGAGTGGCCGATGACAACCCGGGGTCTTATGCTGTAAGAATCCTCCGGACCCCCTGCTCAGAAGAGCTATGCACCTCAACACAGGAGGTAGACATGCAGTTTAACGACGTGTACCCACAGAGCCGCGCGGAATTGGTGGACTCCTTCATACAGGCAAAGGACGAGAGAGTGGAGCTGAATGGCGGATATGTAGAGCGTGGCAAGTGTAAAGCTGTAAAGAAGCCAAGGGCCTCAAAGAAGGCGAGCAGTTCCGCACTGACTATTGTTGCTAGAGCACCTGATACGAACGTGTCGCCATTGAAGGTTCTAGAGAAGCGAGCATCTAAGAAAACTGCAAAGGTGAAGACTGTGGTCGAAGCACTAGTATGTCTGAACGTCCTCTCGTCCAGTACCAGCAATAAGGAAGTAGAGGAGATGTACAACACGGTCGAGAAGGAATTAGGGCATTGTTATCCATTTGGGCAGCATGTTCTGCCAGTTAAGATTCATTTGTCTAAGATCCACCTTGCTCCTTATGGAATGGTTTACCGTGAACTCGTCAAGAGGTGCCTCGACCAACTCCGGGTCATCTACAAAGTCGTGGGTCCTTGACGGGAAAAATCACCATTGTACTGCGTTCCTCTTCGTGCACCGGCAGATTCTGCTCAGAATAGCAAGGAATTAAAAGGTATGGAACTTCTTCGCAGAAACGCGCCAAAGGTGATGGACGACCACGTGCAATTCGAAGGACAGACCTACAGGTGGTATGACGATCCCAATTGTCATTGGTTCATCATTGGTGGGCAGCATACGTATTCTGTGAGTAAGGAGCTAGGGGGTTGGAGGACCCCGAATCCCCTAGAGCAAAGTATTTCATGGAAAGGGACATTATCGTTCTGTGGTCCAATACCCAAGACGACCAGGTGAAAATTTCAAACCTTCTGAACGTTGACTTTGCTGAGAAAAAAGCGGAAGAGACCTATGTTCCCTTGCATCGGAGAATGAGGGAGAAGTGGGTGGAGCTTGATCGCGTTGGCAAGCTTAAAGACCATGCTATTTGGAAGATATTATCACTACTCACTTGCTTGTTTAAGCTTTTTGTGCATTGTTGATCAAGTATTTCTGACCGTCCACTGCCAGCTGACGTTTTGACATCCAGGGTTGTCTACATAGACGGACAGGGGCCCAAAGACAGCGGACGGACGGACAGTAAGACGGACGGACAGGACCGACAGCACTTTTTGGCGGACAGTTGCGTGTAAAAAAAAATTACGAACCCTAAATCAAATTTTCAACTTACCCCCTGGTAATACACGTGTGCACGACACGTCAGACGGCTTTCCACGTCACATCAAGGG